>JAYJLV010000056.1:11332352-11376454 GCA_036873485.1 Torymus texanus
CAAGATTCTCCTGAGCAGTTTGGTCGTGCCTATAATGGAAAAACGAAGTTTTTGCATAACGGGGGATACTAGTTTTAACATTTTTTCGGTAACTTCTTATTATTGTAATATTATTGCAATAATGAAAAAAAAAAACTACTCCACCTCTTTCTAAAAAGATTTCTAAGGATTATTTCCTTCTTTTTAGTATTTTGGGTGCCCTCACTGTACACCTTTCCTCTATCTCCGTAACAAGCATAAATATAGCACAACAAAATAGTTTGCATCATAAAAAATCAACGATAACCATAGAATCTATCCTCTAATCAACTACCATTTAAAATCTACGAAAGTATCCTAACCCAATCCTTTACTACGCACTCATACCCTATCCATATATAGAATTCCTCCAAAATCATCCCCTCCTCTCAAACCTTTAATACTCACACCACTGGACTAAAATTATAAGAATACTCACACCAGTGTACGAATTGCGCAACAACTTCGATAAACACTACATGTATGCACACGAGCAGGCCATCGGCCAATATGACGAAACACTGGGAGAATCAAAAGAGTCAAAGATAAGAGGAGGCACCTACCGAGAAAGAACGACTGAAGGCGATAACGGCGTGGTTGGTGGCCGAGTAAATGGGCAACTGGGGAAAAGCCTCAAGGCCGAGGACCGAGGCAACGTTGACGATGACACCACCCCTACCACCGCTGTCCTTGCCCATCAGCTGCACGCCCATCATGTTGGCACGGAATACTGCAGTCTGTGAATAGTGTATGGTACAAATATTAATGACAATGTAGACAATGATTTTCTTTTTCGTTCTTATGAATGAAAAAAGATGATAGACCTCGGCTGCAAATGTAAGTGTTTACATTGTCGATGGCCGTTTCTCGGAACGGAATATTCAATAATAATAATAAAAAAATAATCAGCTTTGACTTACGACATTGGTGTCGATCGTTTTGTGAAAGTTCACTTCGTCTATCATCGCCGCGTTGTTGACGATAATATCTAATCCGCCAAGCGTACTCACGGCTTCTTTGAAACATGCTGAAAAGAACAATGTTTTTGTATTAATGCTTATCAAAGTTTTGAACGCTATCAGCAGAACTTTAGTGTTTTGTTATTATCATTCAAAACTAACTGTCGAATTCCGGACCCTTTGTCACATCACAGCTGAGAAAATTAGCACGGTTCCGACCAAATTCATCGTTGAGCGTTTCCACTCGTGCCTTGCCAATGGCTTCGTCCGAGTCGATCAGTAATACTCTCTTAAATTGAAAAAGCAGAATTAACAATAAAGTTGTGAAATAAGAACCGTATAATAGGGATACGTTATATATTTACCCTTATTGTAAATATATAACTATAAAGCTGAACCAGGACTCCAAACAGTCATTTTATGTTGATTTTTATACTGATACCAACTTATACACATACTTGGATTTAACTTTATAACAAACTATTTTACGCATAATCACCGTTCACATAGTTCCATCTAACTATTCAATTGCTACCATAATACACACAGTTTTTCAAATGGAATCAATTCGCATTGCGAATAACTAAACATACCGCTATAAACAAACCAACCTCGCGGGCACCAGATCTACACCTACATAAATATAAAAAAAAACAATAACCGTGAAAAGAAAGCTGCCTTACCGCAACGCCATTTCGCAGTAGCTCCTTACTGAAGGCTGCTCCCAGGCCATCGGACGCGCCGATAACGACAGCTTTCTTGTCCTTAATCTGCATCCTCGCTCTTCGGTCCTTCACGCAAAAAAAGATCACGTTATTTCGTTTTTTTTTCTTTTATCGAAAGACAAAACCTCTGCCGCCTCCTCCTACTCCTCAACCACACACTGGCACGTCTCAGTACGTCCACGTCGTATGCTCTGCCGCCAGTGCGCGCTATCGGCGCGACTCTGTTTACGTTGCGTTACACTTTGACCTGACGATGAGATAAAGTGCGCGCGACCGAATGCTCATCGTGCACTATACCGTCGATCTGTGTGTATGTGTAAGTGTATAAGCTTGAACGCGTCATCTCCCGAGTGGTGATTTTTATTGGGGAGAGAATGGTGGGTGGGGGGATCGAGAAAATCAGAATTAATGTGCGAGGAGATTAATCTATAATATAAGTATTAGATTTCACTTGAATTGGCTATTGTTACTTTCATTTGATAGTTTGTTGACCAATGTGATTAATAGATTACCAAAACTGCAAGAAATCGAATGTAAAATTGAAAAGGGAACTTATGATTCCTGATGAAAATAGTATACCTACAAAATTAGCGTAGAATTCAGTCTTTAAATCTTTACTAAAAGTAATGAGCTGAGAACTTGGTAATATTTTTAGATTTAGATCAGAGAACTAATGTAAAGAGAATTATTTGTAATCGAAGGAATTAATAATTGTCAATTTGATTTTACACTAAATAAGGTAACTCGTGGTAATTCGGCCATATTTAATTATTAATGTAGTTGTTGGATTTTCACCAATAACGTAGGTACGAGTGTTCATCCAGATATAAAGAACACTATGTGGGGGGGAAATTATCAGGGAAAATCTCATCTCCATCCGATGTTTTATTATCCTGCTGCAGAAGCAATCGACGCCTCCAAGAGACACAGGACCGTCGGTCTCAGAGTAAGAACAGTATATGGCTCACATCATCGCGTACACACCTATACCTATATTTTTTTAACCCGAAATACGGAATTTCCACTATATATATTTATAAAATAAATAATAAACTATTTTTATTTTAATGTACATCGTCGATTATTTTATCCTGAAATAACCAACAGTCTAGTTCATCCCACATCGCGCTTTCTTCATGCAAACTTCATAAAAATTAATACACCCGTTCATTATAATGGATCATTTTGACAATCCAAAATAGAGACATTAAGCTAACATCACGTTATAATTGATTATATAAAATGGTTCTTACAATATTGACAAGAAACAAATACATAACAAATAACATCTTATTATATTTTAATGATTCCTTCTTAAGTTATTTAAATATAATGCTTGAAAATCTAAATATTTATGTATATTTTCTTTATAGACCAAATTACATGCCTATAAAATTTAATGTATTTTTGTTCCTTATGAGAACATTTGCGTGAGATATATAAATATAAATAAGGACTAAAAACTAGTTTTACGTACAATTTTCATACATAAACAATCGAAAAAATCGGTTGAGAACCTGCTCAAGTACCTTGACTCTTTCTTTTTTATTGATGAAAATGTATAGACGTAAAAGAATCCTGCACCTCAAAAATGGAATTAGTCTTCTTTGAAAAGAGCTTAATAAAAAGAAAAAAAAACTAACTGTGCCTTTAGCGCGTATAACGTATACGACAATTTTTTTGGTCTGATTCTCTAGTAGAAATATGTGTAATAAAACTTTCCCATCAAGTTACCTTAGTATTAGGTATAGTTATAGATAACCACTTTTTATACTAGCGCACCAGCACAATAGTCATCAACTTGACAACCAGATGATCTAATCTGTTTACAAAAAAAAAGATTTTAAATGAAAGCCAGTCATTCGTAACTCAATGGTTTTGCATAAGAAACAAATCTTTTGTGCATAGTTGTGAATAAAGATCAGCAAGTCTCCAACAATAGATGCTATACCATTAGATATCTACTTTTTTTATAAACTTACCAGTTCACCCGTCAATTATAGGAGATAAGTTCAAAAGCAGACCTTCATCCAACCTTTAACTTTATCAACATCAAACTGAGTTTAAATCCCTAGATGAATGGTTGCCAGTCGAAAACTAGCCTCTCTTCTCCTGGATTTGTATAATATGATTTCGTATATTTCTTTTTCTTATCATGTTATCAGCTTCTAACAGCTTCTGTATTGCGCAATTGACGCAACAATATCTCGACAACAAAACATAGCCTTATCGAGAAAGCAATTATTAAAACGATCTAGCACGTTCACCCTAATCTCCCATTCGTCGAAGCCTTGCCCTGCCATACTCGTTTCATCCATCACAGTCACGGTTCTCTTTCTATACACTCCCACGATAACGACGACTGCGCTAATTGCCATCGATCTATTCTCCCGCAAATTTTTCAATCCACGAAAAATTCGTTATCGACACTACCACCGCTATAGAATCTTTGACGTGGACGAGCGTCAACCTTTAACGCGATCGAGGCCGCGCCTCGTATGTATAGAAAGGAATACATTAATTTTGATTATACTGTCGACTTGCATTCTATAAACTTGATATATACAATAGTCATGATCGCAGACAATCAATTAAGGACGATACATCAAAGAATTGAAAAAGAGTTTGTAGGACTGAAAAAGAAATATGTTCACGTCTGACTATTGCCCAACTACATTACCGTCACTACTGACGTTAGCACATGCGAGGTGGAATAAACCCCGCATGCATGTGACTATACCGCGCACTTATGCATGTAGCATTCGAAGTCATTGCTCGTGGCCGCCAATCATCCCCCATCCTCATGCTTGTCACTGACGTCCGCGTGCCTTCTGCAAAATCATCGCAGAGATTAAAATCGTTTCGTATCAACAATGATCCGCAATCACTTATTCGTTATCCAGCTATCCTTCATCTCATCGTTTTACTTAAACATTATCTCCGAAGAATAATTTCCCAATTCTGATACTATAACCAACTACGAAAAAGTCTCTTTGAATCCCTAAAACTAACAAGAGAAGAATAAAAAACTTTTATACATTTTCTCACCCCTACTTCGTTAATTTTATCCAACCCACATTGCATCACCACGCGAATCCAAAAATAAACCATAAATATCTCATTTCCCAAAGCAGCGTAATCTCCACTTTACTATTGCGCAAAAATAATTATGTTTTTCAGCGCCACATCGGCACTTCCACGTATTTCCCTCCTCTTCCTTTTTCGCCGACCGATGCGCAAAAAAATGCTTTATCTCACTCGAAAAGATCAAGTCTCTTCCTCTCTTTCTTTCTTTCTCCCTCTCTCTCTCTCTCTCTCTCTCCTCGCCCGATGCGATGACTCTTGTGAACTTGCGCGTTTCGCGCGCGATACCGTCGCTATATAGTCTACAAACGTCTTTACGCTATCGCGTGCTTTCGACGCACAAGAAAAATCGCAAGCTTTCGATTTCTCTAGACGCATGCAGCTACTTTTCTTTCTGTGCTTTCCGAGGCGTGTACGCGAACGGGATTGGATAATAGGAGTGAAAAGTGCGATACGATGTCAATGCATTTTTTGTATAAGTCTAATCTGCTACACGAGTTCTCTACGTGTGCAAATGAAACATTAAAAATGCTTTTTTATAATTTTATAAGCATAAGCTGTTTAGAAACTTTGTAACAATGTTTATCTGGTGACTGAAATACGCAAGTTACATTTTTTTTCATTATTTTCATTGCGAATCACAGACTAGGGGATTAACATAGACAAGAGGAAAATCTTCAGTGAAAAGGAAAGGCAGGGGTTAAATCAGCAGATTAAGAATTGTATAAAAAGTCTTTATTAAAAATTCAATCGTTTATATATATATATCAATATAACAAAATAACAAACGTAGAGCTATATAACTTACTATCTAATTAAAAATTCACTTAGATCGTAATAAATATAAAATGTAACAAGTCTTGAACGTGAACTTAACTATTACTTATATAAATGACGACAAATGATGCGCTATATGTATATGTATCCAAACAATACCATCGATCAGCTATAAACTGTCGATGAGCATATATACGTTAGAATTTCGAATTATACATATACTGCTGTAAAAAATAAAAAGTCATTCTGCATATCACAGAAAGTTCCCTTATTATACACGTGCACATATATATACACACCTAAATTAATTTCACTACTAACCGGAGAGCCATTATCAAGAAACTCCGTGTGTACGTAAAAATTCGTTGCGTTGCTCAGCAGCGCTCTACATATAATCAATGACGAGAAGAGGAAAAGGCGATGAGAAATACTTCGAAGATAGAGATAAAGAAAGAGAGTGAGATAAAAGCTGATATATGTATATGTATATATATATAATCCGATGACTAGGCACAGCTCATGAGGCCGGTCCGAGTGTTGTCGCAGACCTCGCGTATAGGTCTACCCTTGGCTGGTATCCTCGTCTCGTCCTTTACCGTAAAGTTATTCTTGTAGAGACGTCGCAAGCTACGGCAGTTGGGTACGCATACCTCGTACGGTGACTGGCCGTTCTCGACCACCCAGATACCACCGGATTCGCTCGTGCGTAACACCGACATCAAGCCTTGGGCTACCACGTATGGCCTGAAAACGAGAGGATATGTATGGCTGTTTAATAGATTATATCTTTACGATTATATGTGATGAGGAGTGTTTTGAGGTAATTTACAAATTTTTTATTGTGGCTTGCTAAATATCACTGTATGAGGGGTGAAGAAAATGCAATATAAAGTTATCCGAGAGCTTAGAATGAATAATTTACTATACGACAAAACTATATACAATTGGAAATTTACACTTACGTTTGTATCGTGAGCTGATCGAGGTTCTTCACAAAATCAGCCTTCATGACTCTGGAGAGAAGCTTGTTTGGACTATCAATTGTAAGAGCTGTTTCCGTGAGTCCCGGACAAATAGTGATCACACGGACTCCCGTTCTTTCAGTGTTACAGGGCGCCTAAAATTCAACAAGCAATTAACGAAAAAGTTCACTTCTACAAGTGCAAATGTTCTATTCAGAATGACGACGACACTTACAGCAAGGGATTGTGACAATCCAATAATCGCCTGTTTCGTCGCACTGTAAACCGGCAACTGAGCGGTACAACGTGCGCCCGTTTGTTCGGCAACGTTGACGAGGATACCACCCCGGCCGCCACTGTCCTTACCCATGTGCTCCATTGCGAGCATCGCTACCGATATCGCACCAGCCTGAAACCGAGCAGTCAGTATATATATATATATATATAAGTATACATAAGAATATTAGAGACACAAAAAAAAAGAAATTTGAGTAAAGGTTTTCGTAAATTACTCACCATGTTTACTGCGATTTCACGCTCCCATCGTCGCTCGTCGAGGATCCCAGCGTTATTGACAACGATGTCAATTCCGTCCATCAGCTTCTTAGCTTGCTGGAACACGGCTGCTCAACAAACACACATGCACATTATTACACACTATGTTGTATACGCAGATTGTAGATTAATTTATATACAAATAATAATGTAGACTCACCGACGATCTCGCTGTACTTGGAAACATCGGCGTGTATGAAGATCGCCTTGCCGGCACCATGCGATTTGTCCACCGAGGTTGTGATACGTTTGCCGTTCACCTCGTCGACATCAATTATACAGATTTTCTGAAAGAAAACACATCCATACATAAATGTATAGCATTGAAAATATCGAATTATGTGTGTGTATATACGTTATCGCTTATAGACGATTAAAAGCTTAGTATAGTACAGTCAAATCAAGCTTTACGTAATATAACGCGGCCGAAAGCTATAACAGCAACCGATCCTCCGATAACGTCTTGTATACATACGTATCGAAGAAAAGTGTATATATGTATACTCCACGACACTCACATTGGCACCAAACTGAAGAAAATGATTGAAGAAAGCATGGCCAAGACCTGCGGCTCCACCGGTGATGAGGACGTTTTTGCCGGATACGATGCCGCTGATCTCCAACTCACGAGCTTTGTCGTCGGAGGTGCGACGGGCACGCGAAGTTTGTGCTGGAGTGGCGACGATCGTATCGAGGACGGCAGCGGCGGTATGGTTGATCGTTGTGTTCGGCGACACTGCAAGGTAAGAGGTACGTTATAATTGGTGTGTGAAAAGAGAGATTATGAGTGAGTGTTTGAACAATATATATGTTTTGAGATGCAAACGTTATCAAAGTTGAAAACTACATTTTCCAAACCCTTACGAGCATTTACAGATGCTTTGTACTGAATTTCGTGACCATTTGTAATAAAAAATTGTTCTTAAAAATATCAATAAATGTCTTTTAGAAATAACATATGAGTTAAATAAACCATTAATAAATTATACAAAGAGATCGGTTTGTTTATGATTATCCAAGACGTAGTAGCACATTAAACGAAAATAATTTATAAATAGTCGTATACTCTCTGTGCGTAACTAACAATCATTAATTACGGCTTCATTGTTAGTAGCGATGATATGCAAGTGCGCGTTATCTAAATTACTTTACATCATTAAGCGCATTGTGTAGTACAATATCAACAAGCACCCGGCGTTGTTACAACAACAAAACAATGCCGAGGAGAAAATTTATTATCAACAACCATTCTATCTTATGTGAATAGAAAAAAACAACAGTAATTTTTGAGGCTCCTTATTTCGATAAGCTATTGTTTGGATAAAAGTTAATTCCTGGTCTATAATTAAGAATATTCACGAATGTATGTTTTCTATAAAATTTTATTACACATTTTCATTCATTGGTTCTATAACCTTTAAAAAAAACACTCGTAACTAAGAAATCTTGATTTTTACTTACTACAAAATCAGAGTATACTACTTACTGAAACCCTTCTTTTTTATCATTTCAGCCTAATAGTAAATACCAGTATAAATATTCACATATCAAAACAAAATACTCCTACAAACTATGACATGTAGCGACACCTCGACAAAACAATATTGTCACTTTTGCATCCAGAGCGCCTTTGCGTTAAACCTTGACAATCTCAAACTACCAAGAACCATCAGTATATACGATGTATGACTATCCATCGAAACACGAAACGAAATCACCATAACGATCTCATGCAAATATATCACGTCCACATATAATAATCATGCTCATCCCAAAAATCACAATGAAACAACGCAACGTATCCAACTTACTCATGATACACTTGTCTTCTAGCACCACCAAAAATAAACAACTCTCTTCTTCTTCTTCTTCTTCTTCTTCTTTTTATCTCCTTTCTCTACTTTTCTTTCACTCGAAAGCGCAACAACGAAAGCTTGCACACAAGCTTCGAGCCGCCGACGAACTGTCCGAGCCTCCGGGCTGCTCGTTCATTTATACCCGGCGTCGATCGTGCTACGCACGGCCAGTAGTATAGACATATAGCCAAGTCCTTGTCGCGCGATAACGTAGTGATAGCAGACGCGCACGGCACGCGCTCGCATGTTGTCATGTTTAATATACATATATAAATATATACGGGGAAAAAGAGTGTCGAGTATTTTCTGCTGAGCTGTCGCGACGAGATGCGATGATGCGCACTCGTCGAGAAAGATACCGGCGGACGGAATATAGTGCGCACGTATATCGGGAATGGTTGTGATTGGAGGGGTCGCGGCGCGTGGCTGGTGCGTGTGTTGAGTATACTGTGTGTGTTTATGTATATGTGTGTGTTTTATGTCGGTGGTGACTGGTGATATATAAAGGGTGCAGAGACGAACGATGGACGTGTAAGTGTTCGTAAGATAAACCAATAAAATAGTTACAGTAAGCTAAGAACTTTGGTTTTGGAGACTATTTTATGGGTTAATCTTATACACTAATGCTTCAGTTACTTGGGAAGTGTACGATTTATCACTTTTCCGTTTACTAATTAGGAGTTGTGTTACGTAAGAGTAATAGTAAAAATGTAAAGAAAACAATACGTGGGAGACTCTGAAGCTCGAAAGAAATTTAAGTTATGGATATTTTAAGTCTGATTATCAAAAAAAATTAAAAAAAAAACTCTTTCTCAAACGAAAATCTGAAAAAAATCGTATATAGGACTATAAAAATAGAAAATAAAACTAAAAAAAGTGAGCTTGAATTTACTTTTTTAAGAAATAAAAATATCAATTTTTCCAAAACTGTAATAGTTTTAAATTAAACTAGTTTTGCTACAGTTCCTTTTTTTATTTTTAAAGTTGTAAATGCGAATGATGAATTACGATTTAATAAGTATCTTATTTCAATATTTTCTTCAAATAATAAAAAAATATCCACAAAACAAGTTTTTTAGAGCATTAGGGTGTACTATTGTGGCTTTCTACACATTTTGAGTCGGAAAACCTATTTTAAAGTTTGAACAAAATCCCTGATTCATAGGTATACTCTCTCTTTCACTCTCCTTGTAAGTCGTTCACTTTTCAGATCAGTATATATAAACTATTTTAGTATACCAACTACTGAAGTATACTAAAATAAAAGTTTTAGTTAAAAGTGTTAAAAGTGAAAGTTAACGTTTTTGCCTTCAGAGAATATCTGTGGCTTCCCGGAGTAACCGAATAAGTCCACTTTTCGAGTTACCGAGAAAAACGGGTTTTAATGTTCAAACTTATATTTAAGATCGGGAGAAACGAGATGAGTCGCGATACTTGACTAGTCAATTGACACATTCAAAACACATATTGACACGCTGGATTGAATAGATTATATAAGATTTTCTGATGCGTTAAAAGCGAGTAAGAACTCAACAAAATTATGGACCTATCTGGTTATTCCGAGAATTTATTTTAGAGCGTATTCTTTAATTTAATTATGAAATGGGTCAATAAATTACAAAATTAGCAATTGTTCAATGAATTTTTCTAACTTATTCAAGAAATTTCTATTTTTATGATATTTCTATTAAATTTACGCCCATTTGTATTGTATTTGTATTGTACTAATATTATAAAATTTTAAAATGTTTATAATTTGAAAGTATATAGGATTTTTTTAAATAAACAAATAAATATATATTAGCCATCATATATACATTCAATTTGAATAGATAAAATAAATATTATAACTACGATAAACGAAAAAAATGATGGACTTATCCGGTTATTCCGGGCAGAAAATTTGAAAAATGGACTTATCTGGTTACGTTTCGGATAAATTTTAGCTTTTGGATATTATTGAAAGTGGTAATTGAAACAGGCCTATTTGAAGATACAAAATCCGGGGTTATCTCAATTGCCAAAAAATTGGACTTATTCGGTTATTCCAGGAAGCCACATATATATATATATATATATATATATATATAGAGACAAAATACACTTTTCGACAACAAGTTTTAGAGAAACAAGAAGGAAGGAGCAGATTTTTGTGTTTTTTACACTTTATTTATATTTGTGGTAGAAATGTTATTGGTGCAACTAGAAAATTAGAATGTGATATTAACTAATTTCTTGTTTATATCCAAGTGTATAAGATGATGCATATAAGCAGTTGACTCATAATTGAATGATACATTGTTTCTTCATTTTCAAAAAAATCTTCAATGACTCTGCAGAACAAAGATCTCCAGCCTGGATGTATTAATTCAAATTTTTTCAAAAGGAAAGATATACACGTAATCTTGAAGTTTTTCAATGTTATATTTTAAGCAGTGTAAAAAATAAATATCTTTTGAGTTTCCCACAGCGTATCATCGGTTGCTTGACTCAATTCCCAAGAAACCGTTCAATATCTCAACCATAAAATAATGCATCGATGCAATTCTTATGAAATTAGTTCAAATATGCACAGCCATCCGCGCAAAATCGGGCAAGACAAATAAAGAACAAAAATCATTCAACGAAATGAATTTCTTTATTTTTACTGTTCTATTCTAGACTGAAGAAAATAAAAAAGAATCTTGAAAATTCCAATACATCATCTCCATTATGTCACATAACGTCTGATAACCAAATGACAAACGGCCAATAAATCGCAGCGATCCTTCCTCCTCTCCCATAACTATATTAACAACGTAACTCTCATCTCGAATCCATGAACCGTAAATTCTAGAACCGATCAACGTCTCCGTTCCTCCCTCCCCTCTCCACAATCTCTTCCACCTTTTCGCATACTCTCGTGTCTATATTTGTTTGTTTTCCTTCCCCCCTCTCTTCCTACCCATCCCCTTCGCCCTTCTGACGTTATAATTTTAGTTAGATAACAGCTGCGCGCGCCGGTCAACTAATCTAGTTACGTGTAAGCCGCGCGTGATAAGCGCGACGCTTTATTTCGTCGTCTTCTCTATATAAGTACCAGCGCCTTTTGCGCAGCACGTATGTGATATCTCGAGAAACGCCTATGACAGAAGCAAGCGCGTGTATTAGTAATATTACGCACCATGGGAGGAAAAAACTTGGACAGTCCATATCTCGTGTAAATTGCCACCCGAGCCGAAGGCTAGGGTGGCAAACACGAGATGTGGGCTGACCAATTTTACTCCCGTGGAGCGTATACTATTTTTCGTTATACCCAGGCCGAAAATACCACATTCCCGTTTTTGCGCCGGGAGGGAATGTAGTACTTTCGGCCAGGGTATGGCAAAAAATAATTATAATATGTTAGCTTCGCGCTGGACTTTTTGTTTGCGATTGGTACTGTATCGCACCTTCCAGACTAAACTTTGACTGGCGAGACGATTTCACTGGCAGCAGCTGCTATATCTCTGGATCTGCGATAGCCCTCGTGTTTGTTTCCGGTTATAATATTGCTTGTTTGCGCACTGATGAGCTTGAAATATTGGTCCGAGAAGAATCCTTATAATGTGACGAGAATTGGATAAAAAGAAAGTTTTTAAATGTATGAAATGTAAACAACTATTATAGAACCAAAAAACTTCTAAAAGATTCCTACATGAAATCTACCATTCGTGCTTGAAAAAAACAAATATATTGAAGAAACATTTGGTATATTTACATTTCATGAAATGGGGTTTTAAGTAACAGTAAAACTTTTCGATGAATTATTAAATTATTTTTATATAATGATTCTTCTTCATTAAATTAACACGTTAACTATAAAATATATGATTACTGATCCAGCAGAAAATTTGAAATTAATTTTTTTAAACTTGTATAATTGTAAAGTATTCACTGTATATATACAGCATTTAATCACGCTTAATCTGCGGACCCAATGTCAGCTAATTTAAATCTCTCTAAACTCAATAAGGAAGTCTTATACACAAATGTATAGACACACACCCCTCGTCGCGAAAAAATCGTATTTAGAATCGCAAACGGCATTATCCGCGATAACGTGTTCCGAGAAAAAGAACCCTGGCGATTCAGTGTAAAAAATTATTAAATTGAATTTCGAGTGATGCATATTTTAAAGAGGAGATAAGAATTTAAAGTAATTCAAAAACTAAGCGCATCAGATATATATACAGGCCCTATCTTTCTTTCTACATTCTCACTTATCTGAAATTTTGTTTTTTTTTTCATGAGAAGCTGTGATCGTGGCTAACTGAGTGAAATTTTAACAAATAGTTTATGTAATCGTCTGATTTTGTAAAAAAAAAATAATGTGACGTAATATGTTTTTGGGGGATTATTAAAAATTTTTTTTATTAACTCCTTTTGTGAGGTTAAAAGTTCTCTTAATTAAATATACGTTTATTTACTCTTGCTACATAATGATTGAAAACATTATAAATAGTTATGGTAGTTTTTGACGTTTATGAAAACGTGATTAGTAAAATAGTTATAAAATAGTTGTTTGTAGACCCATTAAAATAGTAAAAAATCAGAAAATTGCATTCGATAACATTTCTCATATTAATCAAAAAAGTTAATGAGACTGCAAAAACTCAGCAACTTTCTCTCACACTTATTTTTAACTGTTTACATAAACTCAACGTGACAAAAAATGTACTTGATATACCTTTATCGTAAAATAAAACATGCGAAACGGCAATGTGCAATACCTTACACATGTAAAATGTGAAATACAAGAAAATATGCGCTGTTCTAAGCAATCAAAAAATACCAATTTTTATAAGATTGATAAACCACTAGCGTCGAAAAACTGATTAGTTATTATCGGTTTAGGTAACATGTGACAGCTAAATATTATCGTATCTTTAGCAAAACTTAAATAATGCAGTAATTTATCAGAAAAATTGAAAAAAATATCAGTACGAAAATAACCACTTACAAGTACAACCTTAGAGAGACCGATTTTAACAGATTTTTAAAAGTTGATTTCCGTTATCTGAAAATATAGCCTAGTGCTAAAATTTCTATTAAATAGGCCCCCATTTTTTGACATATTGGCATTCTCATCTCAAATATACTTCATTTTGTTAACAAGTAATGTCTCGTGTATTAATCGACTGTCACTTTCCAAGTATTGACAACGATAATGAGCAAAAAATTGTAAAAGAACACGCAAACAACTAAAATTTAAGCTTTCTTTCGTTAAAATTATCATTTTTTCAACAAATTACGAACAATCAAAGGTATAAAATAATATCTAAGAATATATCTAGGAAAATGGTAAAAAATTTGTCTTCCTTTAAAACTATTTAATGAGTCATATTTTGAACCGTTTTTACACTATCTTTTATTGCTTGTAATTTCATAAAAAATTATAACCTTTTGTAACGACCTAAAGCTTAAATTTTAGTTTTCCCTATATACCTTTATAATTTTTGGCTTGTTTTTGTATCATAAGTACTTGAAAAACAATATACAGTAAAGGGTTCATTTGATGACGTTATAAGTACTATAGACTTCATTTTCTGATAGTAGAAATCGACTTTTAAAGCCCCGTACCTATATAAAGCAGTTTTCTTGAGGGTGCATATACTCTCCTTGTAAGTCAGATATTAAAAATTTATTTTATTGTAAGAAAATAGGAATATAAAAAACAAAGACTATAATCTACAGTCGATTAAAAACATATTATTAAAATAAAATTATACTGATATAATAGTTTTTTTTTCAAATGCTGATATAAAGTGACCTCCCCGTTGGACCCCTCGAAACTATCGTCAAAAAAACTTATCAAAATCAGACCACACATATTGGAATCGCAATCTCAACATTTACTTATTTTATTACACCTTATACTTATCAATAATCGGTTTGAACACTTCAAAAACCCATGCTCTCTCACTCGATATATATTTAATTATAATTCACGGTTCATAAAAGACAGTAACTCAGCCGTGCTCCATTAAAATTTGTCTGTTAAACGTTTTTGCCACGGTCCAATACCTCTCCCTAAACTGTCTTGTCGCGACTGATAGCTTATCGCTGGTAGTTCAGACTTTGAAGAATAATCCCGTGGTCACCGACAAAGTTTCTTGAATAAATCTGAGCTTCACTATTGGTCTCGTAACTTATTTATTTTTCTATTGGTTTACTTTAGTTTTGAGAATTGCATTTGTATTAATTGAGATCAATCACAGTTAATACAAATTATAGTTTCAGTTTATATTCGCATATTGATATAGGTACCTCGATAGCTTTTCGTCTTGTTATGAGTTACACAATTGAGATAATTTTTCTGGCAAACAAAATGTTGGATTCGAAATGTACTCTGTCCTTAAATAATTAATTGATAATGTATAAAGTATTTTTAGATGGCCTGTAGTGTTATTATGACTTTACTTAAATGTCTGTTGAAGTGGATAAAATCTTGTTAGAGTGATGTATTATCTAGGTCAAATTTCGTTTATTTCGATTACCAAATTAAATGTAGATTTTAAAACTCGCATTAAAGCTAGATTAAGTACGTTAGTAGGTACAACATCACTTAAACTACAAAAGTTATATAAAAAATGGAAAATTAATACAATGTTTAATTTCCTGATACTTTGAGGTGAGAAATTGCGTAGATACATCATCTTAATACTATTAATCGTCTAATTCGTTACGTAACTACGAGCATTTTTACAAAATAAAATGCGATTCATTTACAAATGAGTGCAAAATTGCTCGATAACTCGTACAATTGATTACCGCAACACGTGTATTATTGTTTAGTCACGAGACTGACAAATTTTTTATTTTATTTACTACGTTTGCATTGCAGTACTGCAATCTTCAAATGAGTTAAAACTAGTTGATTTTTTCATAAATATTTTGTTTTAACACAGCTATAAATTTTTAATATTATATTACAAAATGATAAGATATTTACATTTTATTCGTGATACAGTTTTTAATAATAAAAATATAAAAGATTTATAAAAAAACTTCTGGAAATTATTGAATGTTGTAAGGTAACCATAAAAAATTATACAAATTCTCACAATCATTGCATTAAAAAACCATTATAATTATCCATCACCAGATAACAAATTAAGCTAAATTAGCTAATTTATGCACACCATAAAAAAGCTATGCTAACGTAAGTATACGTCGCGCGATCCGAAAATTCGACGTCACGCGCGCATGTGCACGCACGCGAGGCTAAAGTTCAAGCTCAAACCGGTAAGCGCCGGCGTGATCACCACGCCAAGTTATCATCGTGTGTAATATATATAGTTAACTATATACAAGCGTTTATTATACGTTTACATTCATATAGTGAATTATGGGGTAGAGCGTTGACATGAACGAATTAGAGACGCGGTCAACGTTTCGAGTCTGTGTACGTGTATAATGTATGTAAGACGGCAAGTAGTGGTTCGGGGTTTAATTATAGATACCAAGAAAACTATCTGGACGAGATATTCGAATGCAGCTATGCACATTTTTTTATACACTTTTATAATTCTTTATTCATACTTACCTATGAGAAAGACGAGTGGATGAAACATATTTTTTCATTTTTTTATATTTTAAATTGCGTTTTAGTCTTAAGAATAATGGAAATATATAGTTCATATATATAAAAACTTCGATATTCTATGAATCATTCACATCGTCAAGGAAATTCCTCAGTTGCAGAGAAACCCAGCAATATTTTTCTTCAAGGTACTATATTGTCTCGATAAGTGGAGGCAACGTACTCTATTAAAAAAGATAAATTTGCAAGGTCTTCTGAAAAATTCTCAGTAAGTGTAACTAGGTCGTTATGATCGTACAACCTTAGATTTTGATGGAGTGTCCTTCGACGAAACCTAATTTTGTCGAAATGACACGTTAGACAAGTAAGGATAGACGTAGTCAAACAATTATTTTGAAGTGATTGTCTTGTTTAGACAAGCATCTATATAGAACTTTGCGATACCGTGTGTATAAAGTTGTCTACTGCAGTTTTCCAGAATAATTGAACGTCTATAATAAATTAAGAATTTAATCGAATGAAGTACAAAGGTGAAACGATTAATAATATTTTATATGAAGTTAATTTTTTTTAACAGATTATTCAGTTATATTTTTATATAAGTATGGATGAAAATAAGTTATTTACATTTAATTAAATATTATACTGTTTAAACTTTATTTTTAAGTTATTTTTGCACAAAGATAAATTTTTTAACATATTATGCCATGACAAGATTTGATGTAAATATATAGATAGACAAAAAAAATTAACGTTACTAAAACGTAATAAACAAGACTTACTTACGTAACTAAAATGTTACCGTACATATATCATTAAAATATATTTTTTAGACATATATCATAATAGTGTTTCTAGTAACGGTAAATGCGGAATCGGTCGCTAATAAAAAAGATTGATAATATATACACATAAAGATCAGGAAAAATGACCAATTTACGGTTTTATTCTTCTAATTTTATGTGGACGAAGCTTTTTCCGTACTAATATTTATAACTTCTTTTACTGTTCCTATGGAAAAACTAACATTTGGAACTTCGTTTCAGCCGTGTGCTTTTTAACTTTCTGACAGCCGGCATGACGCCATATGGCGTCATTCCATGATCGGCCCACATATACTATTATACTTAAGAAACATTTATATGGAAAATTTCGAGGAAGTTACACTTTTTCAGTAGGAAAAATGCCGGCTGTCAGAAGGTTAAAGAATTTGAAGTACAACCCTTTTAACCTTGATAAATTTTTTCTATATGACGGTCTAACACAGTACATTACGCGGTTTAAATGTATAGAATTGAATAGATTTGTCTGTGGCAGATATCCTACAAATACCGAGAATTAGGCGGTAAACGTAAAAAAAAAAATTGCTTTGACTGTATAAACAGCCGATAAGTGGAAAACTTATTCAAAACAACGGATCTTTACGAAGGAAAGCAAGGGATATATATATATATATAGTCCAGAAAGCCGCAGAACGCAATCGCACCTGAATTCTTCACAGCCAAATATCGCAGAATATACATGCCGTATTTCATTAATTCAATCACTTATAAATATTTATATGCATTAATCTATCCAAACAACTCCTTAAACGTTACAGTGCAAATCGACGAAAAAAAATATCAACACCCTTACAAACACCTTACAACACTTTGTTCTTCGCGCAAGCTCTGAAACAAGCATGAAAACAACAAAACAAGAAATTCGCGCATTAAAAAAACGAGTTTCGCACGCTCCTACTCGATTAAGACAATTTTTTTGTTAAACATGACGCCATTGGCGGCGTGTCCTTATCACTCATGCATTTAGCAGGCAATATATATTGTCCCGACATCAACTTGAACTCGCTCTGACGAGTTCATATGCAAGTACGAAAACAGTTTACATCTTTTTATTGCGCGCGGCGGCGAGAGACGATTGATGATGACGGCTTTTGCAGCACCGCCGAAGAAGACTTTGTTTCATTAAAGGCGCGTGCTGATAAATCGCAAAAACTAAAAAAAAAATTGATTATACAAGGAATGGGTTTTTATATTCTTATATTATACAGTTCTGATTGAATCAATTATGAAATGTTAAATTCTACTACTGGAATAGGGGAAGAGAAAATGAAAGTTCTTGTGTTTCTGTTATGATCGAACGAAAAGCGATTATGTCATTGTATTATAAACTGATTAAGCTGTATTCAGTAAAGTTGTTTTGAAAAGATATTTACTTTAATATATACTGTGTATGATTAAAATTGAAAAGATAATTTCAGTAAATACCTTATTGTGTAGATATGTATTTATTTTTATTTAAATTGAAATTCTCTTTCTATATTGATGGTCACAATACATTTTTGTAATGCATATAGTACTAATGAGTGACTTAATTATAACTTTGTTCTAACACACATTGTGTCAAGTCCATAATTTTATTTATAAATATCGCTTCTTATCCAATTGTATTCAATTAATAAATACAGATAATAAAGATAAATGATTTCATAAGTCTACACAGTTTAAAATTTAATAAAGATGTGTTATAAATATATGATCTATTCTCAAAATTATTTCTTTCTTACAACTCGAAAATAAAAAAATTTGTTTAGGGCACAATCATTGGACAAAGTTTTTCTTATTCTTTAGACCATTCTGAACGCAAAACAAATTAATACGCAGTCGAATTGATGGTATCATTTTTTGCTGACAATAATTCGATTTTTAAAAAATGATTAACAATAGCTCTAGTTTGATCCTGAATCATTCTACTAAAAACAACTGTTTATAAATTTGAAAGACATAAGATGAAACTATAGTTAGCTCTTGGTTTTCAGTCCTTTCTCAGAATTAAACGAAATGTAATCCCTTCAAAAGATATGTGAGTTTGAAGTTAGCGTTTGAGCTTAAAATACACGAAAAATGGTGGTAAAGGGTCAAAAATCGAATCCGTAAATGTTTATAGTATTTTGAAGGGATCAACATTTTGTAATCCGAAAAAGATTTAAAAGCTCTTGCTCATAAGTTTCATTTTCTTCGTTTATTAAGTTCATATTGTTGTTTTAAATTTGCTGCTATTGTCAGCAAAAAATGATACCATCAAATCGAGCGGGTACTTACTTTTTTTTACATTCAGAAAGACCTAAAAACAAGAAAAACTCTGCCTGGTGGGTGTACATTGAAAAAAAAAATTTTTATTCATTTCAAGACAATAACTCCTTTCACCAAAAAGGTACAAATTATTTTTAGGAGTAGGAGTACAGGGTTTACGACAGGGTTTAGTCAGATATTAAACCGTACAAAGCAGTTCTCATTCGTATTGACACTAATCAAATGAAACTATGCAACTGTATTCAATTGAAAAAATGTTATAACCTGTTATAGCTATAAAAGAAATCCTTTCTCTTTATAGCACTCCTCATAATACACATAGCTGATAGAAAGTAGATCTTAATTGGAGTGCATAGAGTCATTCGTTTCTTTCTTTCCCGTAAAGCGTAATGAAGGGAAATGTACTTTTAGAAGACTGATACTGTACCTAATAAAAATAAAAATTAGAAAAAAGTGTTGAATCATGACGAAGGTCTTACATTGAGCCATCTCGATTAGCTTGTCATTTATTCATTCAGCACGTTGACTATCTTATTTTCACTTGTACTAAAGAGCACATAAGGAAAATAATTTCATGAACAAGCG
Organism: Torymus texanus; assembly: GCA_036873485.1. NCBI lineage: Eukaryota > Metazoa > Arthropoda > Insecta > Hymenoptera > Torymidae > Torymus > Torymus texanus. The sequence goes on from JAYJLV010000056.1 coordinate 11,352,530, forward strand.
CAATGTGGCTTTCTAGCAAATTCAAGCTTTTATTCTTAAAACAGAACTATATATACTATATGGTTGATAAGATGACGTTGTAAAACGCTGAATCGTTGTGACCTTTGTGTTTGTACGTCGAATTCGATGATAAAAGAAGGACGGCAGGGCCAAATTATAATAATTATCACAGTAATTATCACCATAGTAATCGTCCAAAGTCCGACATAAACTTGTCACATCATAGATGTTTGACTCTTATTTCTTTTACGCTTCGAAAACAAAAATAAACTCTATTCAATAAACTTAATAAACTGAAATTTTGACTTATTAGTCATCCTGTAAGAAAACATGATAATTTCATTTGTATATTAGAGAATTACATTAATATAAAAAACTAAAAATTTCGAACACTGTAAAAGAACGTTTTCTATTTTGTTAAAAATAATAAAATTTTGTAAAACTTTGAGGCATATTTCATGCCCAGAGAAATAGACTAAGAAAGTACTTCGTAACAAAAATGTTTTAAAGTTAATCACTTTCATCTATTAAGTACAAAAATAATGTTATATTAACACGTGATAGAAGATTGATCGATCGCTATCATCAGCTTACAACGAAAATAAAGGGTAAAAATATGTCTCCTTGACCTTTTAGCGCTTAACCGGAATTTCAATCTGTGTACTGCGATAATGATTAGTCCAGAAGATAAAGTGAGAATGGCGTTGTAATTCGCACAAGTTATTTGTAAACTATCATGCGGGGATCCGCGCATTTGTATAGAGCAGTTATTTCAATTCTATTGATAAGCGTTGACTCTCACTGCAATGCTTATAAAAATGACTTAAATCTTCCGTCTTAATTACTATTTTTGTATACAAGGTGTCCCATTTTAATCGCACACCCCCAGAAATTTGCAGAAGATGTATTCGGAGAAAAAAATTATAAATACAAAAGTTTTCAAGGTCAAAGTCGTTGGTATCATTAGGTGGCCCCCTTTGAACCCTAAAACTTTTTTATTTATCATTTTTTTCTCCGAGTACATCTTCTGCCAATTTCTGGGGGTGAGCGATTAAAATGGGACACCTTGTATAACAATTTAGTAATAATCCTAATTTTGTTATGATTAAAAAAATCTTTGTTGTATATTTTCTCTGTGAAAAAAATTAATTTGGTTAGATCTTGTGCTATTATAAAAATCACTTACAAAAATGTCCAAGTTATAATAATACTTGAAGGAATTTATTATTCAATATTTAAATTTGTACTAGTACTTCAAAATTTTAAATGAAATTAAAATATAAAATAAAAAGAAATATAAAAATCAATTCTATTTTCATTCTTTATAATAGTGCACAGTTAGTTGATAAAGTCTTCTTCATTTAAAGGTATGGCAAAGGTTTCTTAGGAATACATCAGAAAACAATAAAATAAGTCAAAGTCGTTATGTTATTTCCTCATCTTTGTATTATTTCAGCTTCGGGAATCACAATGTCCGCTGTACAAAACAAAAAAAACATTTATCGTCAGGAAATCGTGCACATCGTATTCTATTAGTTTTTCGTTTGGTTTCTATACTGTCTTATTCTGAATCGGTTTGAATTACATTACAGATAAACGACAAAACTGGTTTTTTTACTTCCTTTTTCACTACGCGAATTGGAATTTATCAATCTTCTCGTTTTTTTTTGGCAATTCGTTTTCTGCTTCTTTCTTTCTTTTTAAAGCCCAAGGCTTGTTCGAGGCCCCGCTTCTCGTTTATTTCGCTTCATCACTTGCATTTACATCTTTCTTTTACTCGCTTCAACTAAATCCTTATAGTTATACAATGACGCGTTACACGGGGGACCCTTTCTTAAGAGCCATACAAAAATAACAGTCATAAACAAACGTCATTCGATCTGTTTGTTTTCTTTCTTTTTTTTTTCTTTCCGTTGCGCGGCGTACAATCATGCGTTACTTTAAATTCTATTACACTTTTTCCTTTCTTTACATTTCACACCGAGTGTCGCGAGTCGTAGCAGATCAGCACAGTATTGGGTTTATTTATCTTTCTTTATCTTTTTTTCATTCATTCTGGCTTTATACAATTGCAGTTCGCTATTACCATTTCGTGTCGCGAAGGAGCACCGTGTAAGTAGTTTTATGCCAGGAGAAACTTCGATCGTTTCGATTCGATGCTCACGACACTCGACAGTAAGCACAAAGTCACATTCTTTTTTTGAAATCGAAAATGGCTTGGTGCGTCCCTTCTATTCAAAAAAATAATCAAAACCGTCCGGTAAGCTTATAAAAGTAAAACGATTCATCATTTCGGTTCAGCATATCCCGTTCTCTCTTACTCTCGTTCTCTCTCGCTCTCAACAATAATGAATGAATAGTTCTGATCGCTTGGAATAATGACGCCGTATTGTCTTATAGTCTATATCGGCAAACGGAAAGCGCCTCCCTACCCTCATTTCACTTCCATACTACCAGTCCCATTTTTTGTTTTATGCACTTTTGTGAATTAAAAAAACACATTGATCAAGATCGGCGCGCGCGCCTTGATACTCGTCCGGAACATAACACCTTCGGCTCTACACGGAGTAACCTGCACACACGAAGTCTTTAGTTTTTCTTTATTTTTTATCCTCTATCATCGAACGTCACCGATAGCGCATTCGTCCCACCTTTACTCTAGTTTGGGGTTAACGCGTTTCTCGTTTCTCAATCGAAAAACCGTTTATTTTTTTTTTAATTGTAAGCGAGAAGATACGACGAATGCGCACCCGCGACGCTACCGCTGTTTTTTGTTTTTTTTTTTAATTTTTTTAATTTTTTTCTTACTTTGTTCGTTTCTTAACTCTGGAAGAAAAGTTGTACCAGGCACTGGTAACCTTAATTACAATAGAACGCTCTCCCGAAATAGAAAAGCTAATATTTTTTTTCGTTCCACGCGACGACGTATCAAAGCAGGTTACTAATTGTTACAGCTATATTCGAAATAATTGATTAATTATTTTCTTTCCATTTTCTTTTTTTTTTCTTTTTATACAATAAGTGACAACGACGGCACGAGAGAGAGAGATTAATTATTTCGACCCTAGAGGTGCACTCTTTTGTTTTAGCGGTTCTATATTTCGTGTTTATTAAAGATAATACACGCAGAGTTTACGTCTCTGTAAAAATTAGCAGTTAACACCGTAAGGACTAAACACAAGTTATTTAAAGAGAAACGTAGTGGAATTTTTTCTTTTTTTATTTCTCGTTCACAAAATGCTTTTTTTTATTCTTTTACCATTTGGTCAAAATGCAAAGAACACGCGCGAAATCTTTGCTTTACGATAAAATTCCCTTTTAACTCAGTTTTATTTTTGTTTTCACGTTTGCCATCTCTTCCGTCAAGCGGATACAATCCAACTATTCCATGGGTCGCCTTTCTACTATAAACCATTCCTCATTAATATTTTCTTAAAACCCCATTACTCTCTTTACTCCTTTTTGCATTTCGGGAATCATTTCTTTTTTTATAATGAACAAACGTCCGCTATTCAAAGCTTTATAAAGTACGATTCTCTCTGTCAAAATGAAAAAAAAAATCACGACGGTGTTATACGTACGTATAGAATAATAATGCATAATTGGCATCGTTGACGTAAGTGTTCGTGTGCTTGTGCCGTGTGGCCCTATGCGCGCGTGTGAATCTTCATTTATTATTTTTTTATTTATTTACTTTTTTTATAAGGAAAATTCCTTGAGTAAACCTGCAAGTCCGAAATGCATCCGGCGCACTTCTCCCAGCGTTTATTATTCATAGACACACACATAAATCGATATACAATGTACCCGCTACAGGCGCACGATTACAATGTTACTTTTCTATTACCGTGTTTTAATTCTCTCTCTCGTTTGCCCACGACAACTTAACATCAGTATCTCTTCTTCGCATTATTACAATAATTCTAAGTGCTTATATTTCATTGTTTTTTTCTCTATTCACCTCATTTTTCTTATATTCATTATCGACAACCGATCGCCACACAGAGAAAAGCCATCATCACCATTTCTACGCCCCTAACTCTTTTCAGTCCCCGATCTAGCTCGCTCGCTCGCCCACTCTCGCACGTTTACCGTAAAAATCTTACACAGTAAATGAATACTTATGAATTAGTAGCGCATTGTTTCTTCTCTTTTCATTTTTTGTCAAGTATTTTGGCGACTCGACTGCTTCCCCTCCCAGGCCCTCACGCTGTTTTTCCCGCGACCGTACCAAAATTTACCGAAAAGCAATTTTAAACTAGCTAAACTGTGTAAATGACATATTCGGACATTAGTGAAGTTCTCATCGACCGATGAGAAGAATTTGAACTTCTGATGAATCAGCTCAACGTTGGCTTGCGGTAATCGAGCACGAGGAGAGAGAAGAGCCGGCCGTTTGGGTTTTTGTTTTTTTCGCTTTTCCCTCAACCTCCTTCTCGTCGTGGGTTGCAATTCTCGTGTACAGTGAAAATGACGCGCGCGTGCGTGAGTGTGAAGAGAGTCGAGGAGATTCGTCGACGGGGGAACGTAGATTACGCGGTACCGGTGACGAGACGGCTCGCTTGCGCCTGACTCGATGGCGTCGTGGCACTGGTACTGCTGCTGCTAGTCTGCTCGGGTGCGCTGCCGCTCGTCGCGTTGCGGTTGCTCTGGCTGCCGGTCGCAGGCGCCGATGTCTACCCAAAAAAGTCGATAATTAATTTTAAATTGTTCAGAATATTCCTTTTGAAGAAATAACTTATCCAGTATTTGTAATACGAAATTTAACCAATTATTTAAATGCCATTTCCGTTTTTTATAGAATAAAAAGAATATTTAATTTTTATTTTATTATACAATATTACTATTTAAAAAAATATAAGATTGTTCGCAAAATTTCAAATAAGTTATAATCAATAGTTTAACCAACCATACTGGGCTGTTGATTGCCACCCATTTGCTGGTTGGGATTATTTGTTGGCTTGCGTCCGCCGCCGCCGCCCCTCCTGTGAAAGTTGCCGCGGAAGTTCTGGTTGCCGGGCTGGTTGTTACGGTACATGCCACCGCCACCGCCGCCGCTACCACCACCGCCACCCATGTTGCCGCGGTTGTAGTAACCACGGCCGCGGAAGCCACCACGCCTCATCGACGCCACGCCGAACGTCTCCGAGTTCAGCTTGCGCTCCGTTCGCCAGTCCGTGCGCTGAGATCGTCTGAAAAATGAAAAAATATGAGACAATGAAATTTTACGAGATCCACTTTACTGTAACCCTTTCATTTCATGAAAGGATTAACATAATTCGATATAGTTATTTTTTAACATAATATTGTGATTTTCATAAGTTATAAACCAATCTTGTAAATATTCTGAAAAATCGAAAATCTTAAAAGTAGTTAAAACTAACCCTTTACTCCTTTCAACAGCTTCGCAGCTAATGTTGTCGAAAAATGACTTCGTCTTGTCATAGTGAACAATTTCGGACTCCTCCTCAGGCTCGTTGTCGCCCGCGCCAGTCTCATTGCCGCTATCGTCCTTCTTTTCGTTCTCAGTACCACCGTCAATCTTCGTTTTCGCCAGTTGCGACCTATATTAAAAATAAGACAACGAATTAATTCAATGAAGGGAGATATGCGAAAATCATCAAATTATTACTCAAATGCTAAATTGAACGCGTAATTTAAAGCTTAGCGACTGTCCTCATAGCGTCCCATGTGCCATGTCTCTTGTCTCATGTCTCAAGCGGAAAAAAAATCGTTGTCCGATATGGATCACGAGTATGCTAGATATCGGACAACGATTTTTTTCCGCTTGAGACATGAGACGCTATGTGGACAGTCGCTTATCAATCGAAGATTATATGCAGATCTTAAATTCGTGCAGTATTTAATGGTTTAGTATTGATATGATCTAAATATAACGTAATAAATAAACAACTATAGAATTAGTTAAACATTTTAAACAATAATCGTTAATGTTGGGGCATAGCGTAACCGAATACAAATTTGACCAATGTATTTGATTTAAAATTGCCACATATTAATTTTGCATAGATCCAATTTTTTGTTTCAACTGATTATTCAAAACAAACTGGTGAATCCCATGCTTTGAAAAACTACGACTTTGATCTTCTAATTGAAAAAAAAAATATTTTGGTCTAATACTTCAACTAGTGCAAAACTATAGAGATACAGTTCAAGTTTTGCTAATCTTTAGAAAGCTAATCTTATTAACCTTTTCATTCACATGAAATTAATCTATCAGTCATTATCAAATATCAGGCATTATCGTTGCAAATTTAGTCATACGAAATAAAATGTTATAAATATCTTCATATCAAATCATATCAAATTAGATCATACCAAATTAGATCATATCAAATCAAACCATATCAAAACATATCATATCAAATCAAACCATATCAAAACATATCATATCAAATCTATTTTTTACCTGAGCTCCTCAAACTCCGTATTAGCCTGCTCGAAATCGTAGTCGTTGTCGAATTTAAGCGTATTCTTAGGCTTGGCGCCGCTGGGCATTTGGTTCCTGAAGTTACCTCCACGACCACCTCGGCCACCGCCTCCACGACCTGCGCCACGCATTTGTCCGCGCTGGCCGACCCAGCCACCGGCACCACCGCCACCGCCGCCTGGGCCACGACTTCGCATACCCTGGCCTTGATGGCCACCCTGGTGAAAACCTTGGTGCATATCCTTGTGCTGCTTGCCCTCGCTGTATTGCGACATTCCACTGGACCTGACGCTTCCGTGGCTGTAATGAACGTTGTTTTTTCTTTATTATCAAAGATTAAAGATAGTATGTTTCAAATAGTCAAACAAAATCATTTGATAAATTTTCGAGTGAATATGGATATGGAATTTGTGGTGTGAATATGGCGAGTAATGTAATTACCTATCCCGCTCTCGGTGAGATGCCTGAACATTCCTAAGGTTCTGCTTATCTCCAATCTTGCCAATGTTGTTAGCCTGACCCTGCTGTTGCTGGGCCGTTTGCACGCTTTGATCCATTGTCGGACTCTTTCTCGTCAGAAGCGAGGTCGGGGTCGTCGAGCGAGATCCTCCACCAATAATGTCTAAGACACCTGATTTCCAAAAACGCAATTATAAATTTATGAGCGTAAGTAAATGACGGTAAGTAGGGTTTGTCGAGCCACCAATCATATAATGTTGAGAATCTAATACACGCAATCTCACATATAAAAGAAATTTCTTACACTAAGATCGAAAAAATATTTAAGAAATCTTAGTAGTAATATCATGCACAACTCATAAAATAATATTTAAAAAATCAAAGTATAAATGCTGTCTATTTCTTTTCCTAAATAAACTAAACTTTGATGAAAATATCAATAAAGATCTTAGATTAATATATAATGTAATATAATTTATACATTTCTCTATCAAACATATGTCAATATTTTTATATGCTCATGCGTGTATTAACAGATACATATGCAATGATGAAATAAATAATATAGGAAACATGGAATGTCTATTAATACTTCTAACTGTTCTTGCTACAATTTTCATCTGTTCTACTCCAACTTACTAATGGCATCTTTCTGCATTCTAAAATAAAACAAAATTAAAGCCCTTCATAAAGATTGAAATGAAATAATAAAGATATTCACAAAAATAAAATTTGTAGCTTCCATGCATGACAAATAGACATCATAATCATTAGTCTTGTGCATGTATAAAATATTTTTAATTATAAAGTTCAAATTATGTAGTAAAATTAAAACCAAAAAACTAAAAATAAATAAAGAAAACTAAGCAATGTATTGATACTATTTTTAGATATGTTGTTGATTACACCTACATCTAAAATATGATTTTAAATAATAAGGTAAAAAATAATAATTTAAATAGTGTTTTAAAAAAAATAGTAATTTCAAACAATATACTCAAACTAGTTAACACTAAAATCATGCATACAATGTCCAATAACTTTATTAAGACTATTTTTCTACAAAATATTTTAGTAAATACTTATCAGTTAATACGGCAATAAAAATGTTGTGTCTACAAATACATTTTATTAAAATGATTCCTTTTATATTTTCATTGGACATTATAATGCCAAGTTTCACATGAGAAGTTTTATTTGATTCTGTATATAATGAAAATGATTTCAATTTTATGATATTCAAGTGCAAAGTGTGCAAAAAAATATTCAAAATCAAAGTGCAAAATATTAGTACTATAAAATAAATAAATAAATAATATACTCACAGAAAGCATTTTCTAATATTACAAAGCAGAGATTCAACATAACATTGTTGTATATATTTTGATAAATTACATAAATAATAAGGTAAAAAATGCACAACAAACAAAAGTTTAGTTTTCTATGAATTCACATCAAAATATATATCATGTTATTAAGCCAAAAAATAGCATTTTGATTTAAATCTTTTTTTATAGAAAAATAATGTTTCATATTTTCCTACAGTGCTTTTAAATCAAAATGTTTTCAGAATAAAGGAAAAGCTTAAACTTCTATACTAAAAGAGTATAGAGTAAATGAGGGCACACCAGGCAATAGAAGAGTAAGCAGAATTTCAGCAGCAAGCATGCCATTGGCAGATATAATATTTTAGCAAAAACAGTTTACCATCCTCCAGAGATTGGTCTTTGGGCAATGGCTCAACAGTGGCAGCCGATTGAGAGTTTGGGATAGTGATGGCACTGGGTTCAGAAGGACCCAGGCCCAACTCACTTGGCTGTTTGGTCATTGGTTGCCGATTTTGTGCTGGTCCCATTCCCATCATTGGACCCATGGCACCCATACCACCCATGCTGTAAGGTGGTCCATACTGGTTACCCATTGGACCCATCTGGCCCATCATAGGATGGCCATACCCAGGTTGCGGTTGGTAAGATGGTTGAGCCATGGACGATTGCATTGTCATCTACAAAATTGATATAAAATCATGATAATACAATCAAAGGATATTATAATATATCTAAATTTATCATTTAATATTTATTCTTTTAATAATTTATAAGAATATTCAGAATGAACTATGTTTCAATCTAATCATTGTAATAAAAACCCTAATCTACTAAATAAACTCCATATTCTTTTTTTTTTCTACTACTTGATAAATCTATTATAAATATAACCACATTTTTTAATATGATCTTATAGCTTAAAATGTTTAAAGTTATTATTGAGAATGAAATATTTAAATATAGTTAAGAAAAAAAAAAAATAAACTAAAATACTTGATTCAAACTTAGTATTATACCTAAAACAAATTAAACTGCAGCATAAAACATTATTATTTCTTGATATTTATAGAAAATGAAATGAATATAAAAAAAATATTTTAAATTATAAATAACATTTAAATCATTGATTATTTCAATGAATATATTACAATTTAATCTAGAATGCTAAAATAATTTTGCTACAATAAAAATATTTTTATTTAGAAAGTATTAGAAAGTAATAATCTTATGTTTCTCAAAATATAATCATTCAGTATCTGTATAATCATTTATTGTCTAGCTAGATCATAAATAGGGTTTGTGTACATACTCAATGATATGTTGCCAGTTTAAATTCATATGGCTATATAAGGATATAGAAAATGAAAACATTGGGTACACACCTGGACAATAGCTGGATCATTGGGCAATGAACTGACACTGTTGACAACTCTGATGTCCTTGATGTCAGACCCACGAAATAGAATATATTCATAAACTTGATTTTGAGGTGCTACAGGGAATTGTGTTTCACGATCCTCTGTACCAAACGACTTAACTGGAAATGAAAATTTATGATTAAGAGCTGATATCAATATGTACTTAGGTTATTGCTATAATAATTCTTAGATTTATGATAACATAAATGATGTAATTTTAATTTTAACAATTATTTCGATTTACTTAAATATGCTATATAAATATTTTAATTGATAAAATTAATTACAATTTTAGCATAAAAATTGAAAACTTTGTCCTGAATTTAATAAGTAAAACATTAAAAATTTAAGAGTTATTGAAAATTACAGAAATTACTTTTTAAATTACCAAGGAAAAACTTAGGAAAACTTGGTCATTTATTTATGATATTAATTTAATCATGAAATGTTAAACTTAGTAGTAAATGAAATTTAGCAAGTACAACCAAGCCCAATTTTCAAATAATAGTCAATCATTCTAATATCAATAATTTTGCAATCAAAAAACAAAATGAATATATGAATAACAAAAAACATTATCTTATGAAATATTTGAGGTAATTTCGTAACGAGTAATGAATCCAATTCATATGGAAATAACATGGTTATTCGTAGCCGCCGGAAACGCCAAATATAATCAGAATCAAATTCGCGAGAATTTTGAAACGCGTAATTCCAGCATTGCTATAAACTATATCTCCTCTTTCTCCCTATTTTCATATCAGCATATAAACACAAGCCGCCTCATGTTCCAACTTCCAAGACCTTGCGATCAGGTATCAAGGAGAATCAAGCGGACCTGCCGATGTAAACATGCCGAGGGAGATTAACGTACGAAAATCGCGCGATTCTCTTTCGATCAACAAGGCGAATAATTTCGAATATAATCATAATGAAGAATTAGCGATAATTTTGCGAATTTTTTCCTCCCGACAATGAAACGCCGAATTTTTAACTCGCGGTCCTGATTCACGTCGCGTCATTACAACGTTCTTTCTCTTGTATTACTCGTACGCGCGCGCACACTGTGGCTTCTAGAAAGCCATTTGCGCGCGCGCGTATATAAGCGAGCGACGGAGAGAAAAACAGCAAGAGGCATCGAGTGGAAAAAATTTGGGCCTCGCGTTGTCGTGTCCTGAAAAAAGGAGCAATCGGAGCGCGTATAGAGAGCAAGAGTGATAAGGAGAGAAAGGAGCAGCGAATTTCACTAGCGCGGCATTGCTCGGAAAAAGCGGGTTAAGCGACCCTGATGAGAGAGATAGAACGAGGTAGGGAGAGAGAGATGGACGACGCACCGGGTACGCGGGGTCAACGTCCCCGAGAAATCCTCTTCTATCGCGTTTCCCCCAGCGTTCGATCGGATCAAAGGGGGGAAAACAACGAGGATTTTTTGGATTCGAGCGTCGTCAGTGATATATACATATATATATATATATACGCGCGCCGCTAAACAAGCGCGTCCATCTTGGAAGTATCTCGGGAGAGTTGAGTCGTGTCGGTGTCGGCGGGGGGAGGAAGAGAGCGATAAAGTGAGAGAGATGGACAGAGAGGAGTATAGGTGCACGACGTATATCAGCGTAGAGCAAACCGTAGAGGTAACTCACCGTTGGCCAGGGCGATCGTGCACTCCTGGGGATCGACGGTGAACAGTCTTCCCTCATAACGTATGTCTGCCTTCGATATCAGGCTGATCTTCGAGCCGAGCTCCGGCATTCCTGCGCTCATGATTGCGGCTTCCTCTCAGTGCGGCGATTCAGGCGATATTAACGGATCCAGTCCGCGGCCACGTCTCTGCTACGTCTGAACTGGCGCTGCGCGTTGCGGCTGCGGCTGGCGAGAGTTCTGACCGACGCGACACACACCGAGCCGAGGTAGCGACACTGGCGATACGCCATCTGTACCTTTGTATAGTGCAATGCGTAGTTGCGCGAATTGCGGGGGTTAGAGAAGAGAGAGAGAGAGAGGAGAGATGAGGCGAGCACAAATAAAGGGGTGCCTGGCGAGGGGTAAAGCCGAGATACTAGAGAGAATAAAGAGAAAGAGAGAGAAAGCTGTCCGGGTGACGGTCGGTTTACAGTTTATTCGCGATCGTGGTGTCCGCAAGGATATACAGTATGATAATAACGCGTATTATGGAGAGGTATCGTGACGGTAAAATGCGCAGAGGTTATTTTTCAGGTGAAATTGGGAGAGGGGAGAGGTGGGTATATTAGGCTGACCAACTTTGGTTGGTGCTCCGATGCGAGGACAAGGACGGAGATTTAATTTTTAAAGACATACACCCGCGGCTCCGGCTTGATGATAATTTGCTATATAGCCGAGTGCTGCTCGATGATGTATACGACAATTTTCAAATTTTATTTGTCAGTAATTGAAGTATGGGGAAAAAAGGGAATACTTACTGTATAGACAAGTAAAATATAATTAATTTGGAATTTCTTTTATTTTAACTTTCATTGAAGCCGTATCCTCTTTTATCGAGTGTTTTTCTGTTATAAATAAATGACAAATACGCGAGTGAATAAGTTAATTATATTGCATGAAGAACCTTTGAAAACCTGTTCAATGAAAGTTTAGAGCATAGCATAATTATAGGTTTGTGTTTATGAAATGAAGAAAATAAGGTATAAGGTATAATGAACATTTATCATAGCGGCTGTTTAATGTGGATATTATTAACTCCAAAATCAGAAACCACCAGTTACTGATTGAACTAACATTCTCTTATAAATTTATTTAATAAGAATTTTAACTTATGTCACATAATAAACACTTTCAAGTTCAAATCGATTAAGCGTTATGAATGAACCCTAACGCAAAAATTTTTCCAGCAGCTGAACTCCGAAAAACGATGCTCCGAAATGCAAAAACTCGCACGTTCCAAAACGTCAGCCACTGTGAAACAACTTCTTGTGTACTAAAAACTGGAAGAAAGCACGATTCATCGGGAAATAAGGATGATTTTGGATGGTTGGATGGTTTGCCGCTTAAAAAAGCTGGCTACAATTGTGAACGCCTGGTCGACGGCAGCAGAGCCGCGCGCCGCGCAGTCATCAGCACTTCGGCTGCTCGTCTGGCTCTCGAGTTTTAGCTAGCGGCTGTCGCGTCGTCGGCGGCGCGCACATTGCACCTCTGGCCAACATGGCGGCTTCGTTGGGACGGATTTGTCGATCGGGCCTTCTAAAGCCGTCGAACGGCTCGTTGTTTAACCAGGTAAGTCGGCCCCTGGGGCTCAAGACAATCGTTATTCATCGTACTTTCTTTGCCACGGGGTCTGGCCTCGCGTCGTCGCTAGTCGAGGGTGTGACGAGGCTGGGAAGGACGGGCACACGGACGCACGAGGCGCTTGATAGCATTTCGTCAGTGTAGAGCTCCGCTGCTTGCTGATGCGGGGAGGGCGCGCGGGGGGCTGCTATTGTTCTCCGCTACGGACCCGTGGCACCTTGTCGGCTGCTACGGGACGGCTGATGCCCCTCCAGACGACAGCGGCTTTTTCGCCCAGCCTCCGGGTCTCAGCAGATGATCAGAATGGTAGAGGCGACTACGGCCCGCGAGGAAGAGTCTCGTCCGGGTGGCGCGGGTTCTCGAAATCGTGTTATGTAATCTCCCCGAGGCGCGAGGAAAATCCGCGGATGGCTCTGTACGTGACCGCTAGGCACAGCTGGGCGGACGCATCGGGTTCCTTGTGGCCCTCTCGATTTTGGTACAAGGGCACGATGGCAAGGGAGAATCGGATTGCGACGTATCGCGAAAATCGTACGGAAATGCTGGATTCGGATATTTTCTGACTGGACGGATGACCTTTCGGGTCGTATTTGACTGGGCAGATTTTATTATTGGCTGGATGATGGCTTGTTTTGATGGGCCATTGTGGGAGAATCACTGCTGCAGTGAATGAGTTTGAGGAAAATCTGGTTGGCAGAGTTTATCTTTAGAAGACAGTTATGTCACTTAAAAGTGTATAGTTACTTTGTGAAAAAACATTTGGTGGATTTGTTTATTGATAATGTAAATTGGCTTAGAGCTGAAACATGAATTACATTTCATTTCTTAATTCAATCTCTGATGGGTTCTTTCATTGAGTTTAGGGCAATGTTGATAAACTTTTATAAAAATTCTTCAAGTACTTGCAACCATCACTTTATGATACATTTTTTTTAATTTTTTTATGCCTTTATATAAGCCTTTTCCAAAATAGCTTTTATATTATATTTAATTATTTCTTCACTGATTCACTTTTTACTTGAAATAACCTTTGTTTAGATAGAGTGACAAGTAGGTAAAAGTGTCAACAATATGTTACATTTGTATATCTTGTACATTTATGCAAATGCTATTTTATCAATATAAACTAAAAGAGTTCTCTTTTTTAATCTATTTTGCTACCTATTATAGTAAATTTTTTGGCACATTAATAAAATTCAATAATTAAAAATTTAGTAAATTATAATTGTTGAATTTAATTATATCATGCAAAATTGTATAAAAATTTATTGAAAAATTAATTTGAAAGGAATCAGTTTCTGAAATAGATATATTTTTTTATTATTGCAAGATGAAATTTGAATAGACATTAAAGTTTTAAAAATCAAGCTCATCAAATTAATTTTAATGCAATCTTTATTGCTTATATTTATATTTTTCCATTCTTCTTAATACACTTCTTAAAAAAAGTATAAACGTAGCAATAATAATAATTTTTTATTTTTATAATTATTATCTGACTATTATTTTTTCTTACAGACCAGTAACTTCTCTACTACAAAAGAATGGTCCAGGGGTCGAAAACTGGTAATTAAAACAATTTTTCAAATATATATCATTATATCACATTAACCACAAAATCCAAAATTAGCATTTCCTACAGTTCCCTTGATCCCTATGGTTCCTCTTCCAAGTCTTATTAGTAAGTTCTTTAATTACCTTATTTAATATTTTATAAAACTTAAAATACTCATTTATTTATATTTATATTTTTGTTATAGATGGCAGCATGTTTGGGAGTAACTGCTGGAGGAATCGGTGCCCTTATATTTACTTTAGACAAGTCAGTAAGGGCAACGGAATTGATAGCACATCCACCGCATTATCACTGGAGTTTTACCGGACTTTTCCAAGCAATAGATCATGCCAGGTAATTCAACAATTTTAACTTATTAGTCACTGTTAGGAAACTATATTTTCTCTTTAGCTGCAATTCAAAATATTCATTTTTAAAATTTACAAATTTTAAGTGTAGACTATATTTAATAGCCATATAGTATTTTATTAACTAATAATAAACTTTAATGATAATGCATAGTCTATACTATATTTTAGTATGCGACGAGGATGGGAGGTCTACAAAAATGTTTGCTCTGCCTGCCATAGTTTACAATATGTTGCTTACCGTCATCTTGTTAATTTAACTCATACTGAAGCAGAGGCTAAAGCTCTGGCTGAGGAAATCCAAGTATGTAATTTATAAGATTATATAATTTTACGATTATTATTCTAATGTTATTTTATTGATTTTTAAAAACTACCATTTCTATACAAATAGGTTCAAGATGGGCCAAATGACATTGGTGAAATGTTCATGCGCCCAGGAAAACTCTCCGATTATGTTCCATCACCATACCCCAATGAAGAAGCTGCTCGAGCAGCAAATAACGGTGCCTATCCTCCTGATCTTTCATACATCATCAATGCACGACATGGAGGAGAGGTAATTATTATATGAGAAACCAACAGATGACTTTCACAGAGTCATATTTTTCAACCACAATTTTAATAATTTTTGCTAATAATCTCTAATTATTATTTATGTTTCTTTAAATATTTTTATTAAGATAAAAATTATAGTAAATCATCATTGAATTTAGAATAACAAATATTTATAACACTTATCTGACAATCTCAAAATAACTACTAAAAAATTACCTGTAAGTAAATTTTCTAATTTTTGTATTGAAATTATACAATAATCTATTAAAATTATTTTTAGAAACTTTCAAAGCTAATTTTTGACAAAATTTAACTCAATATTATACTTAATATAAGATGTTTTATCTAGAAATCTACATATTTTTCTACATTTATTATTTTAATGTAATTTTAGGATTACGTTTTCTCGTTGTTAACTGGATACTGTGAGCCTCCAGCTGGAATTACACTTAGGGAAGGTCAATACTTCAATCCTTATTTCCCCGGTGGTGCTATCGGTATGGGTCAGGTAAGATAGTGCCAAATATTAATACAAACTAAAGTATTGTAAGTGAAAAGGATAATACCCCGCGGTTTTCTAGGTCATTTACGATGAGGTTTTGGAATTTGAAGATGGCACTCCTGCAATTGCTTCCCAAATAGCTAAAGATGTTGCCACATTCCTAATGTGGAGTTCTAATCACGAATACGATGAAAGGCAAAGACTTGCTATTAAAGTAAGTACTTTTTATTCTCAACACAATAAATAATAAATGTTAGTTAAAAACTATGTTCAATATTTTTAATAATAATAGCTATTATACCAAAAAGAGCTATAAAACGTATTAATATTATATACGAATTTTATTACAAAAGTAAATATTGCTTTTTGAAACTTGAAAAAAAAAAATTTGAATGAAACCCCATTTCATTTTTCAGGTAATTGGAATCATGTCAATACTGACCACCGTATTTTTCATCTTGAAGAGACATAAGTTCTCTCACATCAAGAACACAAAACTAGCATTCATACCGAAGAAGTAGTGAACAAACTTCACCATCTAACTTTAATTTAATTCGATAGCTCACGGAAATTGCTTGGAACTCATAGTGGTTCTGGTTACGATGTGTAGTTTTATAATTTAAATTAATTCAGTCAAGGCACTTATTAAAGGGCCATGCCATCGTTGTTCCATCAATACATCGGTTTGTTCCAGTTACAATGAGCCCGATTGTTATCAGCGCCAAATGAATTAACTTGTACAATGTACATAAAATAATACAAGCAATGGCATCATTGTCTTGTCGAATTAAATCATTAATTCACTTAGACAACTTGTTTTAAAATTGTACTGATTTTTTTTCCTGTTATCAATGAAATCGGCAACTGGTATCAATGTAAATGATCAATGTTTTATTAGAAATTCAATTTTTGTTATACAGTGGATATAAAATCCTCGTAAGTCAATTCTTGTAAGCTAGCTTCCCTGTTATCAATTTTAAAAGATAACGAATTTTTCATTAAATGAAAAATACTTCAATAATCCAAATAAAAATAAAACAATACTAATAAGTTTAATAGTACCTTATTACAGTAATATTATTTTACTGTACGAATAAAAGGTAGTACTTGAATTAATAACAACAAACTACAATGTTCAAATAAATTATTTGATTATATTTCTCTTTTTGCTAAAATGTAACAAAATTGAAACCTGATTTCTTATTTTATATAATTTTAGTTAAGCTAGTATTGTGTTAAGCACACAAATTTATTCTGAAATGATGTTTTTTATTGTTTGTTGTTCACATGTAAAATGTGCTACAAACACTAATGACATTATTTAATGAATAAAAGTAGTTCAGCAATTATTTCATGCTTTCTCTATACCAATTAAAGCCAAAACAACAATTCTATGAAGCAATTTTAAATTATTTAACGGTTGCATCCACTGACAATTTCGTTGCAAAAATATAACACATTCATTTTTTTCTTAATCGTTGTACTTGTTACACCATGGGTTTTACCTCGTTTACGAAATTCTCAGTGTTAAATTTATTAAACTGCGAAGAGTATTAGTAATCGTCTGTCAAATTTATTTTGATAAACAACTTCACAAAAAACATTAACTTTTGAAGCCAGAAAATTAGAAGATTAACTCAGATTACTTGAGTATGCCGCATGTAATCTCAGATTAATAATTTTTAAGTGACTTAAAAAGATAACATATGGAATGAAAGAGCTTTACATTGTAATTATGATGCATTTCAGACATTTGACTGCTGATTATGTATCAATGGCTGCATAAATAATGTACATACCCCATATTTTTAATTAATTTCATATAAAATCATTTACAGTTTTAAAATAATTTTTTTCTAAATTACATAATTTATATTTCCATTAAGAAACATTCTTGTTTACATTTTAAAGATATTAGTAAAAGATTCTTTTTTAATTGATGCCTCAATTTATATATCAAATAAAAGAAAAACTTTTTAATTTTATGAAGAAAAAAGTAATGAGGTTTTATGAATTAAAAGTTTGTTTATAAAATAAATGATTTTGTCCTATAATGAATATCTGACAAACATAAACAATTTAACTTATATAACACTTCAAATCTTGCAAATAACTTTAATTTACAAATAATAATATGCTAAAGCCATTTATAATTGATAAATAAGATATTTTAAAGTGCCCATTTGTTTAACAACTCAATTTATAAAATGGTTTTAATATTGGATATTTTATGAAGGTTTGTTCACTATGGAATAATTCAATCTTTGGTTCTGTTACATTATTTTATTTAATACTTATTTTATATTCTACTAAGAAATAAGAAGTGTTATTTAAAAATATTATCCATATATTTAAAAAAAGTTACATATTTGTCAGATAATTCATCAACAAATTAGGTTAAAAAACTATAATAGCAATTCAATTGCTAAAAATCCAAAATATCCCCGTTTAAACAAAAAGTTCATTAATTCATTCAAAAACATATTCAATTTATGAGTCAAGATATTGTTACATGTATGGAAATGGCATTGATAAAGTAAGTCAATTTCATCAAGTCACAGAGCAATGCAGGCAACATTTTTCTCAAAAAACTTTGAAGGCATTGTCATTTTTCTTTTCGTACTGAATATCAATTTTTATTACACAGTTCGTGTTTCCAGTTTTTCCTTTTTTAAGGTTCAAAATATGACTTCTTGCTATATATTAATAAATTTTGGCAAGTCGAATCTGTGATTTCTTGTTAATCGATCAAGTAAGAATTTTATATACGCGATTGCAGCTTAAATATCTTATACGTGCCTAGAGTACAGTTGTAGCTCTGCAGAAAAACTGAGAGCTCATCAGCGAAAAAATCACTAGCAGTATTTAATTCTAAGGATTCTTACAGATCTGATTGAAAATACAGATTCGACTAACCAATACATCAACACACCCTGTCTTTATGCTCACAAAGGTGTGTGCACTTGCTTCATTTTCATTTTCTCATACGTCTTCAATGGGCACCAGTGTAATATTATTTGGTACCTTGAAAGTTCTTCTGCCTTGTTCTATTTCGCATACAAGAAAAGGTGACTTTATATGCTGTTAGGCTAAAATGTACTTCCCTCAGGTGGTTGAGATAGTTTCATATTTTCCTTCAGCGTCATTAAACGACGTAACTCTGTAAGAACTGTTTTAATTGTGTACTCACGCTGCCATTTTGATAGCATTGGTACACTACGGTTATCCACCTGCAATACAGAAAAAATTTAATGAGTCAAAAAATAATTGACTTACAAAGCAAAGACAATATAAAAGTAAAAAATTTAAATATAATTTTAGCAAATATCACTGATTATTGAGTAATTTTATATTTGTCTCATCATTTTTCAGTGAATCAAAAGAATACATATTTAATCGTCTTAACTATATTTTACGTACTCGAATATTTGTGTTAATTATTAACAAAATTTACAAACTTTAATACACTTTAAAAAATCAAGTCTGCCAAGTAGAAATTGTTAATATATTTATGCAATAACATTGAATTTTTATAATTATTTACATATTAATTATAAACATAATTAACAGAATATAGAATTTTACAGTAGCTGCAGGAATTATTCATTTTTTCAATGAAAAAAAAAAAAAGAGTATTTGTACGTATTAAATTAATTAATCTAAATTAAAATCAGCATGATGTTAAAATATCATTAAGTACACACCTACATACTTCATCCTTTCATTAAAATCATCCATTCATTAAAAATTGGTATAAAAATGTTAAAACAAAATACCAATTCAAACCAAAATTATAAGAAAGTTTAACTTACCGCTCCAGTGGTGCTATTGATGCAATTCATATTAATTCTACTTAAGAACCTGACGCTTGGAGCATCATCTGGATATCTCTGACCACAATCAATTTTTAGACTGTACATTCTATTTTCATAGGGTGTCTATAAATAAAAATAAATATCTATAGATATAAAAAATAGAAAACGGTATTACATTAAAAATATTTTCCATAGGGAAAAAAATTATTGTCTTAATGTTTTTAACTATAGTAATATCTAAATGATTAAGTTTTCAAAATTATTAATTAGAAACAAATATTAAGTTTTAAAATAAATTTATTACCAATCAATACAAAAAAAATTTCTTTTAATAATTAAATCAATTTATAAACCAAATTGATACATTATTTTTCATCTTGAAGTATTTATTAATTTTATTTTTTTTTGTTCCGAAATAAATTTTTATAGCTAATATTTACAAAAAACATTAAAATGATGTAATAAAAAATATTTTAAGTATAAATGCATATTATTTTTTTAGACAGTCATTTACAGTTTACAGATATCTTTAAGTTATTTGTCAACTACTTACTCTAGGTGGTCCAATGATCATTCCAGTCCAATGGGTTAACGTCATATCATCGTCATTTTCTAAACCCCAGCTTATTGTGCCATCACCAACACCTTTTTGTCCTTGTTCAAGTTCTTCCAAAAGTCGGAAGTTCCTAGGTACAACTACAAATATACAAAATTATCATTATTATTTCAATATGCAGTATGTTTTAATTAATAAAGTTTCAACTAGATGCTCTTCGAATTTGGCCTTTGTGAAAATGGTATTCCGAACAAATTACTAGAACTGTGCAATCAGAAACTTTCATGAGTTTGAAATTTTTTACATTTTTAATACATGAGTCATGAAAAAATAATAAGTTATCTGGATCAAGCTTTCAAATTACAGATAAAATTAAAATTCTAATAATACCCCTTAAAAGTGACACTAATCAATAACAATTTACTCCTCCTATAGTCAGACTAAATAATGGTTTGCCAGCAACGGATATAAATTTTAATTTAATATAAACACATAAGTCTTAATATTCTCAGTAGCAACTAAGAGAAAGTGGCTGCTGTTCATCGCAACAGGAACTACTGTGTCGCCCAAATCCCAGACTGAAGCTGTTCCGCCCAACCTCAACCACATAGCCATGTAGCCAGCCGACCAAACCAATCAGCCCATTCTCTTGAGGCTAGTGGATCCAGCCTCGAGCTGGAGGAGGTGCACCAGTAGCAGACTCCCAGCCGCCGACTGTCAAGGTTACACGGCAGCGAGCAGCAGGCCGCTCCAAGGCAGAGCCGCGCGGAGCCCCTCCCCCACATACGGGGATGTAGAGAAAGCGGAGGTATATTGGAGGAAGTAACCGCGGCAGCAGCTATTCCTCCGAAATCGTGTGAGTGCACGAGGGGGTAAAAATATACATATACGTGTGTACGAACCTACGCCGGCCGTTGGCGCCGCCATGATATTACTGTACGTTCTTCACGAACGAGGGGTCCGCTCACGTCCCAGGGGGCACGGGAGCAGAGAATCTACGGCTGCGGCGGCGGTGGCGGCGACGACGAGAGCCGAGGAGCAGCAGCAGCAACGAACGTCTACGGCTGGGCCTGCAGCAACAGCGACGACGAGGACAGAGCGCTTCTTCTGAAGTTGCAGTTCTCCTCTCCTCACGCACACGCACCGGGAGAGAGAGAGAGAGCGTGCGCGCGGGCGACAGAGAGACAGAGATAGATATAGAGGGAGAGAGAGAAAGCAGCAAGCAGCAGCGGGGGTACAACACTGAGGGGGCCGTAACTCGAGGAACTGTCGAGAGAGAGAGAGAGAGAGAGAGAGACAGACAGAAAGAGAGCGATCACCTGCGCACGCGAGCACGCACACGCAGCTACTTCCGTGACGGGGCGAGGAGGACTGTGTGCATATACTGTCGGTGCTCTGTGCGTGCGTGTATAGTCTGTAGAAGCTATATAGTAGAGCTCTTTTGCTGTCTTCGTCTTCTGTTTCTCGCCTCCACTCCTGCACTGTGACTCCCTCTGCACCGCGAGACAGCAATGGCATATATATATATATATATATATATATATAGATGTCGTCGGTGCGGCACTACAGATCCACGCCTGATTTTCGTTAATGAGTATGAAGTGCTGTATGACGAAGAGAAACTTCTTCTAGGGCAGAGCTATTATACGCCCTCGAGATAACACTGCGATATCGCCGGAACATGTGCTAAGAGATGCTCCGGTTCGTGGTCGGTTTAAATGATCGTTCCACAGGTCCATATTTAAACACTCGCAATGTGTACAAAAGTGAGTGAAGTAACGGAGGTTTATTATTACCTAATTCGAAGGATAACGAAAGGATAAATTGCATCTGGCCTTTTCAAATTTCATAAAATTAGTTTCACGGAAAAATGTAGGTATACATAATGACGAAGGCAACTTTTAACGTTTGAAATCAAATTATAATTTATATCTAAAAAACTTTTTTTTCTACAGCCTTCGACTACTGCAGTAGCATCCCGTTTTTAGTATACAAAATTTCAGCCTTGTATTTAGATTTTATTTGTAAAGTAATATATAATAGTTGTTATTAAAGACTTGCAAATTATAAATGGATTTTTTGTTAAAACGACATTTTGGTAATCTTTTTTTATCTCTTGTTATTTATTTAATTAATTCATTCACCTATACTAATATAAAACTATAAAAGCGTCAGGTACAGAAATGGTATGGGCTGTTGTTCTGTTTTTGTAAGACTTACTGCTGGGACGGTTAATATACAGTAAACTAATTTTACACTTCTTTGGTATTTGTTCACTCGTTAGCGCACTATTCTCCCTATATTTCTTCATAAAGGAAGATTGAAGAACTGAAGAAAAAGATTGAAGATTGAACGCGGTAGAGCAATTAATGAAAAGTAATAAAAAAACTTTTCGTGGTAATTAAATACATAATTATATAGAATAAATTATAGAGTTTCTCACCCTTTCCGCGTTGACTCCGAAAAGTATTTCGGAGAGGCTCAGAAGTTTGTCTCCCGCGGAACGCAGAGACAGAGTGTGCTCCGAAATTTCTGAATCAAGAACACTTTAGCAAGGGAAGGGGGCGGGAGGCGCGAGTTTTCCGGATCGCTGATTGGCTACCACAAGGCGTCGGCAAACAATCAGAAGATGGGCTGCACATGAGGTTGTGAACCGATCGCTCACCTCCCCGCCGGTCGAGGGAACGTCTCGACGACCGAACAGCGATGACGAGCTTCTTCGAAACCCTTCAGGTGAACCGAGGTATTGCGCTACAGGGAAAAAGTTGAGCAACAATTTTCCTAACTTTCACTTCAGAAAAAAGAAAAATAATTGCGTATTATTGTTGCGGACGTCAACCTACTATACTGTCGACTTGATGTGTGGTGTATAAATATATAGCCAAGTCTGTCAAATCAAGAGGTCAAAAAATAGATTTTCTTGAAACTCTTAGAAAATGTTCTGCTACTTATTCCGGATACCCCTGAATTTTTTTATATTTTTTGACCCATACTATTTTGTATATATCAGAGGCCAAAAACTGATTTTTGATGATTTTTTGCATTTTAGACCGATTTTATAACTCCTCATAAGCATTTTTCGCGATAGACATAAGAATAGTTTTTTTTTGTAGGATTTTCTCAGCTTTTCAATAAAAATTTTTTTTAAAACCGTACGTATATGTTTTTACTTAAATATGCAAATGTAATATTTATATTTTTCCCAATATTTTTCTATCAGTGTACAATAAGGATTTGTTACATTTGGTTCTTGTGACGTATTTGGATAGGCTTTCATGTGTAACTTTATTTAGTAGTATGAGTAAAGAATTTCTTGGTATAACATAAAGATTATTTTCTAAGAGGTGCTATTGATTTTCGCATATACATATATCAATAGAATCATTGAGCATATCTATAACGTGGAAATTTCGATTAATGTTATGAGGTTATTAATATATATTGGTTAAAAAATTTAGATTCTACACTTGGTCAACCTAGATAAATAAAATTTTTAAATTCACGAAAAAAATCGATGATATATAAAAATAATTGTAGGACACTCTTTTAATAATAAAATATATTATTAACCAAATGATCTAAATTCGAATAGTTAACAAGGTGAATGACTTTTATTTATATATAATCAAACGATCTATAATCCAGTAATTA
>JAYJLV010000056.1:11378704-11393448 GCA_036873485.1 Torymus texanus
TTTATTCACATTTAAATTAAGATTATTGATCTTGGACCAAGAAACCACGCAATCAAGATCACTTTGTAATTTTGACGGATCTGCGGGAGAATTAATAATTGAGTATAGCTTGACATCGTCGGCATATATTAACACACTGGAAAATTGCAAATTATTGACTAAGTCGTTTATAAAAAGAATGAAGAGAAGGGGACCCAAATGCGACCCCTGTGGTACACCAGAGATGACCACAATTGGATCAGACTCGTTCCCTTTAATTCTTACAATTTGTGTCCTATGATGTAAGTAAGACTTTAGCCAATTAAAAAGACTACCAACAATGCCAAGCATCGATAATTTGTGCAAAAGAATTTCATGATCAACTGTATCAAAGAGCTTGGCAAAGTCAAGGTAAATAAAATCAACTTGTGACGAGTTCGTGAGACCAGATGCTATATAATCACTATACAAGAGTAGATTGGTAACAGCAGATTTACTCTTTACGAAACCATGCTGCGATTTAGAAATAGTCTGAATGAAGTGCATGGTAAGCTTATCAGTAATAATAAATTCAAAAAGCTTGGCAACACAACTCATAATTGAAATGGGCCTATAATTAGATACATCATGTACGTTTCCACTTTTATGAACAGGCGTGATATAAGACTTCTTCCAAATCTCTGGCATATGGCCTTAAGTAAGAGATTGACAGAATAGCAGGTGAAGAGGATGAATCACTGCAAGATTATAACGTTTTAAAAAAGACGATGGGATTAGATCGGGACCAACAGATGGCTTAGCTTGCATTTTATTCAAAGCAGTAATTATATCATGATTAATGATTTCATCCAATTCGGATTGCTCAGTAACAAGGTTTAATTGCGGAAAGTTAACAGTACTAGAATTATTAGAGATTCTATAGACAGATTTAAAATAACTAGAAAATAATTCACAAACGCTCTGGATGTCGGTACCTTTCGAGACACCAAGGAACATGCTATCAGGAATACCACTATTTTTCTTTAGCTTATTAACATAATTCCAAAAATGTTTCATATTTTTGAAAGTTTGGTTTTCAACGTTTGATATATACTCCTGATGACATATTCTTGACAGTCGAATACATTTTGCTCTCATTCTTTTGAATTCAGTATGGTTATTGTTTGATTATAGAAAGTATTAAATTTTCAAGGGCTCATAAGTAATAAAATATAGCAAAAAAAAATAGTGACAAATTTCCCTTCTCTTTAACCGATTTAATTTAACGAATTTTAAAGTATTTTTTAATGCTTTTTTTGATAACTCAGGATTCGCTGAAACATTAATATTTTTAATTAAATTTTTGATTTTAACTTTTGTGGTCAACTTTTATAATCTTTTTTTATCGTATTTGTATCATAAATGTAGGCCAAGTGACAATCAAGAGAAGATACATTATTTTTTAACCAAATAACACATATTTGAGAACACTTAGAACGTCTTTTTAAACATTAGAATTATTCTACTAGGAAGGATCCGTTAAAATTCGTTTCCCAAAGAGAATGAGAATCACACGCACAATATAGAAAAAATAATACGGTATAGACATGCGTGTAGAAAATCGACTCTCGTACTTCTGCAAGAATGGTCAACTTCAAAAAATCCTATCCTTAAAAGATTATAGCGAAAACGTTGCTATTTTTCTCTTCTGTTTATTTATATTTTGGAATAACATTCATCTTATATTCAGAAATTTAAAAAATTGATAAAGAAAATGATTGGAAGTTCATTCTTTACATATATAGTATTACGTTATTTTAATCTATAAAATAAGTTTCGAAATGTGACCGCTTGAACTTTTTCAAATGTGCTATTGCTGAGTTTATTATTGTATTCAACACTATAATTAAAAAAAAAATTTACACACATTTTTAATTTATTTTAGAATGGATTTTATTTTTTATAATTTTTGTTTGCATTTTCAGAGTTGCAGAATCAAAAAATATATGAAGTGGAGTCTATTAAGTTGAAGTTTCATGCAAAACAATCATGAGTAAAGATGTAATGAAATAGTAAATTCTGATGCAGATAATTAAAATATAGGATGGTCCTGTTACCCAGCGCACTTTGTGTGGCTTAACGCGCCAACTAAAACTTATATTTTCGCCATTGCAAAAAATATTATACGTCAAATAATAATATAAAAAAGACACATTTTACAACTCAGTTTATGCAAATATATGAAAAGTAATTCTAATTAACTAATCGCAAAAGTGTATTATTTATAAAGCTTCTTAATCATTATTTTAAGCCTCCGATCATTCTTGAGAAATTTAAAATTGTCGAATAGGTAAAAGTTTCCTTCAATAAGATCTACAATTTTTTAATTTAAAGTTTTTAAATAAATCGATACTTTTACAAGTAACGTGAAAAAATAAGTTACAACCAAAAAAAAAAACAAATTTATTTTTTTATATAGAGAATCTAATCTAATCTAATCAAGATTTATT
This sequence comes from Torymus texanus, assembly GCA_036873485.1. Classification (NCBI taxonomy): domain Eukaryota; kingdom Metazoa; phylum Arthropoda; class Insecta; order Hymenoptera; family Torymidae; genus Torymus; species Torymus texanus. Next base: position 11,381,173 of record JAYJLV010000056.1, read on the forward strand.
TTTTGTATGATACAAAATTCTCTTAATAATTATATAAGTTTTTGTATTATATAAAAATAATACAAAAAATAGACGATGGATTAATATCTTTTACAAATTTTGTCTGACCGTCGTAATAACGAATTACTCTCATATAAGCATTATTATAGTTTTTATTATAAAAAAAGTATAGGAATAAATTAAAATAATGATTCAAATTCGTTGAAATTGAACGAAAATTTTTGGCTAAATCTGCGGTGGACATATTTTGTGAGGTTCTGTACTAGCAATAATTATTTCATTGATTTACATATATAGCAATAAAGTTCTTTTAACATTCACCTCGAGTTTAAAAAAAAAATAAGCAGATACAAATTTCCTTGATGCAATAAAATGTTCTTAAAAGATTAAAGATGTTTATTAATAATATTTCTTATCAAATAATGGTTGTTGTTAAAAACAAGTATATCATTATGACTCTAATCTGACATTTATATTAGTAAATAAGAAATTAATAAAATTTCATAAAATACAAAACTATATTTTATTTCCCTCTATTCATATAAATTTAGTGATAATATCATACTTGCTGGAGATTAAATTTGATTTTATTAAAATATAACAGGTATTGTTTCTGAAGAGTTTTCCAAAAATTAACTTTACTTTATTTTAACTTTAGATGAACGTGGTTCTCATCTACTATGAGACATCGATGACATATTAAATTTATCCGATCAGTGACGGATGCGGGCATTTTTATTTACTTTTTTATGTTTACATGAATAATTTTTTATTATTTATACTTAAATTTTTATTTCTTCTTACTTATCTTATTTCGTAGATTTAATTTTCTAACAATTAAAAAGCTCGAAAGCTCTATATATATCTATAGTAGCGCATTGATTGCATTGGTCAAGCAAAAACCACGAAATTTGAATCGTGAATAGCTATTATTTACTATTTCGACCTTATACAAGTACAAGTATTTATTTGTCCAATTAGTGAATTTTTACAATTCCTTGTTTTTTTGAAGTGTTCGCTTATTTAAGGTAGAAGTATAGCGCTACGAATTTTGAAATCTGTTTTTGTATGCTGCAGATTGACTTTTGAATTGGACTTATTTCATTTGATTCTGTTTAAACGAACGCTATACATTGTACGTACTTTATTATTTTAAATGAAATAATAAAGCAAAAAATACTTACAACATATAACTTTTAAAAATTTGCTAATAATTATTCGTATTAATTAACAATTAATTACTATATAAACATAACTATATAAAACATTTATGTTGGATTGATATACCTAACCTCACTTATGTAATGCAAAGCGCTCTCAAGGTCCATCGAGTGTCGCGTGGTCTGGCAGTAGTGGCAGTGTATTTGCTTCATTGCAAAAGTATTTTGATGGAGCAGAACTCTACTCGACAACGTAATCTGGAGCGTGTTTAATGTTGCCCGTCAATTACTATTAAAATAAAAGGTTTATTGAGATTTGTCATTTAAAATTCACTTTTTATATGCGTTCTTTGCTTCAATAACACTAAAAATTACTTCTATAGTACTTACTTCTTATATTTAAGTATTTAAAACAGAATAAATCATACTTTTCTTTTTACAGCTTTATAATATTAACTTTAGTAATATATACAGGAACCATGGCAAGCCGCAAAGTTTCAGACACTGTTGCCATTATACGAGGGATGAAAATAGTTGTTAGTGCAATATTGCGAGAGCAAGAGAAAAGATTTCCTAACATGATGAAACAATCTAACATTCAAAATTACACTGACGAAGGATTTAAAGGTTTGGAAAAATTATTGGGTGATATAGATGCAAGTAAGGTTCCTGTAAGTTTCCAAATAGACTAACTTGAAAATGATTGTGACAAATAGTAAACTTTAATATTATGTTAGAATTTTAATATGTATATATTTGGTTATATAAATTATTGTAATGGAATTTCTAATTTTAGGAACACTTAAAGAAAGACTTGAAAGAATTCAGCGAAAGATTACTCGTAATTGAAAAAGGTATTTCTGAGTACACTAAAATAAGGATAGATGAAATTTTAGGGTCGAAAAATTTGTCAGATATTTTGAGTAAGGATATAAGTGAATTGGGTAAAACATTGCATGTATATCACCCTGCAAAAGATCCTAAAGAAGTACCTTTAAATAATCATGAGCCTAGCACTGAAAATATAAAAAATACTACACAAACTATTATTCAAAATTCACAAAGTATAGCTACAGAAAATATTGATAAAAGTAGACAATCACCTATAAAATATTCAAGTGTGAAAGAAAAAATAGAAACAATCAGTGCCACACATACTAAAATACCAAAAATAGAGTTATCAGAAAAGGATAAGGAATTATTAAAAAAACTAGAACAAGAGCATGAAGAAAAAATTAAGAAGCAAAAGATTTCAAAAGGACAAAAACTTAATGAAGAATCAACAACCAATTCTATAACTATAGATACCAAAGAAAATTTGAAAGTAAAACAAATTCCTTTATCACATCGTTCTGTGAAACCAAAGGACACGGTTAGTACCAAAACACTCTTCACAAGTGTTTCAAATCTAATTGCAAAGTAAATTTGTTTCAGTTATCAGAAAATGCACAAGCCAGAAAAGTGCCTGCAACAAGAATAGGAAGAATGGTTAGCTTTGGTACACTTGGAGTTGGTCTTGGTATTGGTACACTTGCTGAATATACACGCCGAAGTTTGGGATTAAAAGACCAAAGTGTTAGTGAAACCCTGGATAGTATGTTTCTCACAAAAGCAAATGCAGAACGAATTGTATCAACACTGTGTAAAGTGAGAGGTGCAGCTTTGAAAATTGGTCAAATTCTCAGTATTCAAGATAATACAATTATTAGTCCAGAACTACAAAAAGCTTTTGAACGTGTGAGACAAAGTGCAGATTTTATGCCAACTTGGCAAGTTCATGTAAATTTTGTTTTTTTTTTGAAAATTATAGAATTAAAAACTTTTTAGTAAAAATAAACATATTTATATTTTAGAAAGTTCTCGCAAGCGAATTAGGACATGATTGGAGAGAAAAAGTAGCTACTTTTGATGAAAAACCATTTGCAGCAGCTTCTATTGGTATTTATTTTTATTTTATGTTGAATAAAAACCTTTTCAGATTTATAAAAATTTATTAAAACATTTTTTACTACTAGGACAAGTGCACCATGCTACTTTACTCGATGGCAGACCTGTGGCAATGAAAATTCAATACCCAGGAGTAGCTAAAGGAATTCAAAGTGATATCGAAAATTTGATTGGTATAATGAAGGTTAGTTATTTTTAATAATATATTGATCATTACAAGAGAAAAATGTAAAGTACTAACTTATCTCAATGAAAATAAGTCATTAGCTGAAGAATATTTTTTACAATAGGTATGGAACATGTTTCCTGAAGGAATGTTTATAGATAATGTTGTTGAAGTTGCTAAAAGAGAATTAGCATGGGAAGTTGATTATGTTAGAGAAGCGGAATGTACAAAGTTATACAGAAAACTTATTGAGCCTTATCCAGAGTATTATGTCCCAGAGGTTATAGGTAAACTCTAATACTATAAAAAGGGTTATCAAGAAAGCTGTTTTAAAAGCCTTTTTTATTGCTGACATGATTATTTAATGAAAATAATTTGATAAGATATTGTTTTCTCTAGATGAATTAAGTACATTACAAGTGTTCACTTCTGAGTTGATTGAAGGAGTACCAGTGGACAAATGTGCAAACATGGATATGAAAACAAGAGAACATATTTGCAAACTTATCATGCATTTATGTCTGAGAGAGCTTTTTGAGTTTCGCTATATGCAAACTGATCCTAATTGGTCTAACTTTTTTTACAATACAACTACTAAACAAGTAGGCAAATATTTGGAAATTTCAAAAATATAAACTTTATTAAGAATTGAACAATATATGAATATTTTGAGTTTAGATGATACTATTGGATTTTGGGGCATGCAGAAGTTATGAAAAACAATTTATGGATAAATACATAGAAGTAATAAATGCTGCTAGTGAAGGAGACAGACAAAAAGTATTAGACTTCTCTAGAGACATGGGATTTTTAACTGGATATGAATCAAAAGTAAAATAAACAAAATTTAATTATTGTTCATTTTATGTAGAACAAAATTCAAATATAAATTTTTTCTATCTTCAAATAGCTCATGGAAGAGGCACATGTTGATGCTGTAATGATTCTAGGACAAGTATTTGATAGAGATCATGAATTCTTCGATTTTGGAGGTCAGGATGTAACAAAAAGGTAAAAATGAAAAAATATTTATTTTTTTATATTTATTTTAAAAAGCGGTTAAAACTTTAAATTTAGCGCCTTTAAACTTTTGATTGAATAATAAAAATATACTAATTACAATTAGATCTAAGATAACTATTAATTATAAAAAATATATTAATACATATTTTTAAAGTCTGTTTTTTATTTAATATCATTTTACTTAAAAGACAAGATAATATATCACAGATGGTCTTATTCAATCATGTTTTAACTATAAAATATTTAATCTTATTCATCAGTAAGCTATTAAATTTCTATATCAAACACAAAGAATTAGTATTTGTTTTCAAACAAGGTATTGTGTTAGACACTCTATACATCTACATTATATTCCCACACATATTTACATTTAAAAAAATTACATTTTTTATATTTCTGGGTCATTTATCACAGATTGTATTCTGAAAATACTTTTCTACATTACCATTTTCAATGATTTATGCAGAAACTAAAATGTTAACTGAATTGTTGAATATGGACTATAAAGTATTAGTTTCATAAAAAAAAAATTAATTAAATTAAAGATGAATTGGATTTGACATCCTGTACCAAATTTTGAAAAGATTAGTGTCCTCTATAGAACCCTTCCATTCTGGACCTCTATTTAAACGAAAAGTTTCTAATTGATCTTCATTTAATGCATTTTCAAAAACTTGTAAATAACCATCACTATTGTTTTTACCTGAAGAATCACCTTTTGTAACTTTACAAGTAAGCATATCTTTAGTTTCTAGTTTAGTGTAATCAACAGAATTTGCATCTAATGGGTATATCCCACAATTTTTGAATCCATTTTGTAATAATTTTTTAACATCCATAGTATCTAATACTTTTTTTAAATTTGGAGCAAATTGATATTTTTCTATACCAATTGTGAAGAAATTATTACAAATATTTTCATGAACCTGTTGCCACACAATTTTTAATTTTTTAAAAAACCAAACATCCAATGGTTGCGTTATAGCTGTATTTGGAAGCAAAGAAATCAAGACTATTTGATTCTTTGAACAGTACCTATTTAAATGTAGTGTAACAAGAGATGAATTCCCATTTATAAAAAAAATTACTGGACGCTTGATTTTGTTTGCACTCAACCATGGTTCGAATTGATTGACTATATAATTATAAAAGACTTCTGACGTTATCCACCCATTTTCGGTGTATCCAAGAGTAAACTCAGATGGAGCAAATACCATTGCATTTTTAGGCAATGAATTTCCAGCAAATAAAACAAATGTTGGAGCTAAATTTCCTGCAGCATTTGCTGTTATCAGAACAGATATATTTTCTTTTTCACTGTTTTCAACTAGGTCATCTGAATTTTTAAATTCTAGTGCTGTAAGTGATGTCGGATTTAAGGGAACTCCTAAAAAAATGAAACATTTTGATTTTTATTACTCATTTATAAGTAATAATTATTAGTTTTAAAAATATTTGTATAAAAATCATACATACTTATCTCCTGACAAGTGAATATTCTTGTTGGTTCCAGAGATAATAAATTATTCTTTATAAAATACTTTTTAACTTCTTGAAACCATGTACGAAGACTAGTTTCAGAGACTCTTGATCTGTTTAATAAAGCATTTTCTGAGAGTCTTTGGCTTACTTCAGGATGCCGTTTTACGAAAGAATCGTACCACGTCCTACCGGGTCTGTTATCAATAAACGGAGTCTTTTTCTTGGAATCGTCACAAATTTGTTTAACGCTATCGGAAAGTTGAGGTTTCGTAACTGGAAATCCGCGCCTACCACTCTCCATCACCCATTCCACCAACTCTGCCTCTTGACTTGCGGATAAAACTGACGCTGGCCCTGGTTTTTTATCCGCGTACTTGTTATTTTTTCTCGCGCGGATTGTAGCCTCAGGTACATTATATTTCTTGGAAGCAGAAGCTATTGAACTACCCTCCAAAACTTCTTTTACGGCCAACAATAAGTTTTCTCGCGAATAACACATCCTTACTTTTTTCTTAATACCTTTTACTTTCCCGCATTGTTCCTTTTTTTTTATTCGTACTTTATCCATTTTCCACTGCGAGAAGCTTTTCTTTTATAAAAAGGTTGACATACTATTTAGCTTAGACGAGAAGTAAACAATGAATGCTGGTTTCGTATTTTATAGGTTAGACCGGAGGTTAGACTTGACAATCGCGTACACATCGTATAATAGTGTATGTGTATACTTATATATATATATATATATATCAAGAACATACATTAGAGAATGGTAGGTATATGAGAAGTGCAACCTATAAAATCTAGCCTGTAATTACCTAGAAGCATATAAAAATACATTTAAAAAAAAAAGTAGCCAACTTACTAAATTGGAAAATTATTAATGTTGGAGTAGGAAAAATAAATAAGAAGGCGGGCACTTAATATAGATAAACTCTTTTATTGAATCTTCTAATGATATCTTCTATTGGTTGCTGTGGCTATAGGCATTGATCCTTCCGTGTCGGTGGTGTTCGTAGAAAAAGGAGTACCTAATATTATGCGAGCGCTGGGTCCGTCGGCGGGAGCGCACACACGGCGTCGTCGGTACGGCACGCAGTTGGTTAGAGCAACGAATATAGACGCTTATTTTATGAATGTATCATTCCTTTTTGTCAACGAATGCTTAGATTTCCTGATGTAGCTCGACTTTACATAGATATAATAATTATACCGCGAACCGCGTTGTCGAAGGCTCTGAGGAATCAATACTACAGAAACTCAATAATTTCTCCCTACTTCATCGGAAATGTGAAATGCCATTTTTATTATTTACTCGTTTTCGCTATAGTTTTATTCTTCATATTCTTTTATTCCTAATCATACACCTCGATGTGTTTTTTAAAATTACATATGGAATTAAATATTTTTATACCACTCTAACCTCAAAATCACAACTTTGGTATGATTTTTCGGCGCTTGTGGTATAAAATGCATTTCAAAACTGGTGCCTAAGTGGATTATTTATAGCTCATGTGACTTTTTTACACTCGCTTCGTTCGTGCAAAAAGTCACACGAGCTAAATAATCCACTCCCGCACCCGTGTCGAAAAGTACTACTTATACTAAGATTGGATTTTAAAGCGTTGCGCTCTAATATTACGGATCCTTCCGTATATTAGGATGTCTAAAACATAATATACAACTTACTTATCTCAGAGTTTGAACGAAACGAAATACCTATCTCATATATATCTTTGTAAAATCAATGTAGCACTTATTTTTGTAAGACACCATATTATATGACGAAACTTCGTGGAAACTCTATTAATGCGTCCACAAAAGTGGGTAAAACTTTTTTTTAAGACACACCTTCCATGCCTGGTTTTTCCATCACGTTTTATCACAATATGAGAGAAAAATCATGAACAATTAAGGTGTCTTGAGGACCCTTTTTTCAAGAATTTCCTTTTCTTCGACTTTTAGTCATTGATCCCGGAAATGTCTGATAAATTTTCAAAACTAAAATAAAACTAGAGAAAATCATCTTCCAGTTCCTTTTTTTAAAAATTAAAGAATGTTCGGATCTTTTAAAGTTAAGCGTCGAAAAGGCATAAAACATGTTTGAGGTTCGAGCTGCCGATTTATACGAATTGCGTATTTTTGTGTCGTTTTGACGCTCAATTTTAAACGGTTAGGACTGTTGAAGAAAAAAATACTTTTAGAAAGGTTATCTAAGATATTTTTAGGATAAATAACGAGTCAAAGACAAGACTTTTTTAATGGTTTATAATTTTTCTTCTATATTATGTGGTACAAAGAGTAGGAAAAACCATACTCGGAACTACATTTAAAGTATAGCTTTCTTTTATAAAAAAAATATTAATTTATATGATACTCATATAATTTTTTTCCCCTTAAAGTTTTTTTTGCATTATAATAATTTATCATTGCATAAAATTCTACGCTAATATTCATCTTCATAAATTGAAGTTATGAAATGAAAGTTATAGTTTGTTTGGGCGTAAATCTGTATATTTACATTTCGTTCCACGAATATGAAACATAAAATATTTGTCTGAGACCATGATGGTCATTGATATATAAATTTTTTTTCACATTTCATATACTATAATTATATTTTAAATACATTTATAATTTAAGTATAATTTAAGTAGATTTTTATTGTTCAATCAGTTGTCTTAATTAGTAAAACTAATGTCGGTAAATTAAATATAATTACAACTTATATATGGGCCATTTCACGTCAACTGTTGCAGGTCAAAATTTTAAAATAGCTCAAAATTGTTTTACTAGTTCAAAATTAGCTCCAGAATACAAATGTAAAGTTTAAGCGCAAATATTTAATTGTCCTAAAGTTAAAATTCTTTAAAAATTTTGATTTTTTTGAAAAGTTTTCATTTTTTATGATTTTTTAACTCCAAAACTTGAAACTTTTTGTATATAGTACAAGTTTCTACAGCTTTAATTGCACATTACTTTTTTCAGTGATCTCCAACCATTTTCGGGATGGTGCTATTTGAAAGATAACATTTCAAGAAATCTTTTAGTCTTTTTTGGGTAAAATCAATCATGTCGTATTCGCCTTTTTTACAGTATGAATGTTGTATTTCAAAATATTAATACCAAAAAAAATTTTCATCAATTCTTCTTGGAATTTGTAAATTTTTTCCCATATAATGTACTATACAAAAATTTTCAAAAAATCAAAATTTTTGAATTTTCAAAAAATTCTAACTTTAGGACAACTAAATATTTTGCTCTAAAATTTTATATTTATATTCTGGGGCTAATTTGGAACTAGTAGAAAAATTCTGAGCTATTTTAAAATTTTGACCTGCAACAGTTGACGTGAAATGCCCCATATATATAATACCAGAGATGATTAGTCTCCTATAATATGTAATAAGTGACAACCGATCAAGGATAACATCTGGGAATTTTCAATGTAAGTTTTCCTTCTGTTTTTTTTTTAGAATTCAAGCTTTAGTCCCAACGATCGTTCATCATCGTCTTTGTCCTCCGCCAGAAGAGATTTACAGTTTACATCGAAAGTTATCTGGCGTGTTTTTGCTGTGCGCAAAATTAAACGTCAAAATCAACTGTCGGGACATGTTTCGCGAGGTTTACAAAAATTATCAGTTTAGTTAACGATTGTAATATTAAACGCAATCGAATTGTTGTTGTATTATATGCATAAGTAGCTTTAATAAATTACTTATGACTTTAAGTAATTTTGTATTTTTAAAATTTTGTAAAATTCTTAGAAATTACTTCGAAAACTAATTGTATAATATGAAAAATAAAGTTCTTTTATCAATACTAACATTTATATTAAATATAATAGAAATATAATCCACCGTCATGAAAGTCATAATTATAATCTCTGCTACATGTTATAATAAAATGTTTGCAGCTGCGCCAAAGAAGGGAAATGGATATGGGATAGAACGTAAGGGATTTTATCGTAGATTTTTACGTTATCTTTATATGCAAACAATTTTATTCAACTTTTAAGGTAGTCTCGATGTAACCTTCGGAGTGAATAGACGTTACAACTAATCTCTTTGTTTACAAATTCGATTAAATAACTCGCGTGCAAGCTGTGCGCAACATTAAAAATCCTTTAAATTGATTGAAATTAAAATAACTGTAAAATATATCATCTACAGAAATAGTGAATGAGTGACAATTAAAAAGGCTGGCCAATATGGCCACCATTGATAAAAAAGTAGTACCTGCACAAGCACTGAACCATTCTACTACAAACGACACGACTGAATCACCAAATGCCAAATCATGGATTCAAGTTTATAGAAAAAGAAATAGAAGCAGTCCCGAAAAAAACTGCTATTAGACACAATTGCCAAAGACAATTACTCAATAACAGTTATTGCTAACGAAGACGTTAAAATTAAACCGCACTCTTCTGAAAAATATCTACCAATCGTAGAAGAATTTAAAAAGAAAAATACTAAATTTTTCACCCATTAACGAAAGCGGACAAAACATATAAAGTAGTATTAAGAAATATGCATCGACCATAAAGATTATAAGAATTACAAACATCAGGCAAAGAATAACCCAAAAACCACTACCGCTATTATTTATTGAATTAGCGTCAATGATAATAATAAAAAAATATATTAGATAGATAAAATACTAAATCTTATTGTAAGTTTTGAACCTCCACGAAAGAAAAGGGATATACCACAGTGCTTAAAGTATCGAGAATACGGACATACAACAAATTATTGTTTCAAGTGCCCTGTCTGTGTAAAAGTGCGCGAATAAACATCTAACATCCGATTGCTCAATTGAAAAACAAACATCAGACGTAAAATGTGCAAATTTCGGCGAGAACCACCCGGCAAGTTACACGGGTTGTAAGGTACGAAAACAACTACAGCAAAAACTATATCCATCACTTAGAGAAAAAAAACCATCCAAAATACCGCCAATAGTACAGATAATATTCAAACACTGTTAGGTCAAACGTATCTTATGCGCAGGTAGCAAACAGCAATGTTGTCAATACACAAGAACCAAAACAGACGCGGGCCCAAGACCTCTCAGCTGTAGTAAATAATAGTCATCTGGAAGAAATGATGTGCCAGCTGATGACTAGAATGGACACCATGTTAAATCTCCTCACCACGCTGATAAACAAAATAAAATGAGTGATGGAATCAAAATAGTTTTATGGAATGCAAACGGCTTAGCACAAAGAAGCCTAGAACTAAAAAGATTTCTAATAAATCAAGATATTGACATAATGCTAATATATGAAACTCACTTCACACATAAAAATTTCTTAAGAATCCCACAATACTCAGTAGATACTACAAATCATCCAGAAGGTAAAGCTTACGACGGTACAGCGGTAATCATCAGAAATAAAATAAAACACTACGAAAATGAACATCATTGTAAAGATTTCTTGCAGGCTACTAATGTTACAATTGATGAAGAATGCGGATCTTTCGCCGTTTCTGCCATATACTGCCCACCAAAACACATAATATAAGTCAAGAAAAATTTACTAAATTTTTCAGAAATTTAGGACATAGAGTTATAGCAGGTAGTTATTACAATGCCAAACCTCCCTGGTGGGGGTCCAGATCATAAAACCCAAATTCGAAAGGTAAACAATTACATTCTTCTATGCAAGCGCAGAAAATCTCATAGCAATTTCTACGGGAGAACCAACATATTGCATTACAACTCAAATAACTTCATTACAGAATCTTGTTATGATTTAACTTCCGGTCATTCACCGATTATAATTAAGCTAACTTAGCAAATCGAATATATTCAAAATAACCATTTCTTATACAATAAAAAAACTAATTAGGAAACGTACCGTATAAAGCAATTTTAGATGAAAAAATTACGTGCAACATTCCGGTCAAAACGGCTGAATATACAGAAAATACGATAGAAGAGCTTAATATAAAAAAATACACGAAGCCATTAATTTAGCGACAGAAACAAAAACAATAAATATCTCTAAAAATATTCTTGATAAGATAAAGGAAAAAAGAAAACTAAGAAAAATCTGTCAGAGTAGCAGATCTTACCTAGATTAAAAGAAACTCAATAAAGCTATTAAAGAACTTAAAAAATGTTTGCAAGATGAAAAAAACGATTCCACTCAAAACTATCTAGAAAACTTGACAGCCACTGAGACTACCAACTACGCACTTTGGAAAGCAACAAAATGAATAAAACGTCCACAACAGCTTGTTCCCCCAATCAAAAAAAGTGATGGGAATTGGACAAGAACGGATTCAGAAAAGGCTGCAATCTTCGTTGAACACTTGAGAAATGTTTTTTGCACGCCAACCTGTAAAAGTGCAGAAGAAGAACAAAAAATACTCAAGAAAATGAGAAGAAAACACATAGAGAACATACTCTCTAAATTTGAATAAGTGAAAATCCACTTATTAAAAGTTCATATTCACTTTTTCAATGAGTCCAGATCCGTTCACGTAGAATAAG
>JAYJLV010000056.1:11411903-11426491 GCA_036873485.1 Torymus texanus
TGTGTGTGTGTGTGTTTGTGTGTGTGTGTGTGTGTGTGTGTGTGTGTGTGTATATATATATATATATTACATAACGTTCCCATGTCGCGAATTGTGGTGAAGATGCGTAAGAGGCGTAAATATTATACAGTTCCGCCTGATTGAATGATCGTTCCAGTTATTACTCAATTAAATTTAATTGTCAAATATTTATTTTTGTAGAAATAACATTCAATAGAGTAAAATATCTGCGGCACGATGAAAAGAAAATACGCGGAATACGAATTTAATCTATGAAAAATACATAGAATACACAAGCAGAATTCAATTATGCGCCCTTTGAATTCAAAAGTACAAAAATAAATACGATGATGTTATTCGGAGAATTTCGTTTTTCAAAATAACTTGTTTACCAGCTACAACTTATCCATCATAATATAATTTTGAAGGTATAATTTATGACATTCGAATAAAAGGAAAAATTATTGTATATATGCAATAAATAATGATAAATTTATCGAAAAAATGTCCCAAAGATTCGCAGATTACTTGCGAAGTTATCGCTCTATATCTGTTTACTTGTAAAAAAATCAATATGTGCAGTTATAAATGAAATTGCAATAAAACCGGTTTGTTCAATGATGCCAGATTAAAAATAATTGCACCATACCTTGAAATTTCTCCGGTTTTTTTTTATACTGCTAACAGTTTCTCTTATACGCCTTCGCGAATGTTAAAAATATTCTTAGATATTCATTTTGAAACAAGTTTTTCGCCTTTTACAGAGCAAAGTTTCTGCTGAGAGGAAAATAGACAAATACCTAACTTATTTTAAAAATACCTTTATACTAACATAATACAAACATAGTGTAGTGTATGTATATTGAATACCACAAAGCCGCAGATTTTCATACAATATACCGAACCCATAATACAACGATTAAAATTTGCGGTTTCGTCACACTTTATTGGCCTGTCATATGAATACATGTTTGAAGTATTTAATTAACATGTTTATTATTAATAAAATAAAAAAATATATCCATTACAATTTATGAGTGATGATCATAAACCGAACGAAAACAAAATGAAAATTGCTCTCAAGGTTTCTCTAGCAATTTGTTGTAACTGTGGAATTAATTCTCCAAATAGTGTATATAAATCAATAAATATGCTGTGTAATAGACATTCTCGAAAGAAACTACAAGAACGTGAAAACAGGAAAATGTACGTATTATCTAAAGCAGACAACAGACTTGGATGTAAATTTTTTTTACTAATTTTGTAACTTTCTCTTTTAGTTGAAAATAAAAACATAATACAAAAAAGGTTGATAAAACTATATAAATTACATCTATTATATTATTATAGTATGACATGCATTATATTGTCCTACAACGATAGAATAGATGTAACTGCTGTCTGGATGACGTGGTCAATGAAAACTGAATTTTAGGACATTTACTTAAATGCTTATCGATCTAATCTATCTATATTTACAAAAGAACAGTAAGATTGCATGAGTTTGTTTTTTTCCCAAGTTTCAAAACAATAAATTTGTATGTAATCAATGCAAAGTAAAAGTAATGCATCAATTATAGAATTTAAAGCTATATTATATTTGTAAATCGCAAACTCGTTTATTCTACAGATATGAGCTAATTGTTAATAATGATCATATGTTTTCGGAGCGTGCTTCAAGTACGAAACCATTAGCGCATACCTGCCTGTTAGAACGTTTGAAATATATTAACATACAAATAGTACTTTTTCCAGCAGTCCTTTTTTGTGTAAAGTAATTGTTCTATACATATTTTTGTATGATTTTTATTTGAACAGGCAAGGATAATGATTTCTTATGGACTCAAAGTAAATGTATTTCAGCTATAAGAACAATATATACAGTGTACATATAGGTTGTACTTGCCATTAAAAAAAAAGGAGCAAAAAGCAAAGTTCGTGTCGCGATTGATTGAATAGCTGTGAATAGCGACTGTAAAATACTTGGTATAACATAACGATTTCAAACGTTGTTATAAGGAAGCCGAAGCTGTATTCCTTTACTTAATATATTGCAATAAATAATATATTAAAAATAAATTTTGGATTTTCATACTGCAAGAGCTCCAAATTTTTCATTTCAGAGCAATGTGAAATTTCCCATGAAAACAAAATTTTCCACCATTAAATTTTGCATATTTAACAAAACATATTTCTGTATATTTGAAAATGACTCGAATGTCTCTCTCTGTCGAGAAAAAAAAATCACAACCCACAGTCCACACACGCCATCATCGCTTCGACACACGCGAAAAGTCGTGCGCGTCTCGCCGCGATTTTGCGTTCAAACATTCTCTGGTCGCGCGCCTGCATGCCACGCGATTTGGCAACGTCGCGTCTTCGCCGAGGAGAATATTCCAGTTGTTGTGCCCGCCTCCCTCTGCGCCCCCCCCACTACCCCACCTCACCCGCCCCCCTACGCCACGGCGCACTTTACACAGGGACACATCACACGCAGTGCTGACGACGTCGTGTGGACGCGAGCAACAACGCGCATTATTCCCGAGAAAAGCAAGCAAGCGAGCGAGCATCTCTATTCCATATCTATATCCGCACACGAGTGAAAGAGAAGGAGAGGCAAGTGGCCAATGGCCGCAGTTCCCAGCAGTGTTATTTGACGCGAGGATCGCAGCGCAGTAGAGTAAGAAGTCAGAGAGCGCGCGAGCGAGGCACAGTAGCTAGCTAATAGCAAGCGATCGCCAGCGTACAAGAAGCCAGCCTTCTATGCCAGTGTGTATAAAGGTTGCTTCGAAGGCATAACCCCCCCGGCCACATACACAAACGCACACCTACGGCACGATAAGCACGAGACAAGTACGACTGATTATATAGTTGAAGAAGCAGCATACCACTATACACCATGAAGCTCAGCGGTACGGTCCTCCTGCTCTTGGTCGCCCTCGTCGGCAGCTGCGCCGCCGACAATCTCAAGTGTAAGTATATCTATCTATATATGTATATATATATATATATTGTACGTGTATAAACGTCGCAACGTCTGTGCACGCGCAGTTATTATTCCGCGCTGTGTGTGTTGACGATGTGCTTCACTTACCGGGGGTTTTTCCGCGGATGAGTGGTTGCGAAGCGCACGCGCGCGCGTCCGACCTTGGCTGTTGATACAAAGCTTTTGATGGCTTGATAAGGGGAAGAAGCTGACCGATGACGATTAGGTCTATGCTGTGCGTATACCTCAATCAATTCTATCAATTCTATCAATTGAGTAGAGACCGTCGCTGACCGCCTTTGGTAAGAGAGCATTGTGCGAAGAGAGACCAGACCCTTCCTTTCTCACGATTAATACAATTTTTCGCTAGTAGATGGCTTTGTTTGCCAAACGACAGTAATTCTAATGTAGATGGGATGAATGTCCCAAGAGTTCATTGTTTTGCTGCTTCTAGCAGAATATAAACAATGAATAAGCATATTTGATTTTTAGAATTTTTTTGCACAACACATTGTCGAGTAGTAATAGGATGGTAGTAAATGGTTAATGAAATACATGGTTTGATGTGATTGAATGTCATTGTTTACTTTGCTTTGGAACAAAGGTTAGGTTTCTAACAGTATCTGGCAATAAGCAGTTGAAAATGTGCAATAATGTATAAATAACTTGTTACCCATTACATCAGCTATTATGAAGCCTTTGTTCACTTAAGTCAAATGCAAATGATAAGGCAAGATTAAAAATTGTTGAGGAAAACTTATTTTACACTGCGAGTGGAAACAAAGAAGTCACATTCTCTAACAATGGAGTTAAGAATAACTGTGTTGATTTCATTTAACAGACTTAACTAAGCTAAAATTGTAATATAAAACTGTAAAAGATATTGAGAACTATAGCAATAACTATCAAATACTTAGAACAAAGGTTTGTTTCCACCAATAGACCCAGTGCTGCTATAGAGATATTGTTTGCTAATGAAATGGCTATTCGGTAACTATAGAAATGTTCCATTTGGCATGCGTACTGCAATCCTAATTGATGCTCATGCAATATCTACGTAATTTTACGCAGTAGAATAACGCTGAAGTCATCTTGGTGAATAAACTAGGCTGATATATAAAAATTTATTTCCTGGACTTTATTATAATTATCTTTTGATAAGGAAAATTATATTACTTGCTAGTAGTCATTAAAGATTCACAACTTCAACATCTTTAGTAAATATTTGAATTATTTCCTAGAATTAATTTGGTATGATATAATTTTTTATATCCTTTCTTTTTATATATCTAATCTTATTGAATTATTGAAAATTTGATGTCAAAATTTATTTTGAAAAAATACATTCTTTGTTTCATATTCTGTGATCTTATTAAGTTTTTTTTATTTGTTCTAATCATTTTATTAAAGCATGCAGGAAATTAATAAATATAATTGCAGGTATCATTGAGCAAATTTTTATCTCTACATGTATCAGATATTGTATCAAAGAATAATAAAAAACTTGAACACAAAATAATTTAGAGACATTTTAAAACCAATATCCACCTTATCTTTATCTGCCACTGATAATATCATAGTATGCTCACAGTCACGTAAAATTTCTTTAGATAAAATGGGATGCTTAGAAAATCACATATTTAATTTTTAGACGTAACATGATAAATTATCTATGTTCAGATATACGTGTTTTAAGTGACCATCAGTGTTTGATACCAAAATGCTTTAGTACTGGCAAGAGTGACTGTTCCTGTTTTGCGATGATAAATTTCTGATAATTTTACTCTGATGATATGAATAGAAAGGCAAATGCATCATCGTGTGCAAACTTTGCAGCTGTTGCAACACTCATAGATACTAATTATTCAATTATTCTTTTATTTATTAGAAACAAAGGATTTTTACTCAAAATGTATTAATAATTTTAATATATTAAATTTTAGGTACCATTAAGCCTGCTGATGTACCATCAGGATGGCGGGACATGGTGAGTCCTTGCATAAGGATTCTCGAAGCACAAGTAAAAACTGAAATTGAAGCAGCAATGACATACCTTGCTATGGTAAGATTTAAATTTTGTTTTTTTTTTCTTCAAAAACAAAATTAATACTTTAGAAAAAAAGAATTTTTTTGTTTATATTTGAATTAAGTAATAAGCAGTGACATTAAGTCCTTTTATTTCATATAACTAACAACAAATGAAGAGAAAATTAATTGGGACATTAGTTATATTATATAAATAATTGACAGAAAAGGAGTAATTTGATATTATCTTTTTTTATTTTATAGTATCTATGTTTATAAATAATATCTCTGCTATTTGTACATAAGATTTGTGTATACGAAGTATATACATGTATATATACTGCTGAATACAATTTCTCTAGTCAGGTGTAAAAAAAAACAAACATTAAGGTGGGTCATTTGGGAAGTTTTACTCTGAAACAATGGTATTTTACATCTAACATACAAATAGCAAGAGTCTCTATAAATAAATTCTTTATTGAAAAAATAAACTACTATAAATATTTTAATACCACTTGCATTATAAATACAAACTTTGGCACAGATTTTAAAATTGCACATATATTAATTTTCATTTCGGACTTCACTGACAAAACAAACTAAATTAAGCTGATGTGTCCCTTTACCTTTCCTTACCAACAATTGCAGGAGCTCGTTTTTGTCATTCAATTTTGAAATTCGAAAAAAATTCGAATTTTACTGTAGATTTTGTTAATAACTACTATGTATCAAAGCTATTTTTTCTTAAAATTCAAAGATGAATGAGAAAAACGGGCTCGTGCAATTGTCGGTAACGGGCAAGTTTCACGTTACGTTAAATTTATTTCAATTTTCGAAAATAATATTCACAATTATTTTTCTTGCGAATGATCTACCAATTGAAAAACGCACATATATTGCAAAAAATATTCCAAGAAATAAATTGATTTTGAAATCTTCGGAAGTAAAAGTATTTATCACGAGAAACACTTGGCAGCTATTCATTTATCTTTCTAGAAATTCTATTTTTGACTTTTTAGTACACTTAACAGTTTGTAAATGAAAGTATAAAAAGGGAGATCTTTTGAATCTAATTAATGGAAATTCATATATTTTATTTACAAAAAATATTACATATATACACGTACACTAAATAATATTATATACCCTTTAAAAAACAAAAAATTTAAAATAAAACCACAAGACGCATAACGAAATCCAATTGCCATTTCAGGGCGCCCACTTTGCACGAGACTCGGTTAACCGTCCGGGTTTCAGCAAGCTCTTTCTGGAGAGTGCCAGCGAGGAGCGTGAGCACGCGATCAAGGTGATCGAGTACCTGCTAATGCGTGGTCAGCTGACTAGCGATGTGAGCAAACTGCTCAAGTTTCCACTGAAGCCGATACGCGAGGAATGGCTTAGCGGTCTCGAGGCACTCCAGGACGCCCTGAACCTCGAGTCGCAGGTCACCCGCAGCATTCGGGATATCATTATGACTTGCGAAACGCCCAAGGACAGCTCTTTCAACGACTATCACGTGAGTGCCTCGCCGTTTATTCCCTCTCTCTTTCGCTGTGAATTATCTCGATATAATGTCGAGAAATACATGTCGATAAAGTAGCACGCCCGCTAATGGGAAGGCAGAACATGCTTAATATTCCCGAAATTCATTTTGCATTTTTTCTTAAAGAAATCTTAGATTGATTAAATAATTAAATTATAATAATAAAATAAATAGTAATTTTCTTCAAAAAAAATTATTTAAATTTTAAATTTTGATTTAAATAATACGCTTTCATGATTTATTACCGAACTTTTTTTTATATATTATAAAATGTATAAAAATTTGACAAATGTTTTCGTTTTACAGTTGGTCGACTACCTGACTGGAGACTTTTTGGATGAACAGTACAAGGGACAGCGAGATCTGGCCGGAAAGATCTCAACATTGGGCAAAATGATGGCATCACATGGAGCTTTGGGAGAATTCTTGTTTGACAAGAAACTCTTGAATGGAGAGTTGTAGAAGTGCTGTTTTATTTTTTAAGATATAAAAGAACAAAATATCCATTATGTAATTATTTAGTTAATAAGGTATAGAACAACACCTCTTTTTTGAACAAATAGTATATTCTTATTTTTCATTTTTTGGTAAATTTTTTTATAAACAGCGTTATTGTCCATAATCTGGTCAACATGTACTGTAATTATAAGTCGGTTATTGTATAAAGAACATTTTATATATATAGTTTGTTATTCTGTAATGAAAGTGTTATCTATACCAATTATGTGAATAAAAGATTAAAAATTATCTAATAAAATTTAAATACTGAGTGGAATTGTTTTTTTTTTTTTTTACCTTAATACATGAACTATTAGAAAATATTGGGGAATGTTAAAGCCATTACAGGTTTCTACAACCTATTGTTTTTCCTTAAGCATTTAATTACAATTTTATTCAGAATAAGTAAAATAACAGCGGATTGTAAAAAAATTTGAAATTAAAAAAAATACGATAAAATAGTAATGTCAATAAATGTATAATATAATTGAAATTGCTGACAAAAATTAAACATTGAATTAGAATAATAAAAAAATGTGATGCATTACTTCCAACAACCTCTTAATAGACATTTTTTACAATCTTGGATATTGTAACAATAAAAAGGCTAAGATATAAAGGAAATAAAAAATAAATAAATAAATTTTTCTTTCCTTAACATATAAAGGAAAGAAAAAATTATATAAAGAGATCATTGGTATTTAGGGTGAATAAGCAAAATATAAGACAATGAAAAAAAGCCTTCTTTAAATTATGTAACAGTTATAGTTTTATTATGCAGACTCGCCGATAATTTTTCTTCAAAATCAGATTAGTTTTACAAAACAGTTTCACATTCATAACATACTGTACATCATTTCACTTTTAATTTATTTTACTATCGAAAATGGCATCTCCATGGAATCATTCAATGCGCTGTTTTACATTATACATTATTTAATCCGTAAATTGTTCAATGTTGAACTTTACTATCATACATTCCATAATTATATCTTTATTCATGATTTAGTTTAATTAATATTGAAACGACCAATCACGCACATGAAAAATACGAATGTGTAAAATTATAGAAATTTGTGTTTTTGATATATCTTTCTTTTCAAGAGAAATTTTACTTTATAACTTTTATTTTTTTCATGATAAAATTATATCAATTCAATACTTTCAGGCATTTTCTCGAAAAAGAAAAAAATTAATTTAAATCTATCATAGATAATACAAGGATAATATCCTACATGATATTTTTTTTTTTTTTTTTTTTTTACTGTAGATAACATCGAGTGCCCTTGATACTTTCTGCACCATTGATTAGATTTTTAAGAATCATGTAGAGCCGCCGATCAATGGATCGTAGTAGCGCATAAAATATACTGAAGTCCGTTTTAATCTGGAAATTCGACAAATCCATTCTTGTCGTTACAGATTTGCATGTTCTCAGTTGGACCCGGCAATAAGTTTAATCACAAAAACGTCACTTTCAAAAAATTGTAGTGTGGTATTTTTTATTTAGGAACAAATGCTTCCTTGGTTTTTGGCAGTGTATCGCTCCTTAATGGAAGAAAAAAATGCACAAATGTTTAAAATTTATAGAATTCATTTGGTCGTGTATGCAGAGCAAAAGGTTGTGTCACTTGTTTTTAATTTTGAGTCGAATTGTAGGAATATCATGAATAGAGTGTGATGTCAATCAATTTGTTCTTAAATATTTTTTGTCATCTCACCAATTTTAAATTGAAATCCCTTTTGACTCTATTTAATCTATCAATTAAACAAGTCATAGTCAGCTTAGTCATTAGTGCTAACTTATTCAGACTTTTATTGTTAAAAAATGATTTGATTTTAAAATGCATAAATGTAATTTTATAAATTTTACAAGTTTATTTGAATATTTTCAACATTATATTTTGTTTAATAAATTATTTATTAGTTTAAAAGTGGCAGCATAAATATTAGTTTGTTTTGAGGATTAGAATTTGAAATTGGTAAGTTTACATTTAGAAAAATATTGTCAAAATTATTTTTCTTTAGGTCGTTTATAAAATATATCAAGAAAAATATCATTTTTCCATTCGGAATCGTTAAATGGTAGTGACACTTTATGAAAACTGAGCAATATCATATAATACACTTTTGAAACCTTTCAAAATGTCTATAGGTAGTTGTTTATATCTATATATATTATTTGCGTGAAAGAACAAAGAATCAAGGGAAAAGAAGAGTTTTGCATAAAATTTGATTATAATCAGAGTTTTGACAAAACTTGTTTTCTTCAATGTTTAATATCACGTTCCACCACAACTTAAAAAAATTATATACTGTAAAAATGGAAGTCATAAATATTTTCTACTTCTATTGATGTGAGGTATATAGCAAAAAATTATAAATCAGTGTTGTTATTTACAATACTTACAAAAAAATAAAAAAAAATGAAGGCATAAGTATTTAAAAAGGCAAAACTAAATCTCGTGTATCAAATAAATGTATACGAATTTGCAAGTAATGGAGTTACATTACTTTAAGCATTAAAATATAAAATTTTAATTGACTTTTAACGCGCAAATATTTACCTGGCATAAATTCCTGAGGCACAATAATTTATAGAGTGCAAAGTTTTCAGAATATGGTATTGCTCAGATTTTTATAGTCATAAATTGATATTCAGCATGCCTTTCAATAAGAAAGAACAGTTACATTTTCGTCACAGTAACTTTAGTTTTGTCATTACCCTTTTCAAATGGTGTGCACCAATATATCGCCTTTGACAATGTAAAATACCTGAACGGCAGAAGAAGTATCAAGGACCGCGAAAATTTAAAAAAATATTCGCGTGAAGACAGGCAGAGAGAAAGGGACATTTTACATTATACCGTGTTACTTCGCGCTCACCAGCTATTTATAATTATGTATATGTAATATACTGAAATTGTACTTCTCTCTTCCAGTGCTTAATTAATATCGATAGCAATAATGCGCCGAACCGAGGGATAAAAGGAAAAATAAAAACAGTTAAATAACGGCGTTTCATTCAACTTCCGAATTGGCCTTGCTGAGTTGTCGGCTGCTACCTGTCGACTGGGGCATGTCCTTCTCGCTACCATTGGCGCTCGAATCCGAGTATTGACTGAAATCTGGCATCGGTGGCGTCTTAATACCGTCCGTTTTGGGGATGAAGGTTGTCCACTCATTTGTGTGGATGTCCAGGTACTCGATCGAGTTCAAGAAGTTCTTGCCGGAAAAGCCTCCGACGGCGTACAATCTGTAAAAACAATCGTATTGATGGTTATTTACAAAGTTAAATCTAGATCAGTGTCAGGTAGAATGTGTACATAAGCACTACTATAGTTTGCGGAGAGGAATATTTTTAGCTACAATGTTAATGTATTTACCTATAGGATATTTGAGATATTAACAATGAAAATTTTAATTTTTATATTAAAGTAGCAGATATATTTGATAAAACTAGAATCACTTTTTACTGTTTAGTGAAATTTGTGAAAAATTACAAACATTTTACAAAAACCTCATTGTATCTGCTTTTTTCACAATAAAGCATTAACAAAATATTAAAATCTTAGTATCAAACCTAAAAAGCCTTATAAACATTCAATAAATAACATTCCCAAAATTCTACTGACCTATCTCCGACCACTGCCACGGCGACGTTCGCACGATGTGAGGACATGTTGGGCCCTGGTACCCAAACCTGCTCTGACGGGTCGAAGACCTCGGTACTGGTAAGACTATGCGTGCCGGTGGATCCACCTACGGCGTAGATTCGACCCTGGAAGACGGCGACGCCGCAGCCGCGACGAGCTGTTATCAGGGGTGGGCCCATGCTCCAGGTATTCGTCTCCGGGTCATAGATCTCCACGGAGTTGAGACAATTCCAAGAATCGCAGCCGCCCACAGCGTACACCTTGTTTTCGTACGCACAGACGCCAGCCTGGTAACGGCCAATTTTCAATGGCTCGATATTCGACCATGCGCCTGTCTCCGGATCGAATATGTCGCATTGCCGTATACCAGCCTGAAATATGATAACAAGTTGGAATTTAGATTTATAATGAGAACTTTAGGATTTTTTTAAATAGAATTATAAGTAGCTTACAAAATCAGTTAGTATACGAATATATTTTAAACAGCTTTATTCAAAACTTTTCCATTGGCATTAAATATCATGACGTCATTTTAAATACTGTCAAGTTAAGCGATCATGTAAAAGAGCTGACATAATTTTCTTAAAACTGCATACATAGAAAATGTTTTATTTCGTAAAAACTAGCACGATTTTAGATTAGAGCAATGAGATTAGAAAACTAGGTGAAGCTCTATTAATGCAGGATAAAAATTTACAGCATAGGATTACAATAAAATCGGATTTGCGAAAGGCAATGCATGACTTAAAATACGTAATATTTAAAGAAGTTCAAAAGTAAAATGTTTCCCGCATGAAAAATTATTTCGTCAAAAATATTTCTTTCGTTACAGTGTACTAAAATACTGCAGCAAGAACGTAAAACATTATATTTTGATGATTGTATGAACCAACCTGTCCATTCCATCCACCAATGCAATAAATCTTGGATCCCAGTGCGCAGACACCGGAATTCGACCTAGCCAGTGGCAGACTTGCGATCGTCTTCCATTTACTGCTCTGGGGATCGAGGACTTCGACCGTTGCCAACTCAGTCGAACCATTAGAGCCACCAATGGCGTATACCCTGCCGTTGACTACGGCGATTCCGAAGCGTCCACGTGCTTCGCGCATAGCAGCCAGCACCTCCCACGTATTCGTTTCGGGAACGTACTTGTCGACGGTCTTGAGACATTCGACGCGATCATAGCCACCGCAGACGAGAAGCGTGCCGTTGAGTTCGGCGCAGCCGACCGAGCACTTGCCCTCTTTCATCGTCGGCAGGGCGCAGTAGAGATCAGGCTCGCTGCTGGAGCTGCGTTGGTCGTCCGGTATGCGGCAGGCGTTTTCCTGGCCGGCGGCAGGAGACAACGGTATGTTTAGGCGCAAACACACCGAGAGCTTCACCAGCCGGCCATTCAGTGTCACGATAGCCAGGAATGTGTGATCTGTGAATTGGTTAAAATAAGATGTCTTTTTTAGTCGTGTTTCTTTACTTCTTTGATGGAATAGTTTTTGAGATTGAGATGCCTTTTGCATCGATAAAACCGTACCGCTTTGGCGATGACAGAACTACGTTTCCTACCGATCCTTAAAAAAAGTCTTATAAAAGTAATATTCCTAACTGTCGGACATTTTGACAGTGCCGTGAATGGCGAATTTTGCAAACGACTTAATACAAGAAGGAATAATATATATTTTGTTCTCTCACCTCCTACTTTGCTAACGCCAATCATATTCCAGTCTGGCTCGAGCAGCTCCTCAAGGCTGTCCTCCGCGTTCTTGTTATAGATTAGTACTCTAGGCTTGGCAGGCTGAAGGATGCCTTTCCTTCGGTTTTTGTTCTGCGCTTGCGTTTTGAGCGACATCTTCTTATAGTCCTGAACGATGTCAGTGTCGCTGACGTCGCCCGAGGGCAGATCCGTGCAGTCCTGCAGGCTGTTGTCGAGGGCGAGATAGAGCAGATAGGTTTTCTCGACGAGCTGATCGACAGTCGCGCTGTCCTGGTCATTGAGGAAGCGCTTGATCCAGTCGAGGACGAGACAGCAAAGACTCGAGCCGTTCACCAAGCTCATCTCCTGGCTGGTCTGGTAGAGCACCTCGATTTTGACACTCGGCAGGAAGGACAGGGCCGGACTGCCGCAGACAGCTTCGAACTGTGGGTTGGGGGCAAGAGCGAGGACCGGTCAAGAGACGCTCCACTCTCTCGTGTTCTTGAGCGGCGCGTTTATATAGAGGCGCCGCTCTTTATTTCTTATCGAGCGTTTTGCGTTTTTGTTCGAGGCGCTTTATGTTTATTTTTCGCCACCGAAATAGCGCAAATTGAATGAGCGTGTGTAGCTCGTTTTCTTTGCTCTTTCGCTTTTCGCGATTATATGCATGAAGCATATTTTCTTATGCAAATAGATGTTTGCAACAGCGGAGATGCGAGAATCGTTAGGTGTATTCTTCGGTGGGATGTTTTTAGCGGTACTGAGGGGTCGTTTCTTGAGAAGAAAAAGCATTTTGCACTTGCTTCAAAACAGCTTGCTTTGCAAAAATAGAATACTTTTTTTAACTTTAAAAGAAAATCTCGTAAAAAGAATAACCAACACACGATGGAAAATTTAGAGCAAAGAGAATACTTAAGATATACCATAACTCCAAATTTCATTCCATGTCATAAAAATCAAAAACATTCACATAGAAATTATCATTTACCACGCCTCCCAATACCGACCAAAAATGAAATCAAGATCTCCTCATCACGATCGTTACCACCACCGAAGAACCACTTTGATAAACGAAGCCGCATGCAACCGCGGGCGCTCGCCCGTCGTCATTCATCTTAGTACATGCCGACGTCGCGCGCGTCTTGCCATCGACGTTTTATCACTGTCGCAGTCGTCATCGTTTCACGTCGTCGTCGTCATAATACGGCGACTACTTACGTTTTGCCTAATGTAGGCATCGACTTGCTTAACGAAACTCTCGTTCTGCGTGATGCCGGGCAAGGCGCGTATGTCAAGGCAAGACTCGGGCGTCAGTGATTCCAGCAGGTGATTGGTGCACTGCGAGGCGATGCGCTCCATTTTCAGGTAGCTCGCCGCTAGGTAGATCGACTTTACCTCTATCGGCCTTATCTCCAGCCTGTTAAAGAGAAAAGAAAAGAGATGAGATTTGGTCTGTTTAGAATAGAATGGGTAATATTAAGAATAAGGGTTCTGTAACAAAGATTGGTGCAGCTAGTATTATTGTACATAGATGATGTATGTGTTAAATAATCTGATTCCAGAATAGAATTAAAGGCGTAGATGCTTAATTGGGGTACTAGTGAAACAAAACTTATCATCTATTATTCATTTCCGGTCTGACGTAATAATCGTTGGCGATCCTGTTGATACGATTTTCTATGTATGCGGAGAGAAAAATGCATTGTTTCCATTACGTTTATCGTTTTTTCTTGTCATAACAAAGGTGATATTATTCAAGGTCACGACGTTCGCAACTTTTTCATCCATCACTATTTTTCCAGTTATTTTGTTTCTTTTGCATAACTTGGCATTTGTTGCATTTACGAAGCATTTAAACAATGCATTTTTGAGATTTAACGTTAATTTTTGCAATTTATATGAACTCATTATCAGATATTGTACATTTCCACAAAAAATATTTAACTGCACTAGTAGACGATAAAGAAAATACAAAAATAAATGCATAAATTAAAAATGAAATGAATTGTAATTGATAAGATAAACCGACAACAGCGCGCAATTGCAATATTTTTTAATATCCAATGCACTCATATCGAATCATTATAAATTATGCAACGCGCTTTGCATTTGACAAGTTTCAATATCAGGTAACCGCATATATATATATATATATATATATATATATATATATATATATATACCATAAAC
>JAYJLV010000056.1:11432148-11468451 GCA_036873485.1 Torymus texanus
AAATCACGAAAGCTGCAAGTTTTTGTAAAGTTTCAAATTTTTCATATTTTTCATACTCTCTAACTTTAGAACGCTTTTGAATATATATCCAAAAATTCATTTTTGTACTTAGGGGCTAATTTCCAGTGTACAAAATAATTTTGAGGCAAATTAATTTTGGTCTGCTCACTTCACTTGAAACATCCCATATATATATATATATAGTCATATAAGTTTTTATTTGTATGTATAACGAGATTCATTATTCTAGATGTTTATAAGTATGCGAGTAACAAATACACACACACGATTTCATTTTTTAATCATATTGTATACAAAAATAATTATCAAATAAGTATATGGCAAAGAAAATTTTGTCTTTGGACTTTAATTAATTGGACTGTATCACTGTACATATGATAATTATTTATAACATGTGAAAAAGGTGACGTAAGATAGACCATAATAAGGTAATGATGAAATCAAAATTAGCTATATAATTTCGATCCTGAAGGTTTTTCTTAGAATTATAAAAAATCTTCAAGAGTTATTTCCAACCAATAATTAAATATGTCATATGGTATAGAAAAGGAAGTGTTTTACTTTACCAGGAGAGGTAATTTTAAATTAAAAAAAATTTTCTTTTTTGTAAAATGAAATCTTCAAAAACAAAACATGTTAGTCAATAAACAATCACTAAAGGGTCGTTTTAATGGCTTCTGGGTTCCCTTTAGCTGAGCTAATTAATCAAGTTCAAGTAAAGGTTAATAAATACCTAATTTTTTTGGCATTTTTGAAAATCCATACGATGGAATAATATATTTGTCCAGTTCTTTAAACAGAATTTTTTCAACTTGAAAAATTATATTTTAATACATTTTATTCGTTTTAAGAATATTTCCGACTTATATATTTTTTAAATTTTAATACTTTTTGGTTTGAAGTTAGTTCTACTTTAAGTTTTTAAGTTATTTTGTAAATAATGGAATCTACCCGTAATAAAATTGTGGAAATAATTTTGATAATTATAAAACATAATAAAACAACTCATAATTTTTCTCCAACTATGTTTTTCAATTATCATCTCTAAGATGAATTAAAATACTTCACTTGTCGTTATAAAAATTGTATATTTTTACTAAAACCATCTGATAATTATAATCTTTTTTTATTTATACACATGTACAGACGATGAAAATGAAAAAATAATAACTTTCACTTTCTCATAGCTCTCCTAATCTACATTTTTCTGAATACCGTGTAATTTTTACCAAACAATGATTCACTTCTTATGTATAGTCAATTCAAATTCTAAAACTCCTATCTGCCATATTCATTCACTATACTTCGAACCAATCCAAATCGACTTCGTAGTGTCTCGATTTTACACCGCGCCTTTGCCTCGTTCTCCAATCAGCTGTTCGACCCCCACATCTTGCAACTCGTGTAAATAACTTGTCAATCAAAATTCACTATTTCCATCCTTTTCGTACAACGAATAACTTTGCAAGCAGCTGAGGACATGAGCATTTTGTATCATTGGATGAGAGAAGGATCATCGATCGATTGATATTGAACATGCGATTGTTATCCCTTAAAAGCAGTACGCTGAAAAACTCGCTGCTAAATCTTTCCCGCGGACTCGTAAGCCTTGGTGTCTGTTTGCGTGAGACACGACGAGTGATAATTAATTCGGCGAGTCATCATTATCGTCATCTCTATCTCTATCTTACTCTTTTAATTTTTTCATAATTGCCAGATAGAGTCGATTGGCGTCAAACCATGCGGGCGTGTAGGTGATATAACCTATTCCGGAGTGGCGACGACAAGCGGTAAGAACATATATCTATACTTTAGTCTTGAGTTACCTACATATAGGAAAACTTTACAAAATTACCCAAGTAATTTCATTGAAGGTAAGAAAACAGGGCCGGTACAGGTAAACCACATATTTTTTTAAGGGATTTAATTAATTGTCATTAGGTGCAGTGCAGGGCCTAGACATGTAACTTGGATTATCTTTTGTTTTACAATTATTTGATATATTGCCAATATATATTATGTCAATATCATATAAATAGGTAATAATAATTGATTTTTCGCGGCAACCTCTTTAAAGTCGGTCTCCCACTTCGTGACGTGTCTGTGCGTTCCTTATATATAAGTAACCTGATCGTTTCCTGTAAAGGGCTTATATACATTTGTGAACAGGCAAGCTTGAACTAATTTCTGCTCTGGTAAATGAAGTAAAGTCACGAGTCGCAACATTGTAGATCAAGCCAAGCCATGACTTCATTGGATTATTGACGCGTCGTCTGCTCGGGAGGATTCTTTCGAATTTCGCGCTTTTCTGAGCGTGCACGGGCTGCTTTTTTCTCGCTCGCGATCATACATTACGTGGAATTCAATGAGTAATATATCTGTGTCTCTTCTCCGTTTCTCCTACCACGCTGTCGAGATCAAACGTTGCTACTACGTGGCTACTGCTATAACTGCCGTAGTTATCACTCGACCGCATCGTACAGACCCGCGGAGGAAATTATAAGCAGAAATTCTTAGAAATTCGTTGTTTCAGGCTACGAAACGACGAGCAGACGAGAAAAACGTACTGTTGTCTCTATGGCTTTCAAGGGTTACTTGCCGTACTACGCGGCTGGAAAAGTCGTATCGGGCTTCGGGAGGGGATCCAAGTCGTTAGGATGTCCAACAGGTATCTGTCACCGATTTATTCAATAGATAATATACGTATCTGTTTATCTGCGTAATTAATCGAACAATTTGTCAGTCGTAATTTTAATAACATAATTGGATACCGATTGTTTAGTGTGGTAAAGCTGCTGTAGACGGTAATTCATCGTTTATTGATAACGATTTTTCTATTTTATTTCAGCGAATTTTCCAGAAGAAGTTGTTGAAGCTCTTCCAAATGAATTTGATACTGGAATTTATTATGGATGGGCCAGTTTGGAGAGAAAAATTTACAAAATGGTTATGAGCATTGGCTGGAATCCATTTTTTAAGAATGATAAGAAATCTATGGTAAATATTTGTCAAATTGATTGTTTTTATCTTCAGGTTGTAAACTTGTTACATATATTTCTTTTTTCTCTCAATTTAGGAAATACATTTAATTCATAAATTTGAGGAAGACTTTTATGGCAAGGAATTGAAAGTCATAGTATTAGGATACATTCGACCCGAGATGAACTTTTCATCAATGGGTAAGTATTAGAGTAATGAGAAGCACTTTGTAAAATGAGACAATTGAGAAATTAACATGAATTATTTGTATTGCAGATGAACTGATAAATGCAATAAAAAGTGATATAGAAATAGCTAAAAATTCTCTCGAAGAATCAAATAGTGTAAAATATAAGGGAGATCCATTTTTAAACAGCTGAAATAAATGATATGTCGACAAAAAGTGAAATTTCTGAGACAAAAGTGCATTAACTTGAATAATATTTTTAGGTAGTTCAGTAACATATAAAGATAATATATTTTTTTTCTGCTAACAAAAACTTATTTATAAAAAATATAATTATACAACGTTTCTATAAAACTACATGTCTGCATTTGGAGGTGGTGGTGGTGGTGGAGATAGTGTGAAAGGTGGTACTAATGCCTGTGGATATCCTTGGAGTGGTACAGCATTAACTTGTGGCATGTGGTACTGTGCATTCCAGTGTGCTTGTGGAAATCCTACATTCTGCATTTCTATTGGTTGTACTGCTGCTGGGCTTGCATATTCATTATAAGCTTGCATTTGATTGTACTGTGGATATTGACCTGTCCACTGGTTGTTTGGAAATGAATTGTACTGATTCCATGGTCCTCGCGGTTGAAATCGCGGCCGAGACCATGGATGATGAGTACGGTAAAATGGCCTTGGATTATGTGAATTGTATTGATTCTGCTGTTCTCTATTACTGTTCCAAGGATGATTGGATTGCCAACCCGACTTATTATTACCTAATCATCAAATTAAACAATAACGAGATTGATACATCGATATTAAAATTTATGCAAAGTTTTGAAGAACAATATAAAATAAAATTATTTTTATTACCTCGTCTACGTTTATTTGGTGTTTCGTGAGATGCTTCTTTTGTTTTATTATTCGATTTATTTTTTAAACTTGCCAAGTAAGCTTGTTCTTCTTCATCATCTGAAAATTCAGGAGGTTCATCTTCTCCTAAATCATCTGCAGCTTTCATCCTAAAATTTATTTTAAAGACATAAATATAAAAGAAATGAATTAGTTTACTTAATTTAAAAAGAACAAATTTCAAACTGTAAAATAAGTTTGTTTTTTGATAATTAAACAACATTATTATAGTTATAAAAATTAATTTATCACATAATAAGGACGAATTTTACAGCCCAGTTTTGTTCTTAATTGTTAAGTAATATTATATTATCTCACTTTGTCAGCTCACTTAAGAAGACTAGAGATGTGTACGGAGTGTTCGGACAGTAGTACACAGTCATGCCTACTTTAACGTCACACTCCTGAATATGTTTTGAGCTATTAAATCTTACACAATAATGTGGTTCAGTAACTTGGCCAAATACATCAAATATATGACCTAAGGCTCGTTGACCTTTTTCAATAAATAAAACTGTGTCTAAATTAAGAGTTGGTTTACCAGGTTTAGGACGAACAACAACCATTTGATCAACAGTCCAAGCAACCTTAAAAAGAGAATAAAATATTTTAATAGAATATTCATATTTGATTAATAATGTATGATTGCTATAAAAATTTTACCTCTCCTAATGGATCACAGAGAACTTCAGGTACACTAATTTTTAAATCTTGAATGGGTGGAAGATCATCAAACTCTCCTTTTTGTTTAATAATTTTTTTTGGTCTATTTCCTTTTGTTCTAAAAAAAATTATTTATAAAATAAAAATAATTTTCAATAGTATAGAAAAAAAATTTTTGTTTTGTAATATTGCAATGATTTTTTGTTTATTTTTATCTTACTTTGGCTGATGATCATCTTCATCAGAATCATCACTGTTACTGTTACCACTTTTTGCAACAGAAGAATCTGAATCAGTTTCAGAATCACTGCTACTTGAATCACTTTCGCTATCAGAAGATACATCACTTCCTAGTACAATTTCTTTATTTCTATAGTCTTGATCATTTGAAATTTTTGTGCTTTTTGTTTTGACATTATGTTCGTCTTCAGAGTCTGAACTATCATACTGTTGAGCTATTGCCCCTAATGAAGTATTTTTATCTAAAAGAAAATGATTTTTTTTCACTCAATTATAATCAGTAAGAGTATAAACGATATTTGGTGATTTTATTACTTAAATAAATATCAGTTTTATGGAACTTACCCATATAAAATAGATCTTTTGTTTGCTCATCATCATCTTTATTATGTACAATTGAATTATTATCTTTTTCCAATTCCTTACATTCTATAGTTATAATTTCCTGAGTTATAACAACTTCATTATTAATTGGGGGTACAAGATCATCTTTCCCGCTATTATAATTATTTTCATTTTGCTCTGGTTCATTAGATTCCATGTTGTCTAGTATGTCCATGGGTAATACTGTTTCCGAGTTCAATGACCGACTTGTAATGTTGTTTTGAATACTGGACGGTAAGTCACTTTCAGGAGGACTTTCATTATTAACACTGGCATAAGAATGTTCATTGGTCGGTGATGGTTCCCTTACTTGACCTTCAACTTGATCATTACTTTGGCCAACTTCTGGAATATTTGTACAGCACTGCATTTTTTCTTCATTAAATTTCATTGAACTGGTCGATTCCTCTACATGTTTGCTACTCTCTAAAGTCGCTTCCTTAATATCACAATTTTCTTGATCAATAATTCTATTATCTTGTTTACTATCCATAGTATTTAAACGAAAATGTAAACTATTCGATCGTTAATCCCGCACATTGATTCAACACGCTCACTAAATATGCTTCCAATTATCAAAAACAAAACTATAACGACGTTTCTTCACTGTTCTAACATTAATGTAACATTTTTACAATAATATTTCAATTATAATCTGCAATCGTTATAATAACATTGTATTAATAGGAAAAATAACCGGGAACTTTAAGGTTGATTACTCGCGCACGTGTTCGCTCGTTGTCCGTCTCGAAAACGTGCGATCTGCCGCCGCGTCTGCGACATGGCGTTTGGCGTGGTGTAGGAAACATCGATAGCGATAGCACCGGCAGTCGGGTGATGGGGATTCGCGTATAAGTTACCTACTATCGATAAAGTGTACTCCTTTATATTATAACAGCATTTTGAAATAATAAATTTACATGAGAAACTTCGATTTCCCGGCATGCAGCCATCTGTACCCAACCTCTCGTGGATTCATGGCAAGCTTCTCCCTCATGCAACAATTTTTCCGTCCCTCAAATTTTCTCACGCGTACCTATATATCGCCATACCTCTATATACATATATATATATATATATATATATACTATATCAACATGATATTATACCTCTATACACACACTATATAGGTATATATACCACGCTCCGATACTCCGATATCCACCTACCAGTGGAAACGAGACGGAAAACCCCCGCCTATGAGCTGCGCGCGCGAGAAAGAGGGAGGGCAGATGTTTGTTGTGTAACGTCATTTTTCGAGTAACAATATACACCCAGGCGGGGGCCACGGGGGCAGGAGAGTCAGAGGTACTGTCGCGACGCGCTGACGGGGAATCTGAATCTATACGTCGCGAATTGACGACAGCGGCGGCGACATACAGTATTTTTAAACGTGTCGATCATGTGAATATATATATATACACCCTATCGCTCTATATACGCGCGAGAGCACGCACATAGTCTTTCTCTCTCTCTCATCGTCGTCGTCACGAGACGCCCACCCCCGCCCGCCGCTTCCGGAACCTGCGCGACCTTGAGCGAGCAGTGAGCGCGAGCAAGAGCGCGACCACCAGCGGCCGCCCGCGCACTATGTATTATAGTGTTTTTTCTTTACCTCTGCGTGTGTCTCTCGCGAAGCCGAGCATGCTGTACGGATGCTAGTTAGGTAGACCGCGGCAGCTGCGTGCGGACTGTATATATTACAACTTACAAGTGTGTATATGTGTGTGCGCGCGCGTCCGCGTGTGTTTTGAGAGAGCGTTGAGAACTGCTGCATCGCCTGCCTGCTGCTGTTGCTGCTGATGTTGTCTCCGCCCGAGGGGGAGAGTCAAGAGGTTATTGCTCGTTTGATACTACTTACTTAGTGATCTTGCATCTTGCTTACATCTTGTGAAATGAGGATTCGTTGTTGATTCTGTGTGTCGCGTCATAAGTATATATATATAGGGACGTGTTTTGGGTAAAAATACGCGCTGACTTTCGCGCGCGACCGAGAGACAGGGAGAAACGTCAGGATGCGCGGGATTTGGCGTTGGTAAGGCGTTTCGATGGAAGGCATTATATTTTCGGCTCTGGTTTGTGATTTGCGCTCGAAGTGGCTTTTTAACGCCTAATATCGGCTGTGGATTTTTATCGACTATACGAGGCGGGAGATAAAGACGCGACGCGATTTTCTCGCTATCACTATATGCTTACAAGTTTTCGTCATTCTTTCTCGCGTCAATGTTTATTTTATTAAGTGTATCTGCATATTCTGAGGTCAGAAAACGCGAAAAACATGTTTGTGTTGTTTTGGTTTTACAGAGAGTGAGAGACTCAACAGTGTAGTCAAGCATATATGTATATATATATATATATATACACACACACACACACACACAGCCTCTGGGAGATAATAACAGTACTTTTTTCGTTTTGTTAATGCACAAAGTATTTGAGTTTGGAAAGTCATTCAGTTAAAGATTTCGTCACACATTTTGGTGAATGTACATAAAGCATACATGTTGTGCATGAGTGATCTACATCTACAATCACATTCCAAGATTGTATACATTTTATTAGCATGAATGGTTTTTCCAATTAGCTCAATATCATGCTTTATACTCATTTCCTTTCACATGAGATAATAGACTATCTGTGCACTGATTTAGATTAATAATTCCCAAGTATTTATTTCATTGTTAAGTTTTGAGATCCACAATATTACAAACATATTTGAGTTTCTAGTACTTTAATGATAGAATTTTCCACTGTTAATAATTCAATGTAGAATTTTGTTATTAATAATATCATTAAATATCACTTTACTATTGATTTTTCTTGATGATTTTGTTTGATATTATATTTGAAAGAATTAAATCATTATTAAATGGTTATATAGTAAGTTTCTACAACAGTTATGTATATTTAAAAATAATTTTTTCTTAATGTTTTAAAATGATGCAAGGAAAGTAGTTGTTACATCTATTTAAAAACAATTAGATTTCATAATATACTTATTTATATAAATCAAGTGATTTGTATTCTAGTTTGATATAGATAGTCTACATAAGCACACGGAGAAAGTGAATTGCAAATGTAGTTCAAGATAATAAATATTTTATTTACTTGAAATTGTATAATTAATAAATTTGTATAAGGGCTTAATATAATCAATAAATAGAAAGTTATATACAAAACAATTTGTATCTTCTAAATTGCAGCGAGGAAGTGATTTTCAAAACATACAAGCACTTTGGAGTTCATGGAAGATGCAATGCGTCCACTGAGTAGTGTGGCCTCATGGCTGATCTGCAGTATACCTCCATGCCCCGTGACTTGTCTACAGAATCAGTGTCCACTCTACGGTTGTCCGAGGTAAGAAAAGATTGTCTTCACAATTTGTGTAATAACATATCGATTTAATATTTTTTTGTAAACTAAAATATTGACTACTGCTAATTTGTTTGCTTATTTGTTTTTGTATTAAAGTATGGACCAAACGATTGTACTGACAAATCATATAGTCCAGACTCAAATTCCTTCAGTGGACTCTTGTTACCAAGTGGTGTGAACTCAGGTGACAAGAATCTGAAGGAACGTAAAGACCACCGAGAAAAATGTAGGACATACAGAAAATACTCTGAACTGACACCTCCTACCATATCTAGCTGCTATGACAATTATGGGTGTGTACCTCTAACTATGACTATCATGATACTATGTAACTTTCTATCTATTTTAACATTATATCATATTGTATGTAGAAATTTGTTTTAAATCAACATTATTTATTTATTAATTATAAATTTTAAGATCTGTGTCATGCAAATCAAATTCATTGCCTGGGCGCTGCAATGTCAATTCACCAGTGCCAAATGCAACTGTGGCTACCGAGATCCCGGCTGAAGACCTAGCATCACAATTAACATTGTTAGATGTTGGGGTCTTCAAAAGCATAAGACCTGAAGAACTCTCCAGTTGTTCATGGAACAAAAAAAATAAACTTTTAGTTGCTCCAAATGTTGTCAGTTTTACAAGACGATTTAACCATGTTCGTATAAGAATCACTAAACTTATTAAACATTAAGTACACTCAATATTTTGCATTATATATTGTTGAAATTTGTAGGTAAGTTTTTGGACAGTTCAAGAGATTTTAAATGCACCAACACCAAAGCAACGATCTGAAATTTTGGCACATTTTATACGAATAGCAAAAAAGCTTTATGATTTAAATAATTTACATTCTCTATTTGCTATTATATCTGGTTTACAAAGTGCTTCAATTTACAGGTAAAATTTTGATTTATTTAACTAATTTATTTGATAATATTTTAAAGCTAAAAATTAAAAAAATTGATTAATTATATATTTATTATTCTAGATTAAATAAAACATGGGCCTGTTTATCAAAAAAGGACAAAACTACTTTTGACAAACTTGCTGAAGTATTTAGTGATAAAAGCAATTGGATGAATCTTCGAGAACATATGGATAGCATTAAACTGCCATGTATACCTTACTTGGGATTATTTTTGACAGATCTTGTATATATTGATATGGCCCATCCAACATCAAAAGTAAGTCACTGAATGCACAAAAGTAAATACAGTTATATATTTTTAATAATTAGAATAAATTAATGATATAATTAAACTATTTCTTTTATTTAAAAAAATACTTATTTTCATATTAATTAAAGTATTTCTTATTTAATTATTTTTTTTTCCAATTCTACTGCAATGACCACCATTTACGCAAAAAATAATATTTTAATTCTTATTTTTTATTTATTTTCCGCTTTCTTCGTTAGACCTACTTTCCAAGTCGATAATGTGACCACATTTAAGTCGGGATTCGCTTCGCTCGTATAGAAAACCTACCCACGGGAACAATCTACGACCTTATTCCCTTGTGGCATAACGTACTATTGAATATTTGTTTCTTATTTAATTAACCACCGTATTCTTTTTCAGAATGGCGACAATCATCAGCGAATCCTAAAAATGGATGCAGTCTTAACTAAAGTAGCAATGTTTCAAGCCAGTGAATATCCCGGCATAGTTCCACTACTTGACGTTCAAAGATATTTGAATAGTGTTCGATATATTGAAGAACTGCAAAAGTTTCTTGAGGATGATCATTTTAAGTAAGTGTTTTCTCAACAAATTGACAGTTACACAAACATGTCCGCATGATATTTTCGAAAATATAATTTAATGATTTTTTCAAAATATTTTGTATATTATAATCACTGTAATACATTTCAATACTATAAAAGCATTAATTTCTTTCAGATTATCCATGAAATTAGAGCCAAACTCTCCGATTCCTTCTTCGAGCAGTAGCAAAGAATCGGTAGGCGACGTAGTTACCGGGGTTGCAGCGCTATCGTTATCGCCCGCACGAGGCTGTGCTGGATCCTTACGTTTACATGCTGCATCAGCAGCAAACAAATTCGTACCTGGTCATCGCAAGTGTCGTAGCCTTGGGACAAAGTAAGTTGCAAAATGTTTGATGAAAACCAAGCTTAAGAGTGTTTTTATTTTGCATTCTTTTTGATTAATCATGAAAAGATTGGCGGTGGTGGTTGTGTTTTCTTTTATTTATTAACACATTAGAAATCAGTGGCGCGCGCTTACATACACTGAATTATTAGACTCATTAAAATATGTAATTGCTTATAGGAAGAGGATGGCATTTTGTATCATTCGTGACATTAAACCTCTTTCCCTATAAAGTAAATTAATATTTATTAATGTTCCAGATTTTTTTTATTTTACGTATTTTAAATAAATTTAAAATCAATTTCATATTTAAGTTTTATTCTTATTTTATAATCATAAATTTTATTTCGTATATGTTTATATGATAATGAATCGTAAAAATTATTAAATGTTTAAATTAAGACATCACATGACATCAACTACATGACACTTTACTATTTTTCATTAACAGTCATTCAAAATCAAAATCACACACACTAAAACAAGCACTAAAACCATCTGACACTATTTCGCTGTGCGTACAATACGCGGGAAAAGCCATTAATAAAGAAACAAAAGAGAATACCGTGAGAGTATTTTCATTCAGACTTGTTGCGTCCAAGAACTAGCAATGACAATTGTGAACTTGTTAGATTTCGTAGTACGAGTCTTCCACGCAACTTCCATAAGCAGGGAGGCAAATATGGACCTAGCTTGACAACTCCTGGGTGAGTCCCAAGAGTCCGCGTCTAGGGTTATGCGAAACGAATCATTTAACTAGTGCTTACATAATTTTAGAACATTTTTCATAGTGTCATGGTAAATCCAGTTGGTGGAGATTAAAAATTGTAAATTGTAAGGAATTTCTAAAATTTTGTTATTTATAATGGGGAATGAAAATTTTTAAATTTAATGAAACAAACATTTAGGTACTGATCAATTAAATCGAGAATCCTAGAATTAAATTTTCTTAAATAATAGTTCTTAAATAAATTTCTTAAATAATAGGTATCTATACAATTATAATTATTTGACACACTGAATTTCAAACAAATTTGTTAAGATTGAATTGTTGCAGTTTTTTTAAGTAATGGTTTCCATTGTTAATTTGGAATGTAGAAATTTTACCTCACAAAGATTCTTTACAATAGAATACTCTGCAAACTGGACCATCAAGTATGCCCAAGTAATTTCCCATGTGCAGCCTGTGCATGCGATGCATTCATTTAATTTTATTGTATTCACTGAGAAAAATGTGTTTGTACATAAAGAGAATAATGTGTGTTATTATGTTGTTATGCTTTATTATTAGTAATTATAAGAAAACAATACTTTAGTGAAGTAGTAAAATTTATTATTCATCCGTTTTCTTCTCAATATCTATTTTAAGTTTAACATTGACTTATTATTACATTTAAAGCATGTCATCTCATAAAAATTTTCATTATTCTTTGAATTTAAAATTTTTAATTTATAGGTATTAACTTTACTTAATTAAGTACCAAGAAGCATGAATACAGATTTAGACGTGAATATTTCAAACGGATTTTCTTTTAAATTATATTTAAGAATGTTAATTAACTATTATTTATATCGTCGTATTATTATGTGTAGGTATATGTTTTCAAATCTTGAATTTGAATGTCTCGATTACCGTTCTTTTTATTCCCATTCAATTCAATTTTCGTTATACGTATTTACATATATTTCCATTTCCTTTTCTTATTATTTGATGCATCGACGAATCGAACGCCAGAGCGCGAAACTGACCATTTAATGAAGCATTGTCATTGCATGAATAAGCTCTCGAGGATGTGCTGACACGGGCGAAAAGCTAATGCCGCTTTGATTTTGCATTGCAGCATATTCGGCAAGGCTGCGGTACCACTGGAGGCGAATCACGTAACCGTGCGTCATTTGCTCGACGACTCGGTCCTCGAGGAGCCGCACTTGGCTGCTCAGATCGTGGACCTCGATCAGAATTCGCCGGGCTCGCCAGCCGACGCTATTAACGATGACTGCAGCTTGCTGTCGAAATCTAGGTAAGTCTTTCTGACCTGTTTATAATTATTATAAAAATTTACGGTTTTTTAAGTATTCAAAGTAGTTGGAAATATAGAAATTTTTATAATTAATAAGATCAATTGTGCCTTTTCAGCATGTCAAACTTACGAGTCGATATTGATGGCTCGATAGAGCCTCGTTGTATACTGCAAGGTTCGATCCGGCGAAAAGTAGTTTTACGCGATGGACGTAAGCCCGCAGTGTCCACTTGGCAGAGATACTGGGTCCAGCTTTGGGGAACTTCGATTATTTACTTCTCTCCTAAATGCTTCAAAGGGTAAATGCATAATAAATATTCATATTTTTGTATTTGTTTAATACACTTTTTAACAAATGCAATGAAAAATAATATTTTTGTTTATATGAGAAGATATCAGGCTAATTAATTGAGTAAAGACTTTTGTTTTACAGTAACGATAGGGGAGATTTCAAGCGGGATCCCTACAAAATGGTATCTATACTGGGATGGATCGTCGAGACGTTAGACAATACATGTCATACAGACACATTCTTGTTGGCTGATCCTAAGAAAGGTAAAGACAATCATTTTATGATGAACTATTATGAAATATTGTGTAAAAATATTAAATATACAGTACTGTTATATTGTAAGTGATGATTTACACCTTTCAGGAAACGTATACAAATTCCGAGCTACGTCGACGGAAGTGGCGGAACTATGGCTGAAGGAATTGCGAGCGACTGTGCGTGGCGCGACAGACCGAAAGCCTATTCCAGCGAATCTCATGTCGTTCGAATGAAAGCGGCCCCGAAGGTATATCCCCGATGTTCTTCTTTAGCTTACAAGAAACAGCGGTCGATTATACTAACTTGTTGCTACATCGTTGGAAAGCTTCATTGCGAAATGTCGTTCATGAAAAAATTCGTCACAACTTCACACACAGAATA
Organism: Torymus texanus; assembly: GCA_036873485.1. Lineage (NCBI taxonomy): Eukaryota > Metazoa > Arthropoda > Insecta > Hymenoptera > Torymidae > Torymus > Torymus texanus. The sequence goes on from JAYJLV010000056.1 coordinate 11,445,964, forward strand.
TATAAAAGCATATCGAAACAAAGTTCGTACTTTGACTAAGCTGGCTTCGTTTAAATATATTTACTAAGCAACGTAAAATGAATACGTCTTCGAAGCTTCATCATTACTCAAATCTACAGAGCAATAATTTTTTTTACTATTTATAGTCAAATTCGCTCTCTAATCTTATGAATACTTTATTAAGTATCGCGACATAAATCGCCTACAACTATATCAAAGAATCTTTATAACGTATAAAACGCATTTTTCACACATATCGGTTTCAGCTTTAAAAAACAAAAACAAAAAAAAAATACAAATTAAAACCCACGCGTAGACTTTTCTATTGTTAGGGGTATCCAACACTTTTCTATAATTTAGCTGAATGTAAAGTATATTTTAACAATATTCGTTATTTATATTATTTAATTTTTAATCACACATTTATCGTATCGATAATTTTTTTTTACTTTTTCTGTATAAAAGACTAAGTACGTAGTTCGTAGTTGGAAAAATTCTTTTTAGGTAGATGCAGAGCAAAATAAAAGTTGCGCGTACGTAAACTAGAATAAATGAAATAACATTATATTATAGTCGTGTAAGACTGTCTAAAAAGTACAACATTGAGCATTTTGAATGAACGCTAACGAAACTTAAGAGGGATTTTGCAGTTTTGACGAGGAAAGAGTGTGAGGTAATTGGAAGAATGCTCTATAAAAAATACCAATTAGTACCTACGGTTTTTTATTTGAAAAAGCAGCCAAATACTGATTACTATTTTCGAAACTAAAGTCTTTGTCTTTGATCGCGCTGTAAACACAATCTTTAGGTTCTTGAAAAAGATGTTATTACGACTTACCTTTACTATAGAAGACCGAATATTCGGAGAGCAAGAAAAATTTGATACGTATGTCTTGTGAATCACGTCAATTACTAGAAGTTAAAAAAATTTGTTCTTATGTTTGATGTTAGTTGTTGAAAAAAAAATAAAAAATTTGTACGTTCACTTTTTTATAAAAAATTGTTAGTTTTTCAACAAAATAATTAGTTAGTTGCTTTGGATGATTGTAACGATCACACGTTACATAGTGCTTTCGTAGTTGTTACCGTTGTTGCACTTTGTACTCTTGCGTTTCAAAGAATTCCTTCAAAGTAGCTATGTTAAAATATATTTCGTAAGGTGCCACCGAAATAATTAAAAAAATACTTGCCAGAAACGAAGTAGGGCCAAGTTTTAAAATAAAGTAATTGACATAGGAATACTCGACAGAAGTGTACAGTCTTTGTACGATAAATAGATTTTCAGGGTTATTGTACCAGTCATTTATTGACTCCTTGCATAAGCTTCAAACTCGCTTCCGAGCCTCGAACATCGTAGAACTGAGTTTCCTCTCTTCAAAAGATTCAGCAAACGCTTTAAGGGGAAGACGATTGATAGTAATACGAAATGAATAAAGAGTTTGCTGAGATAATATTTCGTGATAGGGATTTCGCTTACCATCGTGATCGTTGTTATCAGCGAAAGTTAGCATTTTTTTGCTAATTAAAGTGATATTTCGGACAAAATATTTGTAATAATCTTGCTTTATCTACTCTTTATCGATTCGTACAAAATAATCTCGTCACATTTCCTCTCAATACTAGTTACAAACATCGTTAGATTAACATTAGATTAGATTAAACATCGATTGATAGTCTCATCATTTTATTGATACTTCATCTTTCATAATTTTTTTATATTGTTAAAGATCTATGTTTTTTATGTAACATCAAAAAATAATAATATTGTAATTATTACATTGCTTAATACTATTAGAAGTATTAAGAAAATATTTTGAAAAATTTGGACATTAATAAGGGTATAACATTTTTTCCATTTAAAATAGAATGAGTATCAAATGATAATAAGTTGTTTTATAATGAAGTTATATAATTTTATGTTATCTAATTTCTTAAGTAAAATATTACAACATTCACTGAATAATTTCATTAGATGAAACATCAAAAGTAATCGATAATGATGGGAAATATCTTGATCAGATGTTATAAAACTGTAACCAAGATTTGATAGAAAAAAGTGTAAGCGAATGAATGTCTTTGTAGTTAGATGAGTGTCCGCTAGATTTAGCCGTGCCGTTTGTAAAATTGTCGCCTTCAATGGATTATCGTATCGCATTTTTGATTAATATAAAAATCACATTATCATTGAGACGGATTAACGCTAGCTATTATTGTCTTAATGTTTAAGTTGTGAAAATTTTCTACGAACGTCAAAACATAACTTGTCATGGACAGCGCTTCAACAAATAATTTTAAATAACTACTCTAGAGATCTGCGTATTTAATTATTTGATACCTAAAGGATTATTTTCTGCAAGATTTAGTTGTAAATAACATTTACTGCTATATATTTTAAAACTTTTCAACTATATTTTAACAAAACATATTTTTATACCAATGTAAAATAGAACACTTTGAGAAAAAGTTAAATTTTCCATTATTACAGATATTGCGTAATATATTGAAAAACGATGTATATTTAATAGTTACATATACTTATTTTAAAACGATAGAAAAATAATCTTATTTAATTATTAAAAATTACAGATAGTTCAAAGTAAAAATTCTTGCCAAAATTATATTTAATGTAGATCCATAAGAAGATTTATTTTTAAAGTAGTTTTGTTGAAATCATTAAATGCGTAGATCTTTGATAATATATACTTGCTTCTAATTTGCTATATTATATAAAAAGTATGATAAAAATATGTAAGCGAAAAATTATCACTAATACCCGTCTCTCGCTTTCGAGAAAAAGACTGACTGACTTAATTGTCGATTGCTTCTTGAATACGTTTAAGCCGTGAGAATAAAGATTTTCTTGAGCGTAAACAATATATATGTAATCTGTGCTTCTTTTTTCTGTTAAATTACTCGTTATCTGCACGAAATCAATATGATCGGTAAAATATATACACGAAGAAAAGACTTTTCCACATCTAGTACGAGATGCGAATTATATTTGCGTAAAAGTCGAAATGCGGCGGCTTTGAGTTCCCGCATATAATTCTTGTGCGTAGGTTTCCTGTAGAATTTTGATTGGAGTTCTTTAAAAAGAGATTAATTATATTAATGTTTCCAATCGCAACACAGACGATGACGTATTTTTAAGAAGAAATATCTTAACTTTTTTTACATTAAATTGGTAAATATAAATTTTTAAGAAATCATAAATTAAAAATATGACATGTTTAAAACTAATGCGTTTATACTTCGGAAAACAATGTTTTCATTCACTTTCAGAAACGGAATATATCACATAAATTTCACGAAAAATGCGTCCTCGTCTGTAGTATAAATAACGTGACTGATTCCGTAGAAGCAATGCCAAAAAATATGTTTTTTTTTTATTTTATCATATCGACATACGTAGTTCATATATTATTTTTATCCAGTGACTGTAAAATATAATCTTTATGATCAATGTGTTTTAATATCGAATCAATTGATGAAAAATCGTAGAAACATCTAGTTAATATTCGCTTAAGTTCTTTTGAGATTATTTCGCCTGAAGTCTAATATAATCATTTTATGTATGTAAAACAAAAGCTTTAAAAAGTCAATATCAGTTAAAAAAAAGAAATTTTTCAAGTTTTGCCAAGTTATTTAGGGGTCTTTTGCGGCGTTTTTGTAAAGTGTAAAGGAGACCTTTAAATATACACCTTATATATGACTAATCGATAATATGAACATCACAAAATGAATTCGCACGTATTAATCCAAGATGTTATTTTCTTTTTTAAAGTAGCTATTTAGTTTTTTAAATATACGTAAAATTTTATTTATATACACTTAATACTTGACCAAACAAAGCACAACACGAATTTTTCTATTTTTATGTTTTATCATTTCGTTAGTGTTATTTTTCACTTTCGAAATTTTGTTCAATTGTTCTTAACTCGTGTCGCGCTTTTATTTCACCATACAGAAAAAACGATGCCATATTATGTACAGTTATTTGTATTTATACGCATTGTAGTTATACGTATAATGAAGGGTTATGAAACACGCAATGTTATTTCAAAAAGAGTCTAAAGCATATAACTTTTAGTATTATTCGTCGAATTTCACTAAAAGTTTTCGTAAGACTTCGTTTTTGTTGTTACATTAATTATATTTTGTTATGTATACGTATCACTGCTCACAACAGCACACTTTTAAAAATAAAATTATAGTTTCGAAATCGTCTGTTTCTTAATACGTCACAAAATCCTCATAATCTCCACTATTCAGGTAAACATAATTTTATGAAATTGATAAATTAATATGAAAAACAGATTTGATATTAGGAAGCAGTAAAAAACAATTATTATTTATTTTAATATATTATTACTTATGAAATAATAATTTGAGATAAGTATAGTTTAGAACTTTAGGAAAGGATTATCTTGTGATGATCGAAACCGTTATTTATTTTTACTAATACTTATTTAAAACTCAAATTATTAAAAAAAAAATATCAAAATATTTTTTAAACAAGTCCTTTATTTACGTAATATATTCCATTCTCATAATAGAAATATGATTACAATAAGTAGGTAAGTCCTACTGAACACTAACAATATTTTTTTAAATACTTATAAAATTAATGAAAGTACATCTAGTACATCAGTATGGTAAACATTTTTATTAGTTATACAAAAACAAATGCTTAATATCAAACACACATTGCACCTCATATAGTACATTAGGTCACAAGTATCGTATAAAATTTAAGTGTATGTCACCTCTGCGCTTAAACGTGAGTAAATTTATGACGATTTTCTCAAGCAACATAGTTTCGGTAATAATCCGATTTAGTATAGCAAGAAGTGTATAGTTTCGAGATAAAATGTCATAAACAAGATAATCTTCAGTGTAACTATATATTTTTGTTATCCTATTTTTAGATAATTTTTACGAATAACGTATCACAATGAGTGTTTTGTTCGTTTTTACGTAATATCACAAGAAATAATACTATATGATGATCAGGGTGCACTTTTCCATGTTAATATATTTAGTTTTATTCAGTAGCAGAAAGCCTAAGAAGTTAAACAAACTTTACATCTTTCAAATTTCATTCTATTAGAGTAAAAACATTTTTACATAGAAGCTATCGCCCTAATCTTACTCCTTAAATTCTCTTTATTGCGCGGCATATGCTGTTATTACGAAGTACCTCGCTGTATGTCCGCTGTCTCCTCGTTCTTGTATACTACAGCCACCTCTCTTTACCTTACAATATATAATATACTATACATAATAACCCCTGAAAATAAAGCATTCGGGCAATCAGAACGGACAGCAGAGCTCGCCGATGTTTTCGAGGTTGACACACTTGCCGCTCGGGAAACAAACTCGTTTGCGCAGTATGAGCTTGAACATAGAGGGCGAAGCGAGGTCGTAGGTCGCCTTAACGAATCGGTAGAGATCATTTGTGAAGTTGTGCGGCTTATCCAGCGACTGAAACATAAATGTCGCGACGAATCGCCATCAGGATTTCATTGATGAACGCGATTGGTATTTGCATGATAGTTTGGTGGTCTCCAAGGGTCGGTTTTGCCGTGCTCTTATCAATTTTTTAGAGGGAAAGAGTTTTTTCCTGAATGGAATATCTTTTTGATTTACTAATATTTTGTGATGAATTTAATTTGCATTCCAATAATCAGTAATTATGTTGCGCACGATGTATATAGTTTTCAAGACGAATTAGATGTATATTACAGCTTTCAAGACGAATTAATGAATCATGTGGTTTCTAAAGAGAAAATAGTTAAATTTATAATTTACCTCGAACTTTTCTTCTAATTTTTCCGGTATTCGCAATAATGTGGGGAACGGAAAACTTTCTGCGCTATCTACTCCGTACTGCTCCATAAAACCATGACCTAATGTATATGCTATGAATAAAGGTCGTTCTGTAAAAGTAAAATTGTATTTATTTAATGTTAATATTAATTGAAATAGCGATTTCTAAAATTTTGTAAATTTTAAACAATTCTTTCAATCGACTTTTTATGTTGTTTTAGGTGAATGTATTCAACTCAATCCAGGAATAGTAATATTTTATTTTACTGTACGTATATACTTTAAATGTTTACGATGCAAATCTACATTTTATTGTTCACAAAAATTTTTAAACATATATTAAATTAATAACACGTTTGTAAAAAATACTACATATATCTTGTAGTGCTTCTTTGTAAGAAAGCTTGTAATTTCTTGTCTGTATTGTACTTTATATAGGTACCATAATTTTTTTTTAATTTAAAACATTCTTATACTTCAAAAGAAAGAACACTACTTATATTTAGTTTATTTTGGTATTTTTTACGATATTTTTCTAGAAAACAAATGCAATGCAATACAGTTTCACACGATTAATACGCAGAAATATTTCATAAACAAAGTGGTTGATATTATTACATTATATCAAGACAAATTCTGAATTTTGAGAATGATATTTAAAAAAACTCACCCGACTCAGGAATAGACTGAACGATCTCTTTGCCCCGAGGTATATCGTTTTTCGTCAGTCGACGGCATTCTACTGTTAGAACGACACTCAACACCAAGATCAACGCGACTTTGAACCCCATCATTGACAGTTACTCGTAACTTAATTGAGAATTCGGTGATTATGGTACACTTCACAATCACAATCTTCACTTTCTTTCATTCGAATCACGGGATTCCTAATTGCGAGATAATTTTTGATTAAGTAATTACTTTCTTTTTAATCTTTATGGTTTTGCTTTAGTATTCATGCGTAGAAGAAGACCAGTTTTCGGAAGTTAATTAAAATTTGAAGATTTTTTTACCCATCATCCCGAAAAATAGGACAATAAATTAAAAAAGGAGCGCTATATTATTAATTCCGTCACCGGTTTCCTTCTAAACACTGTGCCAAAAGTCACCCAATAAATCCTGCCGTTCCTATACCAGTCGCAACTACTTCTTCCTTTATACTTCCTTCCTTTAACAAAAATGTCGAAAAAGGACAAACACGCACCTCGTCGACTTCTCGTCTAATCACTGGTATACAGTGTATAACGCACGAGCAATCGCCTCTCAACTAATAGATCCAGAAATTACGTCGTCAACCACATGTGCACGCATTTTTCGCGTCGACAGTCAGCTTATTATAGGGCTCGCGCGATCGGTGCGATTAATCCGCGGTCTGATAACACGCGCGCAGCTCTACTCTCATCGATCGCGATGTTAAGCGCAGGGGGTGTAAATCTTTTGCGCGATGCTAAACGCTTATATATATATATATATATATACACACACACACACACACACACACACACACACACATCGTTGCGCGTTGATGCAATTAATTACCGTTGTGCGATGCGGTATGTAGGAGCCGATAAAGATTTCCCGGGCCCCGCGTGTGTATATACACACACACACACACACGGGCTGATACCTTTAGGAAATTACGTGAGGATTCTTTCTTTTTTGTCGTCGTGATTGGCAAGTTCGGGGATAGGAGGCGATTTTTCGTCAGTTGGGAATACTTTAGCAAACATTTGACGAAAGTCTCAACTTTATCTGTGCTCTCTGAAGTTTATCGCGCCCTGCTTCTATGAAGACAATTATTTAGTTTATACTGTTCTAATGGTTAGAGAAGTCGGTTTTTATTTATAACGATATAAATGAAACTGTTTGAAATTTTCGTTATTACGTATTTGGTCATTCATTGTTAGATGTTTCGAATTGAAAAAGAATATATCTTTGGAATATTCGATGACCATCAGTTAAATAGTTCGACAGATTTTCATTTTAGATAAATAATTTAATGTGAAAAAAACCACATGAAACACAAATAAAACATTGAATGGTATAGGTTGCAAATGTCATATGTATTAAAGTCAAATAACACAATTACTTCTTATCATTGAAAATGATATTCCGTGGATGTATTACAATTCATAAGAAAAAAAGATTGCCGTCTGTTCATAAATAAATCATTTATTTATGGCTCGATCGTAGACTCTGATCGGAAAGTACATTGAATCATTTATTGATGCGCGCAAAATAAAACTCTAGATTTTCAAAATCGATGCGATATATATAATGTATAAAAAGACAGATTTCTTATGAAAAAAATATTGCAAAATGTCTGAGTGATACATCAATCATTTGTTCAGTTTTCATAAATAACTAAAACTTGCTCTATATAATCTGGTGAAATATCTTTAGGTGAAATGAATAATCCGTAAAGGCAGAGATTTCTGAAAGAAAATGTTGATATTTTTCTTTTAACTGATAAAAAATACCATCATATTACAATATATAGCAATATTAAATAATTGAATGTAGAAAATTATTTTGTTTTTTGACCACGCGGAGAAAATCTTGAAACTAAGCAAGAATAATTATTAATTTAGTTTTTACATACATTTTTAATACAAAGTCCAGTTTTCAGAATATAGAAAACATCTCGAAATGTTTTACTATTTTTAAGGGTTTTAAATGAAGATTAAAATTATTCATGTTTATAATATGTTTATAATACTTTTATAATAGATTGTATAATTTTACGATTCATCAGTGTGAATAATTCCATTATTTTTTTACTTATGCACTTCCGAATTGAGAAGACTTGCATATGTCATCTGGATTTAAGCAATAAATTTAATCTCTTTTTTATTAAAATAAAAAAATATTTACGCGAATGCCACGTCATCGGTGTTATAAGCCGTTTTTTTATCATACACATTGATTAGGTGAAAATCATAAATTATTGTTTTCATAATAACTCTGAATCTTGTTTTCAATAAAATGATCAAAAATAAAACAGACAATTGTTTCTAAAATTATGAATGTTGTCATACAACAGCTTGCTCCAAAGTGTTACAAGAAATTTATTAATCACAACTTCTCTATTTCACCCTAAAAAAAAGAGCATCACCATTTTAAAAAAAATCCATTCTCTCGCTTCACTGCGTGTGCAAATTTCTCATTCAGGACCATAATACAGTACACGCGTAGGATATATACACACGAAGAAGATCGCCGAAAGAGGAAAGCTTATATATGTATATATCTATATATACATATATAGAAGACTAGCGCACGCGCTCGCACGTTATATGCTAAAACCTAGAATTCCCGGCGCTCGTGCTGGTAGCCTAGCAACGGCCCTATAGCAAACAAGCCCGGATAATGCGACGCACGCTCACAGTACTCGCGCGTTTATCCCGTCGGGTGGCCTCGTGTGCCCACGTATGTATAGGTGGACAGGGTCGTCATGGTTCTATACCGGAATTTTGACATTCGGGAATGGGAAAGGCGTTTTTTGGAGTTTTGCGGTTTAGTGGATGAAAAAATGGATCGAGCTGTTGTATTAGGCTGAGACAGCATCATGGGATTTGAAAATTGAATTATATGTAAAAAAATTAAAAAGCCATTTCAAACGTATTGAATTTTCGAGAGTTTAAATAGTAACTATTATACGACATATACACAAAACAACGAAATTTCACCATTGTAACAATAAATTAAACAACTTGTATATCTTGTAATAAAAATAATTATGCGCAATAATGATATAATGCTATAGTATTAGCAGGAGTAGGCGTTTTTTGGACGACGAACTTGGACCATATTTAGTCAAATTAATTGTCTCTTTGTAAAATTTCATGAACGTAGCTTAGATTTCACTTCTATTATTTTTATACAAAACTAGCTAGATTCAACGCGCTTCGCGCGTATTGGTTTTCTTCATTTTATTTGTTTATTTATTTTGTTCTGACGTTATGAGCACACGATCAAGTTAGTTTCAATCTAATAGTTTCTATCAATCAGTTTAAATTAAACGATAATAATATAAATTTGATAAATATGATAACGATATTTTTCTTATACTATTTTAATTATTTTAAATACTTGTAAACTCGAGAATTCAATCTTGAAAATTCAAACATATTATATTTCCCCGCCTATTCTGTATATGTAGACCAATAAAAACTTTCTTATTGTGATGACAGATTTCATCCATCACTTTTTTAAGAGAAGATTACTGATCATTTTGATTTTATGTTATTCTTTTCTTGAAATATTTTGACACATATTTTTTCATTTTTCGATTGCACTAAAATTGTATGGTTAGAATTTATTTAACATTTATTCAGAATCTTGACAGTGAATTTTTTTTCACTATTATTTTTCTATTGCTAGCGTTTTACGAGTTTTATAAACTTGTCAAATGTTGGAAGTAGATTGTTTTTCTGAATAAAATGCATTCAACACATAAATTACAGGTTAAAACTCAGTCATTTTTTGAGATAAAAATAAAGAAGAAAAATGTCAAAGGTATAACTAATAAATTTAAAAAATCAAAAACAAAAATTCTAAAATAAAATTATTTATTGTATGCGTATATGTGGATGTATATGTACATAAATCAATTTACATTGACTATCATGGCAACAACTACAATTTTATTGTTAGATTTGAACAAAATTGTTATATTTTATGTTTTTTCTCCACTAATAAATAATTTATCGAAGATAAATGGTTTAATATGTATTTACATTCTCCATCATCATTTAAACTTTCAGCAAAAAAAATTTCAGAAGCGAGTTTTTGAAAAAATTATGTTTAAAATATCCTGTGAAAAATTATTATATACGAAAACGATAGATATTTAATGCAGTATATTCAATTTTTATTTAATTTTTTATTCGGTATAAAATATTACATACAATGATCAATTAATAATATTATGGAATACAAGTGTCAAACTTTAAAACATATGTTCAAACATTTTTTTTATGCGAAAAAAATTATATTTCTTTTATGCAGTACAGGTATCCACATCTGTGGCTGGCTTAAAAGTGATTAATTCTTTGATTAAATTCGTATCTTTAAAAATCTCTTCAAATTCATCGGAATCTTTTAAATCTTCCATGTTCATCTTAGCGACGGTCAGTGCTTTTTCTCTTAATATTTTCAAGTCGTATTTCTGAGTAAGAAGTAGAGTCGTAGCTACATTAGCTTTGGTTACCAAATTACCAAGATGGTATTCGCAAGACTTTTTTAAACTGTTCATATTGAATCTCAGAGCTAATACAATTAATTCGCCTAATACTGACTTATTCAACTCTTCTACGGTCCTGACGCCGTAAATGTAATCTAGGAGAGCTCGAAAATTTTTAGGGGTGATTTCGGGTTCGTTACTCAAGTCAAGCGTGCATGGAAAGTTCTCCTTTCGGTTGATGATGAATATCTCGCGGAAGTAAGGAGAGATTGCCGATAGTACCAGAATGTGGGCTTGGATGTGCTTCTTACCACAAACAAATGTTACATCGTATAGTTCGTTGCGTAGATAAAATGACTTGAACATTTCTGTTGTCATTTTCATATTGTTGTCTGGAATACTGATTGACTTTGTTCCAATACAATGTTCTCTTATATCTTGAATTTTACACACAAAAGTCAACGTACCAGAATCTATGTAATAGTCTAGCATGTTATGATTGTAGGTTTGAGGCGGCAGCTCAAAACATGTATTCGCACTGTATTTATTAACAATAACTGTATGGGGCGGGGCTGTATAATGTTGGCCAAGCATTTGATCTAAGATCAGTATTTCTATTATAGTAACCTTGTTTTTTGAGAGCCTTTTCCAATGGTAACAGTTAAAGTACTTCCAGTCGTTTTATTATAATCCTGAAATTCGTCGATATCAAGCGTCAAATAACATTTCTGGTTCGTTTTGTTCAACATGAATTCATTAGACACAAATGACTTGTCAACATTAGTGGCAAACAATAATTGACAATTTTCCAATTTCCATATAAACTCATACTGGTTTGAAGTAAAAGTTGTAATTTGGCAGGTATGATTGACTGATTCTGCCATTGCACTGAACAATTCGTATAAAATCCTTTTTACCTATATGAAATTAGTATATCTTACGTCAATTATGTTAAATTAAACTATTATTATTTCTGGTCTAAAATATTATATAAAACACGAAATCAAAATTAAAATAAATAAAAAATGTTTTACGTTCTTACGAGATACGAAATTAAATTAGAAAACCTCGACGACATAAACATATATAACGCCTTTTATCCTTTTCATTTCAACTATACCTACTGACAATCAAAACAATACATTGCACGATTGGCGCGACGTCATGACGATTGTTTTCTTTCTAATTAGATTTCCTATATACAAGTATGCGTATGTCAGAGTTACAAATAGTTTACGGTTCCCTAGATAGAATGTTATATTTATTTAAAAATAAAATAAATAAATAAACATTACAGTTGATGCAATTGTTTTTATTGACTTTTTTTGAATTAATTCAATAATTGTAGTTTCAATTATTAACTGGTAATATATTGTTATATTGTTGGAAAATATTATTATGGAAATATATTCATCGAGTGGCCGTAGATACGATTCGTTTGTTAGTCTCCATTAAAGATTTAGAAGTCAGTATAGTTTATATGCTTTGTATGATAAGAAGATGGAAAAAATAAATTACTTTGAAAAACCGTTACACTATAATTAGTATTATGGATTTGCTCGCATACGAAGAAATCTAAATAAATTTTATACTTATTCTGACCTTAAAACTGGTTAAAATTTTTTAAGGCGCACCTTTCAAATACGTTTTTTCTTCTATACCGAAAAAATCGTGTACAATTAAAAACGTCTTTGTCTCGTTTTTTTTAAACTTGAATTTTTTAAAGAAAATGGCAAGAAAGTTCTCTATTTTGAATCTCAGCCATTTATCATATTTTTTACCATCTTCATACGCTGCATGTAATTAATCATATTTTTCCAACAATTTATATTTTTGTACGAATTATAAAGCTTAAATTTTAACTTTTTCTATCTATTGCAATGCAATGAGAGAATCAATAGAAGAGACAATTTTTTAACAAAATAAAGCACATTTGAGATCAGATTGCCCATAACACATGAAAAAGTGCCTATGAGATAAAATTATAAACACTGAACATCATATCTACACCTTAAAAATTGACTCGCAAAGCCCCGCTAAAATCCGTTTCCCGAAAGATGTGCACTCTCCTTGTGAGTAGTTTCTCTACAACAATATTACTAATTCATTGTATCACGTATTTTATTGTTCAAATTTACTTGAATTTCATCCAATCATCGATACTTTATATCATCGACCGATTTCATCTCAAATATTAGTATAGAAAAACCGCATTTTTCATCCCTCTAATTCTCACAATTCCGCATCATGAAAGCGATAAAGTCGCGCGAGTGCATCTTTCTCTCGGCTCCATGAATTTTCCATGCGACCACCTAACCATTCTCGAATAAAAACACACACTCCTACCATGGAGGAAGAAAAAAGAGCGTTACTTACGGGAGGATTGATTGTCCGTTCCGCGCGCTCGCGCTCTTTCCTTTATTGTCTCGGCTGCGGTAAGCGCGCGATTGTAATGATTGTGCGGTGCCCGCGTATAGCGAGGTGCGAGCAATAAACGCATATGTATAATACGGTTGATACTGGTGTACAGGTATATCGAAATAAGTGCGCGTTAAGTCATATATGTATATCGATCCGAATATTGTATTATATACACGTGTGTTGTCGCACGCGTGAATAATGATGATGACTCGTAGAGTCGAGGGGAATTAAGGGAATTAAGTCTTGCTCCTATTCTTTTGGATTATGGTTCAGTACAATATTCCATAATTTGAAGTTTGTGAAAATCGTACAAAGCAGTGCCAATGTACCAGTTAATAATTAATGTACGAATATTTTTATTATAAGTGCAATAAATTTCATTAGGATGAAATACATATAAAAAGATTCTGGATCTTTCTAGTTACTATAGGGATAATCCTATATACACACGAAGACGGAGAATCTTTGGGTACAGAGATAACGGCGTTCATCGTCGTCAGCGCATCTCGTTTATGTATGTCGCTATATTTAGCAACGAAGCCACAAGAAAATAATAATTTTTCCTCTGAAAGTCTTTCCATGTATACCATAGTCTATCTGGAGAGTCCCTTGCACATTGCACTGTCTTTTACAGAATATAAATTAAATATTAAACCATAGATATATCGAATCTACGTTTTGTTTTTTTTCTGACAAAACATAGTTTTCGTTCCATTAAAATGAAATGAGATACCGAGCAAAGGTGTAGCATCGATAGTATAGAATGTAAAATTTTAAATAAAACGCCGACGAGTCGCAACGATTCTATCAATTTTAAGTACGTATCAATCGAATTATCGTCTGCTAATTGAAACAAGACTTGATAAACGGTGTAAAATTTATACTCTCGATTTTTCATATAATGCATAAATAACTGAATTCAGTCTGAGCGAACTGTTCCAGAGCAAACATATTAGAGGCAATTCTCCAATCATCGGAGAACAGATTTCGACGACGATTTTATGCGATTTTTAGTTCATACTTCGAAATATTAAAATTTGCGCTATATAATATCCTTCACTTGATTAAAATTAGATTTAGAAGATTGCTCTTATTAAATTATTACATTTGAATTGTTAGAAATTACCATTTTATTAGTCTGAAAGCTATAGTTTGACATATATTCCGCGATTCTTCTCTCTTTTAGACAACGATATTTTAATAAATTCGCTAAATTTTATACCACGAATACGATAAATATTCCAAAAGTAATTTCGCCGTCTATATAGTATACTATTTTTAAGTATGCCATTTTATTATAAATGATTCTTATTTACAATTTTATTATATTTCAGATGACATTTAAAGTTTGTTTACATTTAAATATTGCACACGGAATAGTGACCACTGAATCTAATCAATATATACATATCTTAGGTCAAATAAATGTGTGAGCTCTTATGAATGGCTTATTGTATTATAAATTTTTTGAAACTATATCATATAATTCATAAATTTTACCATCGCATCAAAAAAACGCTCCATTAGACAGTGAACGTCTAACAAAACTGCTAATACAGTAATTACTTCAAGACAATTCCATCGTAACTTCTCACAAATCATCCGTGCCACAATAACCGCCACTTGCCTCCTCGGCACAGCAAAGGCGTATACCTATACCAGCGAAATACCTCTCGCTATATATACGTGAATTATTAAACCTCATCCGCAACTTAATTACGATTATATTCCCTACCCCCCTTGGCACATCTTTCTAATTCGCATTTTTCCGACCATGCTGCAATCATTTAACTTTCCACCGGTCTATAAATTTTTAAGCCTGCGTATATATATATAACTCGCAGTGCGTGCGTATATATAACACACAACGTGGCTGACCCGCAAAAGGGTTAAGGAGTAAGTAGGGCAAGCCCGCGGGAATATAACATCGCGCTCGAGTGACGATCGTATTATATACATCGGGCGCGATCGTTTAAGGAAAAGGAAAACAAAAGGAAATGTGATAATTGTCGGTGTGTATATATATGTATATATATATGTATATACACGTGTCTCTGGGGAAATTTGGGAGTATATGAATTTTCGATTTGATGACGCGGTGAAAAAGGGTTGCGTTGCTGTGGCCAAATGATTTTTGCGCGTCTTAGTGCGGTCGCGGGGCTGTGTTATTATATCTGTGTTCGGTGCTCGACCGTCGGTGATTCGCGAAATGAATATAGGGAAAGCGTAAGTGGGTACTTAGAGGATTACGAGTATTATTTGTTTTCGTGTAATTTAGTAATAAGCGCGACGCTGGTTCGTTTTAATAATAAACTACGATGTAGTCCCAGAGGGATATTTTAATAATGTTTCGAGTATTATTAAATCTGTTTTAATATTTATTTTGTGTGTTAATACTTAATTTTATTAATCAAACTTTGAATAAAATTAACAAGTTTATCTAAGAACAATATTCATCCTGTGGGTGTATAAGTCGAATAGAGCTTCATAGATTTAGGCAACCTTTGTTTTTATTCCTTTCACTCTTGTGATTATAGATTTTTAAACTTTATAATTTTACTAGAGACAATTCTTCAACAACAGCATCATTAATAAGTACATAACAATAAAGGTCCTAAAATAAAAATTTTTCTTTCTTCTTCACGAAACCTTTACAGCTTTTCTTCTACCACTATACAATCCCTTTTCGTCTCTATTACATAATTATGAAAGAAAAAAACTCACAACCCTTATATAAGTGTGTGTGTGTATATATATATATATATATATACCACATGCAAAAAGAATCATCAACAGCTGTGTAAAAATAAAAGCTCGGAAAAAGACGCGCATACACACAAGTCGGTACCGGAAAAAAGAAAAACGCCGGGTACAAGAAAAACACGGTCTCGATGTATATGGGGACACGAGATGTACTTATACCACGCGTTCTTGAGACAATAGCCACATGCGCGCAACTGAAATGAGCAATTGCAACCAACGCGAGTCGATATAATAAGCGGGGTGGACGCTGTACTGTTGGTGCGGACGGATCGCACTCGGTTCGCTCGACTGCATGGATAAACGTATTAATTACCCATGTGGAGACGAGTATGTATGTACGCGCCTGGGGCTGTACATGATTTACGCAGCCGCGTAGAGAGAAGTGGCGGGGTTTGTCACGATGGATGGTTCTCTTCGTTTATAGGGTTGGTTGTGCGGTTCGATTAGACTTTGCGGTCGTAGTGATGATTTTTTTTTTTAATGTTGCGCTAAGTTTCATTTGCATTTTTTTTTCTTTAAAGAGGTAGATAATTTATAATAGTTGGAGAATAAATGTTTTCGTTTTATATTACTCTATTATTGTATTCAATTGTATAAAATCATCATATTAATGATACGATCACTAAAGAACCAATAACTCTGTAAATTTGAATAAATGAATATTCACTTATTCGAATTTAGAGAGAAAATTAAAAAAAATATAAACAACTATCATCTAAGTTAAAAAAAAAACTTTAAAATTCACCTTTCCGCAACCAGAGCAAAATAAGCCACAGATCGTTTGTCCGCGGGCTCTCGTAAATCTTTCCCTCATCAATCGAAGACCACAACACACACGCGTGTAGCCGCACTTTCACGATCACTTATGCACTCGTTCACGTGTGCAGTCATTGTCATTCACGCTCGTGTGTATACGCGTTCTGGTAAGTATATTATGTTGTTGGATCTTTACGACGCGGTGCGGCAGTTACGCGCGCTGAAATTTTAATACGACAGCCGCTTTATTTAAAAGTCCCGTACGCGGTGCTGCGATGGCAGACTTTCGATCGTTCCGATGACTACGCTGGGTGAGGATGTATTTAATATGGAATAATTTTTTTTGTATACGTCGAGTGCAGATTTGAGTTGGAAATTTTTCCAACCCTTGGTTTTCGTTTGAGAAGTTTGTTGTCGTTGATGGTAAAGGGGATGATGGAAACATGAAGTGCGGTTTCTGACGATATGCATATTTTATTGTTATAGATACGTACAGATTTCTTCTCAGATTATCTTGTACGCAGTTCGTTTCTTTAATAATTTCTGTAGTTTGTAACTATGTTTCTGACTGGAAATACTGTTTCCCCGTTAAATAGAAAGGTAAATATATAATGTATTTTTGTAATATTTTTTACTTTTGTTTATAATAATAAAGTAAACAATCATATGAATATGTATGAATTTGAATATCCTCATACATCCACACGTATTACATACTCACACACTTTGTTTCGAT
This sequence comes from Torymus texanus, assembly GCA_036873485.1. NCBI lineage: Eukaryota > Metazoa > Arthropoda > Insecta > Hymenoptera > Torymidae > Torymus > Torymus texanus. Next base: position 11,463,654 of record JAYJLV010000056.1, read on the forward strand.
GACTCTGTAAAATCGCCTGGCATATACATTATTTTACTAAAAAGGAATTTTATCGCTGGAATTATCGTAGTACTAATATTTTAAACTTTTGATTTTGGGAATCTGCCATTACTGGCATTTACTATTTACTTTCAATTTACTATTATTGACTACTGAGTTCATGTCGTCAGGCTTACTCGAAAGTCTCGCGCGTGTCTTCTTCGTATCGTTATATGCTAACGCATTATATAGTTCGGATGTACAGTTATATGAACTATTTATATTTGCCATTTTCAATTATGTACATAACTATATACATAAGGCATAGCTGTTCTCCGTTTTGCCCACTTTTGCCCTACAGATGAAATAAGAGAAATTGTTGCGCGCGAGTGGATATTCAATCTCGGCTTTGCCAGGTTGATTGATTCAGTGTGACCAATTATTTTCCAATTCATTTCATTACAGATGTACATACGCGTACTCGTCCATATACGAAAATTTAAAAATGTTAAGTTTCAGAGAAATCTTAGTACGCAAAAGCCAATGCCAAATAGCAATTAAATACGATTTTTCTCAATCTGAAGTTAAAGTAAATGTGATGAAGAAAAATTATTGCATTTTCGAAATTAAAGACTTTTTGTTGCCCAGAACGTACAATGGCAAACAAATCTTCATTAGCGGACAAAAAGAAAGCGGACTTTCAGTCTACGTTGAAAAGAGATTTCATACCAAAACCTTTTTACGGTTTTTATGAACAAATCGTTGCTGGCTAACAAAAACAATTTTAAATTGACTATAAGAATAAAAGCTTAACAGAATGAATGATTACTTGGTATAATGAAAATCAGAAATTCACTAATAATGTTTAGAAATACAAAGATTAATTAGGTTTTCTTTAAAAACGCATTGAAAAAAAAATAAAAAATTCATTGTCAGGTCGAATTAATTTAATAAAAATATTTCACAATTTACAGAATTCCAATCGTACATTTTTTATTCAACTTGATTTCTTGAACCTAAAATATTATCTTCCTCTGCATGAAGGAAATGTGATAAACGCACTTATTCTTCTCGTATACTAAGTTTTTGACACCGAAAAGTTTCTCTTTGCCGCAAGACGGTGAGATGTGTTAGTCTTCGTAGGGAGCGATGATATGACATTAAAAAAAAATTATTTTGTCTTTGAATAACGGTGAAACACATTACTGTACATAATATTATGTTTTTTACAAAACTTAATAGAATAGTATTGTTACAAAATATCTTACTACTGTTATGGCGAGCTTACTTTCACGTTATACATATTTATATTACTGCACAAGTCAGCACTATTCCATAATAATACGAATCCAATAAGGAATACGAATCAATTAAGCTATCTCCTCTTCCCCTTCCCTCCACACACATATTCATATAATATACTCCTCGTAATTTCATTACAGCGCGCAGTCAATCGACGGGAAAGCCATAACCAAAGACACATGCGCGCGCGAGCACATGTCGCAGAGCATAAATCACGTGCAGCTCCCTCAAGGACTCGCTTGTCGGGCGCGTTCCACAGCAAAGCCGTCGGTTCCACTATCTTTTCCGCGCGTCCAGCAGCGTTATCCTCTCTCGATGTGTTTTTTTTCTCTTTCCTCTTCCCCCCGATCTCGGCGCACGGCGTGTCACGCGTAACGCTCTCCCTCTCCCTCTTTCTCTCTACTCACGATTGCTTTAACCCTTGGACGTTTGTGTGTAGGAGAGAAAGAGAGAGAGAGAGAGAGAGAGAGAGAGAGAGAGAGAGAGAGAGAGAGAGAGAGAGAGAGAGAGAGAGAGAGGGAGAAAAAAAGGGAGAGGGCGCGGGCTTTCCCGGGGGGAATTACACACGGGAAATTCGGGAAATTGGGGTAAGACGACCGGATCGAAATTGAAAATTTGTGACCCTGGCCTATTCCTTGCGCGCGTGCGTATGAGATAACTTGTCCAATGGCAAAAAAAAACCTACTAGAATACTAGAAATCAAGTATATTCGGAAATTTTAACAATAATTTTACGAATTAAAGAATTGACAACACTACCGAAGCGTACTGAAACTGGAAGAAAATCTTTCAGTGTAAAAGGTACACCTATGGAATTCTCTGCCTGATTAAGTTAGAAATCTTCCATTGCTTAGCAGAGGTTCAAAAATGCTCTGAGAAGGCATCTCCTTGATCTTGATTGTACTCACAAAATGGGTGACTCTGTAGGTTAACTTACACTATGAGTCGTCCCATACACGCATACGAATGAATGTATTTCTAAGCGTGAGATGGTGAGTGCGTGATTAGTATCTTAGTTATAATTTTTAATTTTTTAATCAATCTGTGATATCACGAATTCTAGTCTTTGACTTACTATTCACACTCACAAAAGTAGCTTCTAAGTGATAGAGGAAATCTTCTTATTATAGGCCCAAACAATTTATATGAAACGGATTTTCTGCTTAGGCCAATAATAATAAAGATTTCTTCTGTCACGTCTAAGCTACTTTTCCAAGTGTCAGTATTATTAGCTTTTGAAATCAAACCAAGAACATTTATAATTGACTATACTAAATTCATAATGTACTTTATAAATTTTATTTTAGTGCATAATGTTCAACTAGAAAAATGAATAAATTAAAAGATAAAGAAATGGCGAATAATATAGAAAAAAAATGTTGTAAATAATTATATATTCAATAGTTTAAAGTTTATTCCTCCTTTCTTATTTGTGATTAAAGGAGTATATACACCTGACGAATAAAACCACCTGATGTAAACAATTTTAATTTTGAGTTAAGTTCATGTAATAAGAGTCTGCCAATATTTTGTTAGTTAATGTATAACTCTTTAATCTAGCTAAGCATTGAGTTAACATAATACTGGCAGAACCTTAGATATGTATTAAAGATTTGAAGTTTAATGCATTGAGCTATGTACATTTAAGAGAGTATTCGGAAACGCCATCTATTAGATAGTTTATAAACTAAATCTTAATATGTATGAAAGACTCATTTTTTTTTCGCTCCAAATAAGTGTACTTATACGAATTTAGAATACGAAATTATCTATAATTTTTATTTTGAAATTCGAGAACATTTCAAGATATACTTCTATGTATGGGCCAAATATAAAATATATATTAAAATTTGAATAAGAATTTCAAAATGATATTGTTTATGCATTCAATTATTCTCAAGATTTAAAACATAAGGGTATGTCGAAGCCTATCTGAAATTACGTAGTACATATTATTCATTGTTTTATTCAATGCTTGATTTTCATAGTTATTCAGTGTTCCTTAATACCACAAAATAAACACTGAATGACTGCGATAAATGAAAAAGAAAAATTAGAACTGAATTTGATGCATGCACGAGGTTCCCGGCTCGCGAGACTAGCGAGCGTACGCGTGCAGCTATCAAGAACGAATGTCTGAAGTTCAGAATCAAACGCCTGTTTCTCTGTTGTGACGAGAGCGGCGGTTGCCCAAGGCTAACCGTGCTCCCTCTTGGGTAGGCTTAACATGCCAGTTGTAGCAAGGCGAGCAGATTGGCTCACATGTGCGTTGGTTGATGGCGTAGAGCAGGAGCGATCGACGGAGCAAGAAGCTCAACGCCAATCGTAGCGAGTAGACTAGCTCACAGAGCGGCGATTGCCCAGGGCTAACCGAACCGTAGTGCTGTTGGCTAGGGCTTCTACGTTGCGTGGAGGGAGAACACTGCACTAGCCCCTCCACGTCGACCCGAGGGGGGTCTAGGCGGGAGAAAGCCCGCCTGACTTGGCGCCAGAGGAGCGTGAGGGATCCACTTCAGAGAGTGGTCTCGCTCTTTTAAGGGAGGGAAGGTTCTAGGCCTTATGTTTAGGGATTTTAATGGGGTTAGCCCCGTTAAAGGCCAACCCGCTTAAAAATGAGTGCCGGGATAAAAATGCCCTTAGTGGCGGACCAACAGGTCAAGAACTGGTGAAGAGAGCGCCCCCCCCTCTAATGATCCTGGGTTTCTTAGGAGCAGATCCGGGTTTACGAGGAGCGGTTGGCTTCCGCTTCATATGGGCGAGCACAAGAGAGCGACTCTCGCCGGTGGCTGGTTATTTTTCCTCGCCGAAATCTTGGTGACCAGTATTCGAAGTGGTGGTCGTCGCCTGGAGAACTCGATCATAGGGCGCTTCAAGGAGCCGTGCGTGTTGGAGGTGGGTCGAGAGGCCGGCGGCGGCTTCGATGTCCGTGTGTCGCATATGGAGGCGGCTCCCTTGCGGTCAACGCTCACGGACCTACCCGAAGGTGTCTCCCGGTCAGTTTGCGTGGCCACTTCCCTTCCAAGCGGTATCGTCACTCGGAGTGTCTCGGTGGAGGCATCCCTCGTTGGCAAAGGGTGGAAGCGACCAACAGACCCGCCCGTAGGCGTCACTCGTGCTGTTAGGGCCTTTTCGCCTTCCAGTTGAGCGATACGGAGACGAGCTATGGTCAGCTCCCGGTTCGCCGTGGTCAGCCGGGAGTGTGCCAGCTTAAGCTCAGCTGACAATTCAGAACGGAAGCGCATCCGTTTCGCAGGGCGTTTATGGAAGGAAGGGGGAAGGAGGAATCCCAGGAGTGGGTAGAGAAATAAAAAAAATAATAATTATTATTTCTCTGTCAAAATTTTCCTTTATTACTCGTGAACTTGACAAAAGATTTGCCGAGACCATCTATATTAGACGTCGAGTGAATGAAGGCCCCCCTGTGAGTCGGCTGCGCGGTCCTACAGTGCGTCCCAAAACTATAGAAACACCTAGTTGTTACACGGTATAAGTAGTGTAAGTCTCGCAAATTAATGTGA
>JAYJLV010000056.1:11471453-11481515 GCA_036873485.1 Torymus texanus
GGGAGATATATACACACACACACACACACACACACACACACACACACACACACACACACACACACACACACACACACTCATACACATACACACATCGAACATGCACCGGCTGTCAACCTGTTTGGAAATAGGGGAAGGAGGATGACGGACACGGGGGAATTCATTATACCAGGCTAATGTAAACATATTGCCGCGTGCACGCGCGGGCATCACTTTGGGACTTTGAGATTTTTGGCGCGCTTGTATATATATATATGTAGAGATCGCGCGGGTGCAGCGGAACCCCTATCGCGTTGTTCCTTTTGTTACAAGAGAGATTCAGTTTTTTTTTCTTTTCGGCTGGACTAGGTCGATGCTGGTGTTTTGTTGTTGAAGTAGTAGTGTAGTATAAGTAGAGGGGTAAGTGAGAGATGATTATCGGATCGGAATGAGTGGGTGAATGTGATTTTCGGATTTTTGGGAAGTTTGGCGGAGGGCTGGTTAGGTGTGATTGTTGAGGGAATTTTCAATTTCCAATTCTGATCCTTTTTTGTTCTGTGAAGGAAAGATGTATAATGATGTATATAAAGAGAATTGTATAATTTATGTTACAAATTAAAAGGAGTAATGGTTTGGGAATTAAAGTGCAACTATATATTGGATTATAATTTTAAACAATAAAAATTAGAACTTGAGAATTTAAGTTTTAAATACGGAGAAAAATGATGTAGGAAAAATTACTATTTTTGATAGTAGCCGTGCAATAGACTCATGAAAATTACTACAATTTATAGTAAAATTGCTATATTTATATTGTAAAATATAATAAAATATAATTATAAAGTAAGTAGAAATTTTTACTATATACTGTAGTAATTTTTATGTGAAAATGAGTTTGTCCCTCCCCTACTATCAAACATAGTAATTTTTCCTACATCAATAGTTATTTTTCCTACATAATTTTTCTCCGTGAACACTTCACACATTGAGGTGTAGTTAAAACTATTCTTTTTAATCGGTAGCATCTCCTTGAAATTAATGCTAAATTGCAACAAAACCAGTTTCGCGAATTTTTTCTTTTTACAATTTAATTCAATATAATCAATACTAATATGCAACAAACTACCATACATTGTCCCTATCTTACTTTTTCTTACTTTGTATTTTCACCACAAATTACGCTAGGTATACTGTTCCACGAAAAACTTTGAAACCAACATTTTTTATACAGTTTCGCAGAAATTTCCGATCAAGTCATATTATGCTGTGATCACTGTAGTTTTTATAATTACCATCCTTATCGAGGAATTGCGGCATCACCATACTTATATATACATATCTTCATACAGCACCAGTAAACTTCAACAAAGAAGAAAATTTCGCTCGCTAAGAAGATCAAAATATTAAAGACGTGCTCGTGGTGGTCGAGATTTTCGATTATTCAGCGATACAAAACGCGAGACATCGGCCCGGACAAATCGCATTGGCTCGCCGTTGCTGGCACCGCCGTTGTTGCGTATAATCCGACCCCTAAGCCCTTCCGAAGTATTGGCAAAACTTCCTGTTATGCGATCGCGGTCCGATTTTCATAATTTCCCAGCCAAAGTAGGAGGAAAAAAAAAGAATTTCTGAATGAAAATTTTAAAACAAAAGTTCCTGCGAGCGCATGCGCTCGCATAAGTTTGAAAATTTAAATGAAGTATTGTTGAGGGCTCGGTTCTGAGAAAGTTTCAAAAGTAAGGGGTTTTCGGCGATTAAAGAGTATTACAAAAAAGAACTTATTACTATGTATATATTGTGGGGAAAAATTGACCAATGAAAATAACGATGATTCGGTGTAAAACTATAGAGTCCCACTGGAAGTTTTATAAAAAATATCAATAATTTGTTTAAAATAATGCTATAGTATATGCTGATAGACATTTTCGTAATATTTTATATTGTACGTCGCTACGTATCAAACGAAACATTGTAATTTTATTTGTCGGATAATTTTCAAACTTCCCTTTTATATAAAAAACCTTACTATGTTCATGGTATAGTGTTGAGATACGCACTTGTCATGTGGAATTTTTTATCTATCAAATATAGTAATCTTTTTTTTGTAACTAATTTTACTTTTTAAAATAGTTATCTTTATAGCTGTTGAACCAAAATACCGCAGCATACAAAAAAAAAAAAAAAAAGTTATAAAAATTACCATTTTAAACAGCGAAATTTGGAGTATTTGATAAACAGCCATATATTTCAATAGAACACATCACCGAAGTATGAAAAAATCCGGTGCACCGATATGTGCAAACCGAAACCCATATACACGCGAAGCACTTCTTTTTTTTTGTATCTCTGACAAGCGAATGACTCTCGTGTACACAGTTGTGGTGACGACGACGACGATCTAACGAGATAAGGATCGCGCGGAATCTGTGTCCCGCTCGAGTCAGCCGACCGTGATCGAATTACCCACTTGACCGATTTGCCGAGTGTGTCGTAGGTTTGCCTCTCCCGTGGGCGCAATGCGGTGAACGCCGCTAGTTTTTTTTTCTTTTTTGTTACTCGTTCACAGAGGAGAGAGAAAGAGAGAGAGAGAGGATTTCCAATAATCACAAATATATGTCAGCTGATATTTTTATCGTATGATGGTTATTTATTAGTTAAAACTTCATCGTTTTACATTGAGGACTGTTCTCATTGTACCAAAATTAACTCATTTTATTATTGCACAAGTTTGACGAAAATATTGATAAATTCATAGCAGCTGTAAAAAGACTGTCGGTTATCGGTTTTGTATATAAGCTCATACATTCGATAATACCAGACACACGAGACAATAATAGTAGTTCAACTTCAAAAAAACGAAAAGTACATTATAACAAAAATACGATACGTACATATTCCTATACTTTAATCTATATATATATATATATATAGAAAATACAAATACAGACACGCACCTGTTAAGAATAAAATAAAACACCGTCATTCATTTTAAACAGTTTCTACTATCCCACTACACCCTTCAAAAACTCCCTAAATCTCGCGCTTTCCTCTCTCAAAACAACAAAAACTTTATCTCTTAAAAAAAAAAGACGAAATCCTTCTACTGCATCCTCCGATCGTTCGCGCCTATACACGCGCGCCTCGCGGGGATGTATATAGCAATCAGATGCTGATCTCTCTCGTCTCTACCCTTTGCTCGAAAGACAGAAAAAAGCGATTTCCGCCGGTGAAAGGAGTAGACCCCCTGTATGTGTACACGTCGGCGGCGGCGGCGGCGGCGACGGCGGCGGCGGCGAGTCTCGAGGATATGTATACGTGTGTGTACACGAGGAAAGAGAGCGAAAGGACACTATAAGGGGAAAGAAGGATGAAGTAGCTGCTGCTGAGGGAAAGGCATGAAAGAGGATATATATGGAGAGGGAAGCGAGTTGTAAGTAGTTGTGTATAGTCGGCGGAAATTGAAGTTGCGGGGGACGCGGGTATGAGTATATGCAAGGACTGCGTCTTTTTTCTTATATATGTACATGTGCGTAAATGATGGCTTTGCAAGCTCACGCTTTCGATTGCACAAATGTGTTTTTTTTTGTTTACTGCTACCGTCATTTACGTTTATATATAGCAACAATAATAACACAACGCCGTACAATCATAGCTATATTGTGCGCAATTATTTTTCACGAATATATATATGTATATACACCCACGCATCTATTTAGCTGATTCGGAAACATACGCGCGCGTATAATACGAGAGCCAGGAAAAATGATATAAGCTCTTGTTTGCGCCCACGCGTACGCATAAGTGCCCTTAAACGCGCACACGCACGCGTACACATATACATATACATACATATAGAATTCACATCAGCGGGAGGGCAGCAAGCGAGAGAGTGAGAGAGAGAGATACGTTCCGCACGCGCGCAGCCTCCTCCTCCCCCCCTCTCTTTGTCCCTTTCACCCGCACTCGTCGCTGTGCTACTCCCTCTCTCTCTCTCCAGCACTACTACTACTACTACTACTACTACCTCTCCTCCATTTTGTCTTAACGCAGAGCGGGAGCGAGCACCGAGCGGTTGCCAGGCAACGGCCCTTAAGCTCCGCTTCATTTATAATTCAGCAGCCAATGCGGGCCACGCGCCACCCCCGCGCTCTCTCTCTCTCTCTCTCGCTCATTCAGGCCACCGACGAGCTGCATGCTCGCGAGCGCTCCACACCCACGTTATACTGCGCGCGCGCACGCAAGCAGCTGTGTGTAGGTTGGTGTATATCCTGCGTGCGTACGAGAGTATATATACATATATGGGAGCGGCGTTGTTTCGGCGGATGCAGTGAGAGAGAGAGAGAGAGAGAGAGAGAGAGAGAGAGAGAGAGAGAGGGAGAGAGAAAGAGGGAGAAAGAGAGAGCTTTTGGGCTGCGAGTTTTTCTTCTCTGAGTAGGGAGAGTTTTTGGCAGCGCTAAAATGGTCTAGAGGTTGTAAATTTATTAACAATTGGTTGGTTATTGTGCTATTTTGCGGGGTAAGGGTTTAAACTAAATTGCGTGATTTGTATTGTTGTTTACGAAAAAATTGCTTTTTGGGTAGTGCTTTGCGTAAATTATAAAACAGCTAAAGGGTTTAATTTGGGAATAATTTATGACAATGCGATTCTAAACTGTATAATTTTTATGTGAGATTAATCAAACATTGGGTAAAAAAATGATGGGAAACAAAGCGTATATAGAATCAAAGATAATTTTGGAAAATAATAAATTTTTAATGAAGATTACTTTTAATTGATAATATATTTATAAAATAACGTTGAAGATGAGTTATTAACGAATAATGGCGACATAAAAATGAATTACTTTTAATATGACTAATTTCCAAATAAAAGATAAACAAAATATATCATATATTGTGATGATAAATTCTCTTTTTTGTTTCATAATATAAAATAGATTATATGGAAAGAAAATGCTAATTAATAGCACGCATCCTTCAAGAATATCTACGCATTATTATCTTGAACAATATAATAATGATCAAATAACCTACATTTTTCATTGCGTCATATTGTAAGATTATTATATACACAACGAGCATTTTCCGCTAACAATAAAATCAACGGCCAATCGTCTACACTTCTCCAACATTAACCCGAAGATCATTATTCCCGAACTCGGGACAATTTCGGGTTCTCAAAGCGCGGCGCGTCGGTGGGCACAACTCCCATATTACACTCGTGCATGATTTATGACGGCCTGAAGTGGTTTAGTTTGGAGCGAATCATTCGCCGCCGCCGCTGCTGCTGCTGCTGCCGACGTCGAGCCGCTCGCGCGAGATATATAAAAGCTTATTGGATGAAAGGCTCCTTCGGTGCTTTTAATTTCGACTTGGAATGCCACTTTGGTTTAGGAAAACAAGCGGATATATGTTTATACGCGGTGTATGTGCTTGAGGCATATTGTGTGGAAACATGATTGAATTAAACGCGCTGGCTTTGATTTCTTTTTTTTTAGACTGTGTGTGTGTGTGTGTGTGTATGTACCTATGTATATCGGGATAGTTTTGAGGGGTAGGTTGGAAAAATATTGTGGATTTGAATTGAAATTTATATGTTGTAAAATTAAAGGGTTTTCGAGAAGTATAAAGGTATAAACAATAATACAGAATGTTGTAAACATTGTAAACAACGTTGGTATAGACTTATTGATGAAAAAAGAAGTTCACAGGTGAATTTGAAGAATGGCGATATGAAGTTTGCCATTTTTATAGTTTTTGTCATGAATACATAACATCTGCGTTTTCTACTTTTCTTGTCATTAAAATATAATATGTTTCGGTTTTTCTGAAAAGATGATATTTAATATTTAATATTTTTGTTTAAACTAGCGCTCTGAATATTACGCAGAGCCTAATATACATACATCACTACGAAGTTTCAAAATGTACGTGGCCCTATTTTTTGGTAATGGTTCATTAGAAGAATTTCAAGTATATAAATGAGTTGCTATAGATTCTTATAGCAATTGAATGTATTCTTGACTTACGAAAGTAATTCTTTGTTTACAAAAGCTCAAAACTTTTCAATAAGGTAAACGATGAATTAGCGCAGTTTATTAAAAGCGAATGACATCGACTGTGACTATACAGTGTAGCATTATTTTAGAATCAGTTCAAAGCATTTTGAATCCGTTTATTTTCATTAAATTATATTTTTAACATAAAGAATACTAAAGAACTAAAAATTTCCGAATAGAAGAAATAGCAATGGATAAACTACAAGGAAAGAAGATTTTTTGAGTTCGTTTTAAGAAAAAGAATATATGCTTGAATTCTAAACTGTACGTTTTTAAATATATTTGCCATTATTTTATGAAACGGTGCATATTAAGAATTAGTTCATATTTCCAAATTTCAAAATCTCCCCTTTCTCCATTTTTTCGTTACATTTTTCTTATTACTTATGTAATCCTTTGAAACCTTTAGCATACTAGTTTCAGCATATTTATCTTCAGATAAATCAATCCGAAACCTTGAAATAATCTTTCATTCAAATTTAATCGCTATTAAAATTTCTCTATACCTCTACTAATAATCTTCACCCTAAACATAACCATTAACACTCGTATTTATAAAACCTTTCTATTCATTACTGCATGCAAAATAAGACTTTTTTCATAGAAATATATATTATTATACAGATAAATTATGCAAGCCAGTAATACACAAGAAAATACTAATGAACATTGTAATCCTGCATGCTTCAAACCAAAACTTTAATCCGAGATGCCGAAAAACTACATACAGCCATATAATAAAGCGAGCTTAATAATTAACGTAAACAGCCTGTATACATATCTCCTACACTGTAACTTTTCTTCTATATGTTCACTCGGAGATCTCGTAACTCACGCATTGACGTACTTACGCAGCAACAGCATCGATCAACCTCGTAAATTAACCATTTCATATAAACATCATCCTACTTCCAGCATCATTCTCAGCGCAATTCATCAATTACCATTCCCTGCGCACTAACACTGAAACATTCATACACGCATTTTCCTCTTCATCATCGGGAAAATCACGTAACTCCTCTCCTCCGTAAGACCACGTCGTAAGAAAAACAAAATTACGATCTGGATATCTGTGTGTGTGTGTATACACACACACACACATCATATAACGAGCGGACCGCACTGAATTCCCCGTAAATCGTTATCAATATTTTATTGTATATACCATCCAAACATCCGCCGTAACAACAATGTATATACGCGTGTGGTTCCGTGTTAACCTCTCCGCGATATAACAATCATTAGCATCGTAAAGAAATAACCGTCCGCCCTCTCGCGCCTAATTTTATTGGGTACACTCACTCTCTCTCTCTCTCTACCCGTGCGCGTTCTCTCTCTCTCTCTCTCTCATGCACTCGTAATCATCTCATTCTCTCAAGCCTTTCATAATTAATTTCTTATTACACTCTTAACGCGCTGCTTTTACTACGTGGCGCGTGGCGCGCCGTAAAATCGCTTCAGACGTTTTCTCTTACTCTCCCTCGCCCACTCTCTCTCTCTCTCTCTCTCGCTCTCTCTTTCTACTATATATACCTACCGTTGAACGTTATACGTACGCACCCCGCGAGAGCAAACTTTTCTTATCCTTCTAACCCTCGAGTGAGCTCTTTACGCGCGCGGGTGCGGCGAGCCGCTACATATTTCTCTTTTGATTTCTTTTTGGGAGAAGAGATAGAGAGTGAGAGAGAGAGAGAGAGAGACAGACCTTTCTTTATGGACGAGGTACAATGACATGGTGTGAGTATTTGCGAAAAGGGTTGCGCAAGAATAATTACGATTGTGGGAATTGAGCGCGTTACTTTGTAGACGAATAAGATAAAAGATTGTGCATTATATCGTTTCTTTTTAATCCGTCAAAACAGAAAAAGCTTGAAAAAGGCCGTCTCAAAAAGTACAAGTAAGGTTTATTTTTATGTTGTGGAATCCTACGGAAAGTTTCCCCTAAATCGGTCGTAAAAATGACGAAAAAAAATTTGGAGGCACGCCTCTGAACTAATTATTTTCTTGTTCTATGGGTGATAAAAGAGACGAGAGAAATTTGGAACTAAAGAAAACAGCCTCGTGATACTCTTTTATCGTCAAATCAATTTCTCTTATGGGCATTTAACATGGGAAAAATGGACGAAAAGTAGTCACCAATCATTAACCAATATTAAGCTCCCAAATATGCCAACAAATTTTGCACAAAAAAGCAATTAGAAGAATAGAGCTTTAATTTAAGCTAAAGATGGTTAAAATCCGACGACTAAGTGCAAAGTTACATGCATTTGAAAATGACGAAAATGAGCGTTTTTTCTTGAATTTACGAAATTCTCACGTTTTTCATTGTTCTTCGTCATTTTTTGCGAATTTAAAATGCACATAACTTTTCGCAGAATTATCGGATCTGAACCAGCTTTAGCTTAAAGCTCTATTCTTCTAATTGCTTTGTTGTGGAAAATTCGTTGGTATATTTGGGATCTTCATATTGGTTGATGATTGGTGACTATACTTTTCGTCCATTTTCCCCATGTTAAATTCCCATAAGAGAAATTGATTTCACGATAAAAGAGTGTCACGAGGCCGTTTTCTTTAGTTCCAATTTTTCTCGTCTCTTCTATGACCCATACAACAAGAAAATAATTAGATCACAGGCATACCTTCAAATTTTTTTTTTCGTTGTTTTTACGACCGTTTTAGGGGAAACTTTCCGTAGAATTCCTCATATATATGTGATGAGTAACAGATTCATATATGTTTCATAACAAGCTATACCTTATAAATTATATATGAATTATGCCTGTCTTGATTTTAGAGTGATTAAATAATATATTTCAATTTTAAATTGATTAAAGAATAATTTTATATTATTACATGTATACAATAATTATTCTATTCTATTAAGTTGATTTACCAAATAGATGACGTGCGATTCGAAACTAAATATATGATTAAGGATATGATATTTTACAACTACAAACCTATATATTTCATACAATCCAGAGCGTCAATTAACTATTGAAAACACACTCGTTATCGTATAAGGATCCATTATTTTTACGAGCAATAAAAGATTAACGTTTGCCCCCTCATAGTCGTATCACAATTTACTCTAAAATCTTTCAAAATTATAGTAATCTAACTGAAACACAGATCTTCCCATTTCATGCGTTTTAAATTTTATGAATCACACGTGTACAATCATTACCGTCCATATTATATACGATATATTTTAAAATACCGGTCTCTCTCTCTCTCTCTCTCTCTCTCTCTCTTTTTCTTTCTCTGAACTCCCCGCCAATTTAACAGTCATATATATATATAAACTCGCGTCTACATATAGAAAAAAAAACAACGAGAAGCCTGCGAAAAAAATTGCAACCCTCAATTACATGGCTCGCTCTTCGTTGCTCTTTTCAACGCGTATACCTCGTCCCTCTTCTCTTTCTCTCTCTCCCGATCATTAAATATTTTGCCGCGTGTGCATAACGAGGAACGCGCGTCTCTTCTCTTAGCGCATATAGTCGATATATTGATCATATATATACGCGTATAATGGTATAGGGATTTTAGTTATTTATCGTTTGTTAAAGAACCGCGTGGTCGTTCTTTTTCTCCACATATGATGGTAATTACCGCGACGCGTGCGAACGCGTATATTATACGATTGCCCACACGTCGTGCGTGCGGTTTGCTATAATCCAACGTGATCGGGGAAATCTGAAGGTGAGTTTTGCGGTCGAGACTGGCTGGTACGAGATGTCTACTGAGGTGGTGTTAGTGATGGTGTGGTGCAATGTGTTGGAAGTGTGTGCAAGCAGTGCGGAAAATGATTGCAAAGAGTTACTGGGTCGATTGCACCGATTCGTATATAAGATCAGCTGAGCCCTGGTGGAAATCCAAAATATTTTCTAGCTATTAAATGGTCATTAAAATTAGGGTCATAAATTCTCCTAATATTCGAACACTTAATAGATTGAAAAATAGAATGAGTTTATCGAAGATTTGCACAAGCTAGTTCTTATCTATTTAAGAGGTATTAGAG
>JAYJLV010000056.1:11496485-11507859 GCA_036873485.1 Torymus texanus
TATTGTTCTTATCATTACAAATGTACTTCAGAATACATAACTACTTAATTGTATCAGTTCTTGCAAATTAATATCGTGCTTGGTCCCGACTCTCTCTTTTTACCGCATTAAATTACGCCTGCATGCGTATTAACTCTAGGACACATCGCCTTGCGAGAGATGGCACACTCTCACCTTGGATTAAGGGAGGGGGTGTTATGTCCCAGCGTCGCGCGAAGAAGAATTTTATCTAATTCTTCCGTCTAACTCGGCGGATTGTAGGTGTCCCCTGTCCAGCGTTCTCACGCTGAAGAACGCTGAGACAGAGCCGGACTGTCTCCTCGGCGGCAACCAACACCGGCCGCGGGGAGACGTGCGACGGGAGTCTGACGATCCGCGCCAGATCCACGATACGAAAAATGAGAGAGTCGCTAGCAGTCGTCGCGGAAGGGAGCCCACCAGCCTCAAAGAGAAGAGCTCAACCACAGCGAGGATACCACAATGAAGACATTTATTATCATTATTTTTCCACTAAATTTCTACAACGTTAAAATTATGTATATTCCCTGCGAGGAACGAATTTAAATAAAATTGATTGATTAAATAATTAATCAAACTGGAGAGCAAGGATATAACTGTTTGGAGAGCAAGGACATAACATTATCATTGCACTTATTACTGATACTATATTAGTTTAATCGAATCGATCCTTGTGGCAATATTAAGTAACTACATAAACAATGATTTTCCATTTGGAAGATTCATAGTTTGATAACGGATATCTAATCTGGAAACAATCATACGGAATTTTATTATTAATATCGCTAATGTTATTTATAACGCTGACGAAACGTCTATAAAATTAATAGCATGCCTTCTTATAACTTAATTGTTGATTTCCATCCGTTCTTATATAATTATTATTGATATAGAATACATAGTACGGGATGTTTTTCCGTCAGGTAATCCACTTATAATATTGGAGACAATTTTTAAGGCATTTTTCAAAGCTTTCATATTTCTATTATTCATTTGAGATTTATTCTACTAATTTATATATGAAATTTATTAGTGAAAGTTATTCAGAGTACTAATATTAAATTATAAAAATGGAGAATATATATAATATACATAAATAAACCTATGTCGAACCAGAATATTATAAGAAACTTGAAATCTCTATAAAAATAACGACGATTGAACGGAGTAAATCATCAAAATCAGTACTAACTTCTGTAAAAAAAAAGTACAGCTACGAAGTATCAACAGAATCCCGCGCGTCTCTTTCTCTTTCTCTTTTACTTCGACATTTAAAATGAAAATAAGAGTAACCGTGTACGTACGGTGTTTACGTTGTGGTAAACCCCGCGCACCCTTCGATTAATAAAAAAATGATTGAGTCAACGATATGACGGAGTCATCTTTCTCTTATGTTCCCCTTCTTTTTCTCCCCATTACGTGCGGAAACGGCGCGGAAAAAGGGTTCATCCCACGAGTGTATATAAGTATAAAGTAGGAGTACTTTTCCGCAGTAAATTGCACGCGCGTGGGAGGCTCATTGGGTTGCTCCCTAGTTGCACAAGAGCATGGGGCGAGTGGGCGGTGGTTTGCGATGGGGTAGAGCAGTCTTTGCGTATACTCTTAAAAATTAATTTTTCTGTTTCTTTTTTTCGTATGAAAGATTTTACAAACAAATAATACATAATGCTAAGAAAATAGAAGGTAGTATTAGTATTCATTTTCTTAATTATATACTTCCATAGTAATTCGTGATCTCATTCGAAAGCAAGATTTTGCTTGTTTTGATATTACAGTAAAAAGTTTTTATTTATGTAAAAATATATACTACATTATTAATAATACAGTAAAAAGTATGAAAATATTTAGAAAAATTTATTATTTATATATTAATAACAATGTAAGTAGAAGAAAACCTTTTTGATTCTAATTTTGAAGAAAATTAAATATTTAGGATCACGTAAATAATTTAGTGAGAGAACATCCCGGCAAATGTATTTTATATGTACATAATATAAAATCTTTTATACCAAATAAAAGTTTGTATTACATTCTGTATATAAAAAATACTACACGTCCTACACTAGAATTAATTGCAAATTTTATTAAAAATGTATGGATTAACAGAAAGAACGGGTAAATGTACTTGTATATATTTTTATACATCCACTTATCCTGACCGATAACAATAAAAAGTTGATAGATTGCACACGAGTAACAGATTGCTATGGCTTTAACTATACTATAAAAGCATCATATATTCCTTCAATCAACCGATCAATTCGAAAATTCTACAAAAAAAGTCAATTATCTCGTTACCATGACAAAAAAAAACAATGAAAAAAGAATATTTAATTCAATTTTCCACCGAATTAATCGTCAACCCAACCCAGAGCATCTCTCTTCTGCCAAGTCCATTAAATCATCCCTCCGTCGGTCTCCTCTCACCTGCGGAAACCACTTCCATATATATATATATATATATAGAATGTATATAACGCGCGGCGTCGCGTCTCTTCCCCGTGCGCAGTCTTATTTTCGCGCCGCCTGCGCCTTAATAGAAAAATTATGAACTTTTTTCATCGTCGCCGGAGGGCACTTTTGTCGTCTAATTATGAAAGATCGCACGCCCCTCTCGCTACGAAGAAATGAACTCGCTCCCCATCTACACCGCGGTGCGTCTCTCTTCGCCACGACTTTTACGTCCTCTTGCGATTGCGAAATTAACGGCCGACCGGAGAATTGCGCGTTTCTACGCGTGGATTATGGGAAAAGACGGAGTAGCGGTGGAGCTGGAGAAAGAAGAGAAGTGCTTAATTAGGTACGACGAATTGTTTTTAATTTCGAATTTCGTACGTCGTTCAGGGAGAGAAAGAGATGGGTATAGTCGGCTGAGATGGTTAATTGGCGTCGGCAGATTGTTTGGTAGTAATTAGTAAGAGATTTGATCTGCTAATTTGATAAGAGTTCTTTTTCTGCAAAATAGGTTCACGCATTACGTACAATACTTTAACAGAAAACTTTAAAAACAAAATTTAAATATCAAATAATATTTTTTTGTCTAAAATCTATATGTATAAAAAGAAAAATAGAAAAATCGATTACTTTATTACATGTTTTATATTAAATGTACCGTTACAAAGAAGCAATTATATTAATCTGAATTATAAATTTCTACATTTTTACACGTCAACAGAAAAACAATAGATGTGTTTCCGCAAAAAACTATAACAGCAAAAAATTATTTCCCCATTGTAGTTCCACAGAGTTTTGCATAGAAAAAACAAATGCACTCTCTCGCCCCCCAACAAACGAAATTCTCCCGAAAACTTCGGACAACTGCTCTTCCAACGCATGAATCTCACACAAGAAGTCAGCTCACCACAGCGAACCTAAAATATCTCGACCAAAGAAAAATTCGGTCGAACAAATATCTCGTTGTCAATATATAATACATATATATACATACACACACAAGCCGAACGCATTGACATGTATGTGCACGTGCACGCAAGTAGGAGTAACTGTGTGCAAAAAACGCGCCCCCACATAGTGCAAAAAGTGCATCGGAACAATGCACGCTGCTGCGCTGTCCCGATGCGCGGTGACTGACCTATGCGTATAAAAGTTTTTCCCGTGTTGCCATGGTGGATACAGAGAGAGGGTCGGAGGGAAGTTACAAAAGTGAACAGGCGCGCGAACGCGAGTTTTGGATATGGAAAAATAGAGAGAAAGAGAGAGAGAAAACAGAGCGGGGGAAAATATAAATAAAAAGGCGAGCGGAGGTGGAAATCTGGTGGAGCGAAATCAAGAATTGGGTCTGAAATGGAGTATTGATGTTTGCTGGGAGTGTTTTCGTTTTTTCGTTTCTGGTTTTTGCCAAAAAATTATAGGGTGCTGAAATTTGAGTGTTATGCAGAATCCATGTGATGAAATGAAACTATTAGGAAACACGGTTGTATGATTTTTTGATGAACGCATAGTTGGTTGGTTCAGAATAATATCAGAAAGAAATATGCAGTAAAGCAATCGATTGGTACATTTGAACAAATTAAAAACTGACATAATATTGCTCATATTTCGATAAAAACATATAGCTTAACAAAACTACGGATGTTATTTATTTTGATAAAACTCGTGCAGATAAAAAGATTATTCAAAATATTTGGACTATTTCTGCGTAAGCGTATAGTTACAATTTGACAATAGATGCAAGTTTAAACACAGAGAAGCTGATACGGAAATTTGATCGCTAAGTCAAAATTGAATCCATGGTGCCTATAAAGAGGAAATACCAAGGCTACGATACTTTACGAGAGGAAGCCGTGCGACGCCGATCAGTCGACACATACCATAATCGAATAATCAACGAGTTGAGACTAACTTTTAGGCACCTCGCTTTCATAAAGGAGTTTATTTCCCTTCATTACATCAATAAAGTGTAAGGTTATCAGAATAGTCAACAATGATTTTAACATATGTGAATTATTCAACATTATATCGAAAAGAACCACTCGAGCGATAAATCCTCAACTTGTACCGCTCCTCAATTCAAAAATCGATTAATAATTAGACAGGAGCCGCACTTTTCCTCCCAGACGCGAAAGTTCTCTCTTCCTTATGCAACCTACGAATCTTCCCGCTCTGTACACAACTAACTGAAAGCATATGCAACTCACCCAATAATCACATACTAAAGGCCAAACTTCTCCTAATGCACACTGCGTACTTTTACGGATCAGAACAACAAGCGAACTTTTCCGCATATAAGGAAGAAAATAAAGACGCGTACTAGGCGACATCGGCATAGGGAAAAACCAGCCATTCGCGTATATGTACTGATCAGTCTCATGACTCATGCATCGCTGCGCGCACCTAAGTTTTTTCTCTCTCTCTTTCTCCGTAGTGTGTCCCCGCCCAGAAGAGAAATTCTACCCGCGCGACCAAATTTATTACTGAACGCGCGCTTTTTACGCGCGAACGATGAGAGGAAAAAATATTTTCATCGATTCCCGGCCATGATTATTGTTATTTTCCCGAGGAACGCGCACGCACTTGCAACCGGTCGTTTACCCGTGCATATATACACACACGCAACGCGCACGTGCGTGTACCAATGTGCTATTTGTTGAACGCAGGGTGAATATTATTCTTTCATATATATCGCTGAATTACACTGTTGAGTTTACTATCATTTCGAATGAATTTTTCATAAAGGCTCGCATTTTTGTCGTTGTTATTATATATCCTTTTCATTCGTACGTCGTAATAGGTGATGTAATATGGTTTTGCGCCAGTGTATCGTAGATATTCAAATAAATTCAATCCTAGGAAAGTGCAGATCTTGGGTTTGTGGCATCTTTGAAATTATGAATTCACAGGGATGGAGTTCTTCATATAATATAAGCCAAATAGTTTTTCTACCGAATTTCTATCTTATCAAACTCTTTCAGAACTGCATTTTTTCTTGTTAAAAAAATCTGATAAAATTTTCACACACAATAGCTATCATGAATTGGTTTCGTGAAATTTAAAAAAAAATCGAAAAATGATTATGTATATTCCAATGTACATTGAGTCTGTAATGGTTAACAAATATCGCTGCGCTGTCAGGAGTGTTATAATCAAAGGTTAAAAGGATAATAATAAACAAAATAATTTATATGGATCTTCTAGAATACTCTTAAACATTTTGATTTTGATTATAAAAATAATTAATATTACTATGATTCTTAAAATTATTAAAACTATTTAAAGTTATGGACGGGTTTTCTATGGGTGTCGGTACTGGATAACTCTCCCATATACGTTGAAAAAGAAATAAAACTCATTTTGCGAACTAGGAATGGAATTACATTAATTTTTAAATATAATGTCATAGTAGAAAAAAATGCACGAGGACATTACGTAAGTATTCGTAATGCAAGCGCCAACGATTTATTTTCTAGCAGTATATTATGTCCTATATGTGCACTTGTTCATTTAATAAATAATCTACCTTATTTTTAGTAAATAATTTATTTACCCACTTGAATTATTATGTTTTTATCATAACAAAGTTAAAAATATTGAGCGACAACAGAAATAATGAATGCCGTCATCGAACTGCAAGCATTCTCACAGTGCTTTAGATTATTTCTTATTAATCACTTTCCTGTGCGGTTGATTTTCTACAACATAATCAGATTAGCCTTATGAAACATTCAATTGTGAAGCATTCAGCCGTTGTGCGACAACGGTTAATCAATGCATTTTATTACTCATTGAAGTACAAAATCGAGGTTAAATTTACCATCAATATCAGTTACAATTTATTAATAATAATGAAATTTTGTTGACAATGTTTTACTGAATATTCAAATAGTTATGAATTGAATTGTATTTATCAATGCTATAAATTCAGTTCTTATATTAAATTACAATTTAATATGTACATTGAAAATCTATCTTCTTTTAGTTTGTTGCATGTATGTATATGGGTAACTTCACATTAACTGTTGTAAGCCAATATTAACTGAGCAACATATACAATCGTTCTAAAGTTTTTCATAAATCTTTAATTTTTCTGACTTTTTGAACTGAAAAACTTAAAATGGAATAAAGTTTGTAAATTGTGAGTAGAATTACGTCGAATTTTTCAGAAAATCTAACATTGTTTTCCACTCACTTTCTTAGAAATTGATCAAGCTGAAACATTAAAATAATATTCTCTTTAATTTTCATATTGAGAGTCTTTACGTTGTTCCTAAAAACGCTTATCAAAAGGTCACCAACTTGGATTAAAAAAACAAGTAAAAAACCCACGCCCACTGATTTCAAAATTTAAAGCCACCCGCTTAAAAAGCAATCATGAGGCAGCGCGAGCAATCAACGCTATAAAAATCATAGCTCGCCACTTCAAAGTCTGCACCCGCACTCACCTTCTTCCTGATTAATCATCTTGCTCATGGAATCAGCCGTTTCGTAAAATCTCACTACTTACTTCCGCAGCTAATCGTCACTCCGCCTCAATCCTTACCAGAGATTACATCAAGACCATCATCGTACGTCCTTGCCTCCTTCCTTCCTGGTCTCGTCCTCTCACCCAAGCTTCGAGGGCGATAAAAACAAAAGCTTGTCGCCGCTAATCAAGAAGCCCAACGCCAACGCTAACGACGGCGGCGGCGACTTAATCCGAGCTTAGCGCGGTAGCGACTTAAGTATTCCTTGTAAACTTCCGCGGATTTGCCAAATGGAAGGAGCGGCGCTAATATTTCCTCGACAGCGACAGCGTGTATATGCATATATATATATATATATATATATATATATAGCGCCGTGGTGGGAAAGTCGAGCGACTTAGCCACTACTTAAGATAATCACTCGAATTACAGTTGCATGCTGCATTCTCAGAATGCTGTAATCAAAGTCACGGCGTTAAAGCGTGCGCGCGGATCAGCCTGAATGTTTGAGCTGATGGTCCAATGCGGTGTAAGAGTCAGCGGATAAGAAAGGTTGCCATTTCCAATATGAATTTATTGACTTTAAAATCTATGCTTGTGAACTTTATTACATACGCTGGTTCACGTATTAATCCATAGAACATATAATTTTAAGAAAACGGTTAAAAAATTCCTATAAGCTATGCCACACGAGCAGTATTCACGTTAGAGTTAGAAAGAAGAAAATCCCTCGGGGCTCTCTATAGCCGTGAGATCTATCTTCGATCCAATAGAATCGGCCGTGTAATTATCAACGACAGTTCCAGACAATAAGAAGACACACGTGTGTGTGTGTACGTGCAGTCCGGTACTGCTTAGGCGTGCAGGTATGACATTTGGTAGGGACACACTCCTGTTTGTGGGCCTTGTATGAAAAATATGGAAATGAATAAGGTTGAGGAGATGGTGAGTTTTATATGTAGAAATCATAAATAATTAATTAGCAGAAGTATCGCATGATAATAATCAATTGCAAATCAATTAAACATTTAAATTTATTATTCTTTGAATCGCAAACATCTTAATACTAAGATCAATTTAATTTTAGTTATTGAACGCTTTTTTTAGTATACTTTTTTATAGACGAGGATATGCGAACGTTCAAGCATAGTCATGAAATAAAATCAAAACCTGCTTATGGTATAATATTTACCAAAAATGTACCAAACTTTAACTGAGAATAACGTATTTTAGGAATTTTAATATTTGTACCAAACACCAATCAAAAGACAATTAAAATTGTACAAGTGTGTGTGTGTATGTGTGTATATATATATTCTTACGCATCCTTCCGCTATCCAAAAAGTTAATACTTTCCCTCAATCAATTCGAAAATTTTTTTAGAATCCTTACAGACACAGACTTGAAATACCGGCAATCAAGCAAAAACGCGGACGTACGCACACGCACACGACATACTCGTACAACGTACAACGCATCGAAGGGGGTTGGAAAGGAGGGAGGGGAGAGGTATATAAGGGCAAGCCAAAAGGAAAGAGCAGAGAGCGTTAATCAGATAACGGCCACGGGGACGCTTCGATGGGGTTACCCCCAACCCCACCTCTTCCCTCGTCCAGCCACTCGCACATGTATAGGAGCCCCGGGTCGAACGATTTGAAGTGGTTTAGAGAAGAATGAAACGCGCTCACGCGCTCGTATATATATATACATGTATATATACGTATACGTACGAGCGTTTTTGTATTATACGCAGATTATCAACCTGCTCGCGAGCTTATGGGAGACAAGAAGCGAGAGTATGGGGGTGAGTGAGAGAGAGAGAGAGAGAGAGAGAGAGAGAATTCCCCCGAAGAGGGGTTGTTGCGAGCGTACGCCCCATGTCGCTCTCGCGTTTCCCCCCGGGACGGGGCCGCTCTTTATGCTCGATATAATACCGCTCTCAAAACATACACACTTCTCGCTCGCTCACTCGCTTTCTCTGTCTCGTGCACTTTTGCCGTCTGCTCTCTCACTCTCTCTCTCTCTCGCTAGCTAGTTCACTCACTCGCTCGCTCTCTGCTTTATGTGCGTGCGTGCACTCGCGTGTGGTACGCGCGCCGGGCTTTTTTTTTACGGATTTTCTCTGCCTTGACTTTTGTGCTGATCCTCGTCGGCTCGTCGTATTATGCGCGGTGGAAGTGTTCGTAATGGAAAATTCAGGGATGAAATAGTTTATTTTTTTTTTTTTTTTTTTTTTTTAGAGTAATTAGCGTTCGCTAATGGTATGTGTATGTTCGTATGTGAGAGTACAAAATGTATTGTATTGTTTTGTGCAATAATTATATTTTATATGTTGATAATTTTTAATGGTTGTTGATAGCAACGATGACGTACACTGAACATTTTTTTATACACTAATGAAAAATTCTGATAATAATTTCGTTTTTCTTTACGTACCAAAAGATAATATATGGATCATATTAATATAAGTAATACTATACTGATACAATTTCAGATTATAGCATTTGCTACAACTACACTGATTATTAGTCTTTTCTGAAATTATAGTTAAAAACGTAATAGAACTGCATATTTTATTGTAAATATAGAAATCATAACTATACGTTTTTGCAACTATACCACACATATACAATACGACTGGTATATCATACATGTGTTCTTATAGTATAAATATTATACGAAGGCCACGCGAATTTTCCATCGTCAAATTTAAGCTCTTGTTTTTTTTTATCGATAAAAGAGTAAATTAATCTACAGTCTGATCAGTGTAATATGTTTTAGATTGATTTATCATTATTCTCAGTAAATGTATATGAAGTATAGCTCGATAGATTTTTGTGGATCACCAGTGCTCACCAAAGTTGCGTGACACTCGCACAAGAGTCCCCATATGTCCCTCGCAGCTCGTCCTAGTCATGTCGTTAATGAGATATTCCTACGAGCTCGCACGCAGCAGAAAGTTCACGTATGGTTAATTACACGTATGGCTTTTACGCAGTATATAAGCCGTATGTAACATTTGCCATACGTACGCGGCTCTTACGATAATTATGTACAGAGCCCTAAGATTACACACTTTCTAAATGTGCGCGGCAATTGTCAACTAGGTTTTTAGTCAATAATATTACGACGCTTGCTTCAGTATTTTTGTGCTTACAAAAAAAAATGAATAATCATAGCTTTCTGCTTTATGCTCATATTTTTTTTAATAAAAGTAATGCAAACCTTTGTGATCATTGTAAGGATATATAGAATAACGAAAGAAATTCACGTATGAGTAAGTGTTGGAACATATTGAGGAATTCGGATTTTATATTATTCTTCGAATATTGTTAGATATAAATTATCGACATATATAGATACCGTTACATAAATGCAGTTTATGTATGTTTATTTCCTTACCTCTAAGAAAAACGGTGTATATTAACATTTCAAATCTTATGCCTAGAATCAATAACCAACCATTATTATTATTTACCTCAATAATAACACGAAAACTGCAACAAAAACAACTCGCAAGCCCATGAGTAAACTTCTTAAAGTCCATTCATCGAAACAATCACCCTATTTCCATCATCTCATCTCATCCACACCATTAATCGTCCATCAACCGACTTATAATCATTCACAATCGACATCGATCACTCCATCACGCCTACCTGTTCAAACACCCTCGTTCCAAAGGGTTACCCCATCATCCACCCCTCACCTCTCTTCATTCATGTAGTTTTGACACAATCGTATTATTATTTGTCGCTCTATCTCCCATCTTGTTCTCCGCATTGCTCTCGAGTTTCAAGTGCAGAGCGACGCGTGTGTAGGGAGGGGTCGAAAGGACATAGAGCGAATAAGAGACGGTACTTACATTACAATCGAAAGGAGGATTAAATTTACGCCGTGGGAAATTTTAAAGCGGGACACTAGGGACATCACACCGATGTGCAATAGCGCTTTGCGTGTCCTTGTAGAAGGGAAATCGCTATTTTCGCGAAATTATGTAATGTATACGATGGATGTGCAGCCGGATATTGACGTCGAAAGAGTAGTTGATCAACGAGGTCGATTGTTCATTTCAATTTATGATTTTTATGATTTGGTTCTCGAGCATAATTAATTTTTCAATGTTTCGTGTTAATGTATAGTGATAACTATATTGGATTTTTTTTTAAATTGTCTTCCTATATGTTGATGATGAGCAAAAAGTCGAGCAGTGATACACTGAGAAAAAAAATTTAGTAAAAATTATTAAATGCTTTGTGAAAATTACTATACTGTCTCGTAAAATCACCACAGACTGTGAAAACCCAAAAAATTACTATATTTTACAGTAAATTTTACAATACAGTACAGTAAATTTTTCCATAATTCTAGCAAAATTTCTTATAAAGTAATTTTTTGGGTTTTTACAGTCTGTGGTAACTTTACGAGACATTATA
>JAYJLV010000056.1:11543269-11565398 GCA_036873485.1 Torymus texanus
AGAGAGAGAGAGAGAGAGAGAGAGAGAGAGAGAGAGAGAGAGAGAGAGAGAGAGAGAGAGAGAGAGAGGAAAAAACACGAAGACGGGGGAATTAGGGATGGCGATACACGCGCGCCTTGGCGCTCACCATCCCTTTAGATTGCGATAGGGGGAGGATGTAACGAGAAGTCGTTCGGCTCGCCGTGAAAGTGATCGTGCGATTGCTTCGGATGATTGGTACACGCGAGAAGAGAGAGAGAGAGAGAGAGAGAGAGAAAGTGGAGCTCTCGTACTATTTGATTAAGCGACGCCTTTCCATATTTTAGAAAATTGAGTTAGCCGTGACAGTTATTTAGATTGTGTGCGCTGTAGTTACTTTGAAGTGAATTGGATGTTTGTGTACGGTGCCCGCGCGTACAAGTTGTTAGAGTTATGTTTCATTGTTCTTTCACGTTGGAATTGTTGATGAGAAGTTTGAGAAATGAAGATCAGATCATTCAAAGGATTCGATATATGCTTTTATTTTAACATACATGAGTAATCTTTGCTAGATCCAATAAAAAATAGCGTCGTATTGTTGGGAATTTAAATAAAACTAGATTGTTGCATTCTCGACTCCATTTGGTTTCTCAATATCAAATGAAGTTTAAAAAATATTACCTTTTCTTCATTGTAAAAAACGTAAAAATTAATAATCGTAATGCGGTCTAATAGTTCATCAGATGAAATGTAGTAATTTTATGTAGTAAAGTTTTTTTTAGCAAAGTAGTTTTCAAATATTAGTTTTTAAAATAAGTTAAAGATGCATAACATTTTGTGGTTTTAGCTATATGACATTACGCGACACACGTGGCGCCATCTTATAAGTGGATGTCGAACTATTGAAGTACTGTACTGGTTTGTGAACCGATAGTCGATATTAAAATATACATAAACTAGTAATCATTAATGTTACAGATTATTTTACAATTCCTTTATTTTTTAATGTCAATTTTTAAAGTTCTAATGTCATATGATGGTGTGGTCTGCTCGCAAGCCAGATATATCTTTTATTTAATTTTATACTTATGTTAGATATAAAATTTAATTGCAGTTTTATATAATGATGGTTACATTACACCGGTTAAATGACAGCGTTCAGTAAAGGTATTGCAATATATTTATTTATTTTTTAATGAATGAATAATATGCATAATGACATGATTTAGTTTTTTTTATTAAAATATAGAAAATGAAGATTAAAAAAATTAGAAGTGTTTATTTCAAAGAGGTATATAATATCTGTATATTACTTACAATATAATATATGATTATTTATTTCCTGTTTAGTTTACCTGCCAACCAGTTATATAGCTTAGTACTCAGCTTTCTGCTGATCGTCGTCATATTGTAATTGTACTCCTTGCTGCATTTTCTTACAGATATTCATTCGTAACCATAAAAACTATGTTATTTATCATATATTTATAAATGGTAGTATATTTTTATCATAAAATTTAGTTATTAGATGTAGATATTTATAAACAATGCAGAATATAGATATATAATGCATGATAAAATAAGTCATAAAGATATATTAATCATTTCAAGTATTTATTCATTCGGAATGAGTAGACGTACGTTATTTTTTTGATACACCGGTTTATATTAAATTAATTAAATTATAATGTATGTACAGTAAAAATATTAAAAACTAAAATATGTTTGGCTAAAAATTTCAATACAAATCTATTTACGAATGCATTACAAATATTACGATGTATATAAAACCGAACTCTGCCGTTTCCAAAACAATCGAGCCCCCTTATAAGGTAAATCAACCAATCAGCCCAATTCCCGCTAAACTCCACCTTCACATCATCCTCCCGCTATCTCTTTACCAACTCTCTTAAAAAGCATACACATAAAAGCAACACAGCGAGCCGCTGTCCTCTCCTCGTCTACCGCACACGTGCGCGCAGCTCCCTATAATCGTTAAACGCTGCCGCGCGCAGAGAGAGAGAGAGAGAGAGAGAGAGAGAGAGAACGCAACTCGTTCCTTATATCCCTTGATAACTCCCGCGCAACTTTTAACTGCCCGCGACTTTACGGCCCAGGCTGGCGAGGCGGGTGCGCACACCACAACGACTTTTCTTCGGGCCGCCTTTTACGAGCCCACCTGAATAATTGACGGTAGCGCGGTTGCCGCTGTTTTTATAACTGTTTTACTGTCTCCCGACGGGCCGGCCCTCTTGCTTTATTCAGTTGGCCACGCGGTTTTTTTAAATTTCTTGGTAGGCCTCTGTGTTGAAGAGCTGCTGAGCGCAAGCCTCGGAGGAAAGTTGGGGATACGGAGGCTGTATGTGGTGTAAGATGCTGGTGTTGGATCGGATAGTTTCTTTGGGATTTTCGCAAGAGTTTGGAAGTTTTAACGACCGGCTTTTCTATTGACAATTTGATGTAGTTTTATAACGGTCGATTAAAAGAAATAGGTGGCACTTATTTTGAAGTGATGTTTTTTTTTTATGTAGTTGGACAGTCTTTCTGTAATGGTTAAATTCAATTCGTTGTAAATTATAATATTTGTAAATACTCTGTAAATGTAACTTAAACTTTGTAGATAGAAAATTTACGGTTGATATCAAATGGATTTTATTTTTGCTAGTTCTTAATTCGGCGTTTGATATATAAAGTCAGCTTCTAATTTAGTTGCTAGAATCTGACTCATCATGATTTTTAGAATAAAAAGTGATATAAAGTTGCCGACCCGTAAACTTGAGCATCTATAACAACGTATAGTTACAGTCGCCAGAGTTTACCTATTTTTTAATCGACGTCATATTGTAATTATACTCGTCGCCATATTACCTATAGCATAACAGCTCTATATAAGAAGTTTCCAAAATTATGTAATATTAAAATTTCGCTCGATAGATAGATATTTCAGTTGAGAATTTAAGAACAGTAAGAAGATATTCATTAAAAACTTGAAAATTAATTAATCAATAGTTAAATGTCTTTATCAGAATCTTATTTGAAAATAAAATCTATATTTATCTCTAACAAAACTTATGAAATAAAAGTACAGATTATGTATTTACTGTAATACAAATAATCTTTTCTATTATCTGATTAAATTTTAGAATGTTTGGAAATGTTAAATAATCAATACCAGCAGGCTATGTAACAAAAACATAATTTATTATTTAAGTTAGTGATGAAATAAACATAAAAACCAGTCGTATTCGTCAACAAACAGATACTTTTAAGATGCTACTTCGGTTACTAAAACACTTTCTTGATAATCCATCTTCCAATAACCCACCAAATCAATCGAATTTTGGTCCAACGGATACTTTAATATAATTTTCCAACTCTACTGTTCACGAGTGAAACATCAACATTCCGTATATAGATCTTGAGAGGATAAGAGTGGTACGATTATATATATATATGCATCTGTGAAGATGTGTACGAGAGCTACGACGTGTGTGAGATGTGACAATTATCGGCGACTTGGAACTTGACAATATCTGAATCACATATCGGAAGGTATTGCTATAAAGGTAAGTCTTTGCACAGGTGCATTTATATATATATATATATATATATATATCTCCTCTCTATTGCGGTACGTGGGAGCGCCTACGCGCGCTGCGCTGCTTGTCGAAGCGCATCTCCATTTCCTCCAAAACCTTCGGAGTGTAGCGTACCACCAGCTTCACGGAATTCTGTGCCTGCTTCAGCAGTTCAACAGCCTTCTCGTGGTTCTCACCCTCCACGCACTGTGTAACAAAAGCAATAATTATGTATCATCAACACATTGGAGAGGAAAATAATTACGGATAAAGTAAGGGGCATAAATATTGGAGAACTCACGACTCCGTTGACAGATAGCAGCTGATCGCCGCGTTTCAAGCCGCCGTGTCTGTCAGCCACGCCGCCTGGTATAATTCTGGAGATGTAGATGGGCGAGTTCTGCTCGCGGCCACCCATCACGTTGAAGCCCAGGCCTTCCTCGGTCTTGGGCAGCTCGACTACGCGTGGATGGGCATGACCCTCGCTAGCCGCGAACGCCGCTACCGTCGCCTTCGCTGTCGCTGAGGCTCGTAGGTCTTGCGATCCCTAATGGCGGATGACAATTTTTTAATATTTTTTATTCTACGAGAGTATAAAGTCTAGTAGCTACAACAGTGTTTAGAGTGGATTTTATCGTCGGTTCCGACGAATATCAGGACAACTCAAAAAGGGCCTATTTTAATTTGCGCCATTCTGAAGTACCAGAGTCAAATAAAGTCTAAGATCAGATAAACATAAAATATAAGGAACCGACGTTATACTTCTGTCGGAAATTCTAGATATTACATAGGTACACTGAGAAAAAACAGGTTGCTGGGGGTTGCTGTATATTATGCATATGGTATAATGATATACGTATCGATTCAGATAAAATAATTATAAATTATAGTAAATGTAATATTGTTAAGCAGACAATATTTTATGGTAAATTTAATCTTATAAATTACAAATTTGCATATGCGATGTGAAAAATTTTCAAAATATTGTACTCAATAATATATCTTATGATGGACATCGTTGTAGTGAAATAATGATATATTTTACATTACTCCATGTCTTTTTCTCAGTGTTAAGTTGAGACCGATCGGAAAAATATTATTTATTATGTAGAGTCATAAATAGAGGTAAAGAACTACGTTATGGTATATTACGCACTAGTGAAAATGTAAACATTAAAACCTATTACTACACTTTTTCATGAAAATAGTATTCAATTATAACAGTTAATAAATTGATAAAACAATTACCTGAACATCTACAGTATCGTAAATGTGTTCATAAACTTCACGAATTGCATTGAGAAAATCACTTTGCAGGACTTTCTGCAAAGCAGCCAATTTGGTAACTGAAACCTCGCCACCTATCGTAATAAACAATAATAAATTTATATAACTAACATTAAAAAAACTTCGCTTGAAAGAATCCACTAACGTAATTTTGTACTTACTTTTCTGTATTTTATCCAACAACTCAATTGATCGTTTGATATCTGGAATTGTTATAAATAAATTAAAGTATTTATAATTTGTAAAAAAATAAAATATATCGTCAGATTTAAAAAAAAAAATTGAAATGTTGTACAACAAAATAATCTATTTATCATTATTCTATTGTCTCAATTATGCTTGAGCATAATTATTAGATTATTATGAACTCTTTCTCATTAAAAATAACCGATAGTATGATTAGTTCGCGAAACTACAATTATTATTTCTGAAAATCAACTTTTTCATTCAGCTTACCTCGATTAAGAGTGAGAGCCTCTTCTACGGCTGCCATGGTGAGAGACGCTCTTACACCTCAGCTAAACGTCTGAGCTATTCCTGTTACACGGAAATTCTATAATTACTCACTCCATTATAACTCATCTATCCACAGTCTGCATAAATCGCATACACACCTGAATAATGAGAGTCCAAAAAGTGTTAACACTGCGTGGAACTAGCGAAAAACATTTCCAGTATGCAACCTCGGCGTTAGACGTGCAAGAAAAGAAAACACACTAGTGACACGGGCGTGTGATGGTAGATATATAGGTATACGTACTCGCGGAGAGAAACGTCCCTGGCCTGTGCGCCGACGCGTAGGCGTGTCACGATTTCGACCCCTGGGATGCGTGACGTCAGCGCCGCAGCGATTTTACCCTCAGTCGGTGTTCAGCGACTCTCTCTCTCTTTACCCTCTACTGTTGATATATCTCTATTCGGTAACAGTGTCACACGGCGGGATGTTTTGCTAGTTTTAAATACATTAATTTTATTATTTGTCGAGTCATTTAATGAATTCTAATTTTCTTAAAGTAAATTAAAAAAATAAAGAAAACAACCAAAACAAAATATAAGTTTATTCTTAATGTTAAATTAAATATTTTCTATAAAGTAGTATATAATATGTTTATATTAAAGTTTATAATAGTTATTTTAAAACATACTTGCGGTTTGCGTCGAAATTTTTTTGTTAGAATATCTCCTACTTTATGCAGCATTTCTGATAAATAAATTACAGCAATTAGTAGTTTTGCTTCCTCTTACGGGAAGCTTTGTAACAATAAACATTTTCGAGACAAACATGTTTGAAAATGTGTTTTTAGACTTTTGGCACTAAAGTTCATTGTTTTTGAACAAAATATTTTTGTGTGTATGCGTGCTTGTGTGTGTGTGTGTGTGTGTGTGTGTGTGTACTGGCGATAACTTTGTAACCATTCGATCGATTTTCCCTTAAAATGGTTATTCTCTATTTTTCGATTTTATCAATTTTCCATTTTTATAATAAAAAAAAGATTTTGAATTTTTCGTTTTTTAGATTTTTGAAAATGTTATAGCTATTATTATTTAACATCATAAATTTTATTGGAACTATATTGGTATTGTCTTTCTATTTTAATTTCCCCTGATTGTTTATAAAAGCTTTATATTCGCTCAAAAATAGTATAAAAAGGTGATTGCAATCAAAATTAAATAGAGTGCTCAAAATTGAATTCAGCCTGTCGAAAAATATAATGTCGATTTCGAGCTGATATTGATGGATTTTTTAGCTCAAAAGGAAGCAAAATTTCTAAATATTTTACATACTTTTTTTTTGTAATTTTCTGCAGAACTTTACTTATATCTTTTACAGATAAGATGACATATAAGATGATATCTTTTACAGATAACTTCGTAAGATTTAAAACAAAAAATCAAAAACTAGATGAATTTTTTTAGAATAAAAACGATCGTTAATCATTTCGGGACTCATACGGAGATTGTGTACAATAAAAACGTATCTCCATGAATTTTGTGGTAGAGATAGTTCTAATCGGACTGTTAATTCTAATGTTTCATTTGCATATATATAAGTGAAAGCGTACACGTACGGTTTTGAATTTTTATTGAAAAACTGAGAGAATTTTACAAATAAAATTATTCTTATGTCTATAGTGAAAAATGCTTCCTTGAGAATTTATAAATTAATCAAAATCGGCAAAAAATGCAAAAACTTCTAAAATTTTGTACTTTGACATGCGAGGTTACAAAAACATTAATTTCAAAAAAATCTAAAAGAATTCACCAGCATTTCGTACACAAAATAGAACGTTTTCACAAAGTTTCAAGGAAATCAATTTTTTGGCCTCTCGATTTGACAGAGAATCAACCATATATAGTTGAAATGAGCGTGCAATAATAAAACTCTATAAAGGCTTTAATTTGAGTAAAAAATATTTAACTGGAATACGCGTACAGTAATAAACGCAAGAGACATTATTTACGTTTTAAATTAAAAATGTAGATGGTGGCATATGAATTATAGAGCGATATTTATGTAGGATATGCAAATGAGAAAAGAAAATAGATATTTTTTTTGTATTAAGTCAAATTATTGATTAACGAAGTTTCGTTGTAAAAAATTTATTTTTGGCATTTATTTTTTTTTTTTTCAAGTTACTCCCTTACCATCACATTCCTAAACCACAAAAGAATACAAGTATATGGACATGAGAAAAATAGTATATTTACATTTAATACAAATTAAACGAGTGAATATATAAATTAGTTTGAGGAAGCTACATGCCAATGTATTAACATGGGGGGTTTTCGTTACAAGACTGCAAAATGCAATTATCTAGATGAATTTTTATAGCAGAGTACATAAGGCTGTATATCAAAATAATGTTTTTCAGGAATAAAAATGATTTTATAATAGTGAATTTTGCGACTACTGTGATAAAAAATTATTATATCATTACATAATAGGGCGATAACTCAACAACAGTTATATAATATCTTCCGTTGAGAAAAAAATTGAGAAATTTAGGCAACTTTAGGTAGAAAAATATTATTCATTTTTTAAAATAAACTCAACAAAAATTTATTAACATGTTTAAACCACAATATATCTCCTTCTAAAAATGAATTCCGAGCACATGAAAAATAAAACTATCTTTGCTAAAGCTGAATGGAAAAACTGGCCAACTGCATAGTCTTAATATAGTTTCTTTTGAAATTAATAATACAATAAAGTTCAATTAAAAACTTGTTTAAATTAAAAAGTTTAGTTCTATTAAAGGTTATACGAGTCAGTTATCTACACCTGGAATCCACGAAAAACAGTTTTTTGTTTTAAATAATTTATAAAATTTCTTGGAGGAGCTCAATTTTATTCAAAGTAACAAGAGTTATATTTACCGAGTTTTCTTCAATATGTTGCAAAATTCATTAAGAAACGCAAGAATAATAGTTGAAAGCATGAACAAGTATATACTGTTACAGTGGATTTGCAGATAGAAGTCGGGAAAAAATAATAAAGCCTTTTAAGTGCGATTTCAGATACAATAATTTATTTTGTTATTATCGCCAGCTCTTTTCTCTCTTCATAAGTACGATATTCCGTTACATAATGAAGTAATAATGTCATTGAATACGAAGTACGAAATCTATGCTAGATATTCGCTATACCTTTTTTTTTGTTTATTCACCACATACAAATCAAACTGTCGACCACACATACACTACCGCAGATAGGTACATGTTTGTTTTCTTTAATCCCCTTTAGTATTTAAACGTTTTCTTTTTACCTCCGTTAACTTTGCCAGCAAAATCTCCGTGATCTACGTTATCGTGCGCTGATATCTTACGTTCGAGTTTCGCATGACTCAGATTGCTTCGTTATAATGAAAAAAATTTCGCGCTTTTGAAACGCCGCCGCAAGCATCGACAGGAAGACTAGTAGTTTCATACATTTTTTTTTTAACTCTTGTTCTCTCTCTTTCACACGCATTCGCTCTTTCTCTCTCTCGCTCTCTCTCTCTCTCTCTCTCTTCCTTCCTTTGTTTACACGTTATTTACGACATAACGAAGACATTTACGAGAATGAAATCAATATACCATCGTTTGTTTTCTTACTTCTTTACTCGATTTATACTTTATTTCTCTTTATAGTCATGAATAGTGAGTAGACAGTGGAACCGGACAACGCGATCGGCTGCTTCGAATATGTTTCCAGTCGATGCGCATGAGACGCCGCACACAACGCAAGGAACGAAATAAATCATCTCTTTTTTCTCTTTCTGTTCTTCTACACACGTAAACTTGGAAATTGAATTTCTTGTTTGTATTATGTATGCGAAAATCTTGCCACTTCGCGACTGCTCGCGAAGAAGTGAGATTTCGCGTCGATGCGGTAAACACGCTATTACTCACAAAATATATGACACGATCACTTTTTTCTGTTATATCTATGCATGCCTATTTTTATTTTTAAATCTATACCGAGAGATTCACTAACGGCTTGTCGCGCCTATAGGAGGCGCGCGAGCGTCTCAATCCACGAAAGAAGTTACACAATATAGTACGTATATTTTCCATTCTTATCTTATCATTAGTATATTTATTTATTGGTTTTACATCAGTCGAGTGATCTTGTTTTTTTTTGCCTTACATTATCTTAGTCGTAACGTTTAATTATTTTAAATCCCACAATTTTTTCTGTTATTTATGTACATGCATACACTTCAAGTTCTCTAGAACTGCACGGCATTGTTATTCTTTGTTCGGTATCCTTCTTACGACACGTATATAGCAAAAACACGTACTGTTTTTTTTTCTTCTGGGTTAATTAATTTTTTTATTTTTGTTAAAGAATGCGTGTAAAAATTCGTATCGAGCTTCATAC
Organism: Torymus texanus; assembly: GCA_036873485.1. Taxonomy (NCBI): domain Eukaryota; kingdom Metazoa; phylum Arthropoda; class Insecta; order Hymenoptera; family Torymidae; genus Torymus; species Torymus texanus. The sequence continues at coordinate 11,552,957 of JAYJLV010000056.1, forward strand.
TTGTGTTGTTTCGCCGATTTCCCGGCGAAGTGAAATAAACGATAAAATCGACGGTTGAAGTGCAGCGACATAGCAGGCGTACAAAGATTTGAAATGCTTAAGCACTGGGCACGGAATTATTTCGAAGGTAGGCGAATAAAAAGCGATTTCGCAATGCGTGCGTGTTCGTTAAAAAATTGCTAAAAGCTCTCGCGATGCTCTGATACGAACGATACTTGTGCGCGTTCGATCAGTCCTCAAGCAATTAATTAATCTTGTTTATTAGCAAAGTTGTCGAGGCGTTGCCTTGTTTTTTTATCATTTATATTTTTTAATACGAAAATTTGTTTTTACAGGAAAAATGTATTCATAGAAACAGACTATTCTTCACACTTAGAGAGAAAAGGGCCATTTTTGTGTATATTTAGACAGTTATTAAGTAGCATTAAATTATTGGTAGAGATTTTCTTATAGAATTCGATATCGCGAGTGACGTGTATTCAATTATAGTAACGTTCTCGTAACTGCAAAACTAACTAATCATTTTATTTCAAAGTTTAAGATAAATTGACCTTATCAAATTAAAGTAAATTGTGACAAAGAGAAAAAGTAGATATTTCAATTAATCGCTGAATTACAATGTAATCAGTAGCATTATTTCGAAAGTATTATAATTAGTTTATTTTATAAAACATTGCATTCCTCTCGCGTGCAATGTTTTCGAAGAGTAAATAAACACACGGGATTGTCATCGACTCGTCAGATTCACCGTCTCCACTTTTTAACACTTCGTAGGTTTGGAATTGTTACAAAGATCGTGAGCGATTGCCATATATAATTGTCTTCTTTCTTTTTATTTCAAACGAATCGTCAATACTTTCAACCGTTTTTAAGCTCCGTTCGATTTGTTCATATTTTTTTTTTATTTCTTTTGTTTTGCTTTTGTCCTAATAAGTTTACTACCATGATTTACATATTTTCTAAAAATTTGTAGATTTGAAGATATTATCATATTTATATAAGTTACTTGTGTAATTAATTTTTACAAACTAAATTAAATTAACAATCAATTGAAAATTCCAAATTTTTTAAGGTGTATAACAACAGGCACGCAATCTCCAAACTAATTTACAGTAGACTTTACAAATTCGAGATTAAATTACAATCCGCAACGACTTTTCGACTTTTTAAATTATTCGCGATTTAAGGTCTCCGTACGTCACCCAGATTTGTTTCTACTATTTTTACCGAACGTTTTCATTCCATTGTGACTGCAACAATGTGTGCGTTACACCACTCGAACTAAGATTGTTTACCGATGTTAATGATTATCTAAAATATTATCGTTTGAGAAATTACTTCATTTACCGTAAGAAAAAATCGTGTACCTTGACAAATGCAGTCTTCCCTTTTTTCTCACTGCAATGTAGCGAGGAAAATAAGGAAACATTGTACATACCACCGTATGCTCGAGGATGTGTAATTGTTTTATCATGGTACAGGATCATATCAAGAATAGTTTCTAATAACAATATTAAAACCCGTTACGAGAAAATAGATAGCGTCATCGATTGAGCATGAGAAAGCAATCGTGTATGTCAAAATGGAATGGTTTTCTTCTTTTGACGGTGTAATTAATTTATGCCGAGAAAACTTGTTCTTATGTTACTGTCGTATTTTCTTATGCACACGGTTCACAATAATAACATTTATATAATGCAGATGACGCCTGTCTTTAAATGTGTTAAGTGTTTTCTATTATTATTAATGATCAACAACAATCATCGTTATATTATAATAAATCTTTTTCTCCATAAATTATAGCAAACGCGCAACTATCGCGCTTCATCTTTCTCGAATAACAAAAGCCATTAACGCTATTCCGTTTACAGCATATAATATAACACGAGGTATTTTCTTTGTTTCATTTCTAAAGTACTAAGTATTCTTGTCATTCACGTTTAGTACTATTATAATTATTCTCGTGTTGAGAGACTATCGCATCGAAAAAAGACGAAGAAGTTGCAATAATAAATTTAATCACTTCAACGAACGTATTGTAATAAGGCGCGGTATTCATAACATGACTGAATCTAAGTTCAGACAAAAGCACCAGATAGATCAAGAAAACGTTTTTGAGGATTACGTGGACTATAAAGTAGCTTCAATATACCGACTACTCAAGAACATCGTTCACGACCTCGAGCTCTTTTTTTTCTCTCTTTAAAAAATATTTGTGCCATCTCCTTCTGCTACTATTTTTCCCACTTCTCACAAGTATGCGGTTATTGTTAGACAAATTTATTTTACAAAACTTATAGTTAGAACGCTAAAATTAGAACAGAGGCAAAAGGTATAATACAGAGTTTGTACAATTTTTGTAATACAGCAATATACAGAATATCGCGCATACAAATGTCGTGTAACGCAACTAATATTTAAAAAACGAGATGCGATGCCGAAATCGGCAAGTCATCTTAAACATGTACCTAGGAACTTTTCAGGACGATTCGTACAATCGGCCGCCTTAATACCGATAACATGACCGATTTTTTCGAAGTTCCTGCATTTGGTGCATCGTCGAGTGCAAGTATAGTTAAGTAACTCTACAGGCGAATCATCAACTTGGTGTTTAAATTTATCAACAATTATTTAGCATAACCGTTGAGTTACTTTTACAATAACCCACGTGAAAATAAATATGAGAAATGAAAGAACGCTTAACAAAAGTTCAGTTGCACTACTTCGTGACAACGACGCAAAGAGACGTACTCTCACGGTACATAGTCAATAAGCGTATACGAAAAATCGTTCGAGTACGTCTTTATCGAGAGTATCTTCTTCTCTTATCGTCGTCGACTCGAAGTACGACGGATGCCGAAAGATAAAGAAAGGAGTGGTTTTTTGTGCCAACTCTGTACGACACGAGTACAGAATGTAAAACGAGAAAAGGATAAAACGTCGACGCATACATACATATATGTATATCCGTATTTACAACGACTTTGTCGCTTTCACAATTTTACACATATATTCATTACGATAACAATGATAATCAGAAAAAAGTATATATATATATAATATATAACATGCTAGGATATCTAAATGCATCTATATATTACGATCTCGAACTTCGGGTTCCTCTTTGCCCCATCTCGTCTTCTCTATAATTCGTTACAGATTAGTCAGTTCACTGTTTTGTTCTCATTTTTTGTTTAAAATTACATACCTAGAGCTTATTTAAGGCGCTGTGGCCGCGCTTACACACATACATATATACTATATATATATATATTTCGCAAAGTGTGTAGAAAACATTTTGTAAACGTTACTTTCGATCGCGTACAATCGATCGTTCCGATATACAAACTACAGATTTCGTCGCGTGGGAGAAGCTCAATCTTCAACACGATTAACGAATTCGTCGACGAACGCTTCATTCATTGTTTTTAAAGTTTGACAAATGACTGAATAATAATGCGCGAATTATATGTAGGTAAATTTTTTCTTAGTAATTAAGAATCTGAGTATAAAATTCAACTACAAGATCACGATTTAGAAATGTTGAAAACGTTTCGTATGTTCAAAAGTTACGCCCTGAATTGGATGAGGCGTTGCATACACGACCATCGTACAAAATCTTATTACTTGCAACGTGTAATATGCAATAGTAAGATGACGTCTTTTCGTACAACACCAGCCTTGCGAAAAAATAAGTAATCGAAGTAATAAAATCGTTCGTCGACAGATTCGCGCAATCGCGATTCATCTGCACCCTTGAACGCTTTACATTTATTCGCAACTGTACATCATTGAAAAAGAATAAACGAAAGTACACGGCGCGCTTATCGTGGCACTGTTTATATACAAAGGGAAGCCCAGTTCTTATAGACGGGTTCGCGATGGCGTCGTCGAGCCGAGAGTATTGTCGCCATCAGCAATTAATTCACCACTATTACCCGGTCATTCGTACAACTCACGAATCTCGTAGTCTACGACGACGACGATTCCACAAATGCGAATAGTCCCGCCTCGACGACACCAGGGTAGATGTCGTGATGAGTTGTTTATTTTTCTTTCAAACGCGTCACACGGCATCTCGTCTTCGTCTTAGCCACAAAGTACGTCCCTGACCGCCCTAGCGCCACAGTCAGGTCTCCTTCTAAGGCTCGTTTCATGCTCCATATTGTATTGTCGGAAGTCTCGTTCAATAACTCGTACGTGCGAGGATCATTGAACGGCGATTAATGTCGGCAACGAATAAAACATAATACGTGCGGATGGCGGAAATTCCGACAGACGACAAGTGATGCTCGACGCGAAGCCCAAAGCGCTTGTGAACGCGATGAGCTCGCTTTGCGATCCTCTCTTCGACGAACGTGCCACCCGTTCGTGGAGAGAGAGCCAATGATGATCTCGAGACCATTGAGCCAATGGGCAGCGAGTGGCGTTGAGATGCGCGACAAACCAATTGATGGACGAGAGTATAACGATGGCGATGATGATGATGATGATCGTGATGATGGATGGCGGTAGGAGCAGGAAACGCGAGCAGCCTAGAAGAGTAAAAAGGAAACCCGCGTGCGGCGAGCGTCCCCCTTGGCCCGTCGGGCCATCCCAAACTGTCAGACGGACGGATCGCTGCCAGGGGCGGAGCCCACCTTGCTGCCGTCGCCACCCGCGCCGCTGCCATCGCCGTCGGCACCTGAGCCGTCTCCGCCCCGGTACGGCGAGCCGCCGGCCCCGCGCGCCGACAGACCTCGGAAATCCAGGTTGTACTGGAAAAAGATAAGGCACAAAAACAGGCCCGTCGTTAGTACATTGCAGTGATATATTTTAAGCGCTTTATAGCGTTGGGTTCGTGTGTTTGTGTGTGTGAGTGTGGCTGGATGTGCATGTGTGTGTTCTAGTATTTCAAGGATTTCGCCTGGTTCTAGCACACGTGTATATAGCGAGCTGCTCGCAGTGACTCGTCCTTTTATATGCTCCTCGACATTTGTGCACTCAAAAAAGAATCGTGATCTTCGGACGATTAAACGTGCTTCAAAAAAGATGAAACAATGGTTTTTATTATTATAATTTAGGATTTACTAATTGGTACATGTTGTGGTAATCATCCAAAGATCAGCGATATGTGAGCTTTGGTAATGTTTGATAGGTTTTGAATTCAAAGTAAAAACTGAGATGTAGGTTATTACAGTTAAAAATATATATGTAATAATAAGTTGTTATATATGTGTGGCTACAATTTACTCAAAAAGAATTGTACTGTGGTATAAAGTGGTGAATGTACTATACAAATAAAAGTGACCTACATCTCCAGATTTAAAAAAAACAAATGTAATAATACGAAATATCTTAGTCAAGTCAAACCATTCATTAGCATAAGTAAAATATTAATTCAAGTCATAAAAAAGAAACTTCAAACCAAAAGAAATTGAGTTAATTTACAATTTCTATCTTACCATCGTATACTTTATCCACGTTCCCGATAATATCATTAATTTAACAACAAAATACTTGACTGACAGTAGTGTTTGTATGTTTGATATTATCGAGACAAACCTTTTATATTAGTTAATGTTGAATGCGGTTTCTGAAATGTTAATCAACACGTGTTATACAAAAAAATTAGCACTATTAGTTGAAGCAAAATGTTTAGCATCATAAACGCACATATACACCCAAAAAATGTGCGAAAAAATCGAGCTGAAACTTCTAAGATTACCTAAACGTTTTCTATCCCAAAAGAAGCTGGAGAGGAAACATCAAAAAGTTCTTGTTCCGTCCACGCCAAAAATATAATGTTCCAAAAATGGGATGTTAGTGGGTTCAAAAGCCAAAGACAAAAATGGTTGAAAAAATGTGGAGTAACTAAACAAACAATGATGGCCTAAGCAGAAGAAAGAAAAGAAAGCAGTCGAACCTGTGCAAAATAACAAACAGAAGTAGAAGTGGTAGAAGAAGAAGTAGAAGAAGTAGTAGAAGTAGAAGTAGTAGAAGAAGAGATAGAAGTGCGAGCTGCGCTTGTGAGAGTGGTTAAGAAGTTCGTTCGATGATGATGACCGATTATCAGCAGCGCTGCCGACCGGGGCCAATTGTCATCTCGGCACACTCGAGTGCCTCAGCTGATAGAACTGCGGCGGCAGTCTCTCGTTCCTCAGGCAGTGAAGATCCAGGTCACTCAGCGCCGCTCCCCCCGACGCTGGAAAATAGTGCGGGGCGGAGGATTCGCGCGCGAATGGCAAGGCGTCGTAACAATAGTGCTGGATGATCGGGGTGACTGACGGATCGAGGTTCAGCTGATTCATGAACTGATGAAGTATCGGTAATGGATACGACAGTGGTACTGTCGGTTTCACATTCGCGTAAAGTTGTGCGCGTGTGAGAGGATGGGGTTGTACGTAAGGATGCGAGGTGGGCAACATTTGGGGACTAATGGGATACAGGCAGTCCTCTTCCCCCTGACCCGGTGCTGTTGTCTGGTTGGCCTCCACGTACATTGGCATGCTGACATTGTGCTAGTGCGTAAATATAAGAGAAACCATAAAAACGAATGACATGTGTGTATTTTTTTTTCTTTTTTTCTTTTATTTTTCTCCCTCTTTCGTTTACCATCTAAAAGAACTTTTAGCGATCAAAGTGACACGAACATTAGCATCGTTAGATGGCGTTATTGCGAAAGACGGTGCACACGTCCACATTCGTGTCGGCTGTACGTTGATGCAACGGTGCAAACGTCCATACATATATAGAAAAAATGTCCCTAAATGTCTACGAGTGCCGGTAACAAAGATACATCAGCATTCTATAAGAAATTTCCACATATGTTCGTGTTGTAATGTCAGCCAATGTCAATATAATCGTGCGAACGTCCAAAATATATTCTTGTCAAGTGTCGTATGTTTTCGAGTGTCGAAACGTCCAAAGGTATTTATAATCAACTCTCTATATATTGTCAACCATCATATCATCGTCTTTCGCACACGCATTATCATCACTACATCGAACGTTCATTGTGATCTACGTCTACTATCGATATTAGCGTCTCGGTGCAGTAAAGTGCAGCGAGCGATCGCGTTGGACTCACCTTTGTGGCGCAGACGAAGCACGTTGTGACAACTTTCGATATGACGTTCATGAGATTTTTAGTCTCTTGTATGACATTGTCGACTTTAATGAAGGTGGCGGCTTTTCCAACGGTGGGATTCTTAACGGTGAACTGTAGCTGCTGCACGTATGTCGGCACACGGTCGAGGTTCTCCAGCAGTTCCTTTTTGTGAGGCCCACCCGGTACCTGCGCCCATACAAACACGTGATACAGAGTTGTCGAGGTGTCCATCACGCCAAACGAACGAATTAAATTCGAGCTTTGTGATCCAGTGAGAGTTATAGGAAACGTTTGTTAAATTAATTCAACGATAAGTCAGAAACTAATGTTCACTGATAAAGACCTTTAAGTTAAATATTTAATATCCAAAAAGCAATTCAATGACTTGGAACTCGATGTACGAGGCATTCCATTTTTTGAAATTATTAATGGTCAGACTGTAGAAGCTCGAAAAATGCGTTTGTTTTACGATGGTATTGATTGTATCGCGACTGCGTTTGCTTAAAACTTTGTAGTATATGCAATGTATATGCTACGGTCATCTAAGCTCTGCGATCGTATATATATATATATATATATATTTACATATATAACGATTCTGTGTAATATACTAAGTACGTGTATGCACACATGTTTGACACGCTTTTACTTTGATATGGCTAATGCATGAACGATAATTAATCTTCATCGTATGTATGCGTCGTCAAACGGTGTCTGCGCACACGCGTCAATGTTTATATGTATCATCTAGGTAAATTCCTAATTCAACACAATGCATAATAAAAGTTGAAATAAATAGAAGAAGTATAATTAAGATAGATAGAAGTAGTTAAGAGTGATCATGTGAGTGACAGTGATACAGTACAGACCTTGTTGCTTTTGCCAGCTTCGTGAAATATCGAACGCTATATATTTACACCCGATTTACGGTTCAATATTTCAATATCTTGACATAGAGTGCTTTACTTTTGTGAAAAAAGTACGTGTGACATACATATTATTCAAAGCGTACGACAAGTATCAAGTGAGGCTAGATTGAATTTTTTTTGTTTGCTTTCCCGTTATTAATATATGTTTTTTTTTTCATTTATTTTGGTTTTGTTATAGAAGCCAGCAAAAACTTTGGGACACATTATAGTCATGCCCCAGATAGTGGAAGGAGGGGGACCACAATGCACATAGACGTCGTCCACAGACGGAAGCATTCTCGTAGCATCTAAAACACACCTTACTATCGTACACAGAAAATTCTTAATATTTATGAAAGTAGATACTTTAATACTTAGAATGCACATATAGTATTTAAAAAAAAGTCAGAGATCTCGTTCAATTTAGATCGCGATTTCCGTGGCCAAGGATCAGGCTCGTTAACACATACAGTTTCCACTAATTTTACTTTTACATCTTTATGCTGATGAAGATGTACTATCATTTTGAGCATGATCCTCTGTAAATCTATATTCGAAATTAATTTACCGTAATCCAATACACCGTGACATTTCTTTTGTGGTCAGAAATAAAAGTGATAACACATAATTACAGCTAACGTTGAATTACCAATGGGCTAAATTGAAATGAATAATGAGTAGAGAAAGAGAGAAAGTTGACAAGTAATGTTACGAATGAAAATATTTTTTACAGGCGAGATATGACATTTACAAAATAGTTAACAACCAACGGGTCTAAAGTAAAGATAGAAAAAGTTACCTGGGTGGAGGCATTCAAGAGCGAGGGTCAATCGAAAGGGCGTTATAATACAGAATTTACAGGTTAGCACTTATCTCTCAAAGAAACAGTAATAAATGTGAGAGATCGAAGTGGTAAATTTGGATAGCTATATGTAGATTTTTGCCTAGCTAGGATGTTCGAAAGGGCAGCAAACGTGTTAATTTCAACGTGTCTAATGCTAAGACTTTGCGCATGAGCTTCATCCAATAGTCCTTTGCAGCTCGTGATTATAAATAATGTGATTTTTACAATAGTGATTATTATATAGATAAGTGCACTTAAAGTGTATTCTATACTTGATGTAGCAAAAGATTGCATCTAGTTAAAAAATCAGCGTGTGTAGAGAGACATAAGAGATATAGAAAGGGATAGAGAGAAAAAATGTGTTGGATGTAGCTTGTGCGCAAGAAATTACGAAATAATAGAGAAAAAAAAGAAAAAAGAAAGTATAGTCCAACAGTAAGTAACGTAAGAGGAAGGTATTTAATAGCACGAATATTTGGATTCAAGTCCAATATAGAATTCGTAAACAATGGATAAAGAAACAATTGTAAGATGATTCAGAACATTTCCAGATAGTTAGGCGAGCAAATTGGTATTAGGGCGAACGTACCTGGTAGCTGAATTGTCTCACAACTTTGTACAATCTGTTGGCCTCCTCGGCGAAGTACTCCGCCTGAGTGAAGAGGTCCTGGGTGGTCTTCAGCGCTCCTTCGCCTCGTGTAAACTGATACATGGAGAAAGCCATTGACGACATGTTTTTTGCACGTTTTACAATGTCGTTGTTCTCTTCCAGTGCCGTGCCGTTTTCTTGCCATTTTTCCGTCTCTGCGTCCATTTCCGAGGTGATGCGCTTCATCTCCAGGCCGGCCTTAGCTATTTTTGCCTGTTCCTCGCTGTCTAACCTCACTGGCTTCAGCGGTTTACTCGTCGTGCCGTGTTTCTAATGGGAGAATACAGAATTGTTTTATATTTTCTGTCAATTACGGATAAACAACTTTGTGGACTTTAAAACGTTAATTTCTGGCTAACTTACTCCTGGTCGTGGGAGGGACATGTAGACTTGTTTTTCGGGTCGACTTTGTGTTAACTCAAGAACGTCTTTTGCGACTGTTGTCACGTCTGACATTAACCATTGCCACATGTCTGCGAATACTAAAAATAGAATGGAACTTGTTAGTGTTGACCCTCGAAAATAGAAAGCAGTTCCAAAAATAAGCAGATCAATATTTATAGATATAATGTATAATGGTCAGCTATATCGTCGTAATAAAATATTGAAAAGTTCTTTGGAACTTTGGATATATCTATATATATATGTACCAACCTTCAAGATTTTCTTTAGCGATTTTACTCGTAGGATGCCTCGCTAACGTATGCGCGGCCGTAACTACTTGAGGTCCGTATATTCGTAAATTGATTTCTGTAAACTTAGCTGAAACTTGAAGGGACTCCGAGAGTGCGATGTGTCTAAGAAGTTTGCAAACCTAAGGAGATAGAGAAAATCGTAAGTTACATTTTTAATGAAAAGTTCGAAGAGGGTGTGATGTAACGGGAACAGCTCAAGCAAAAAGTTTCTATTACTTTGAAGTTTATAATTAAGTTCAGCTCTGATTGCAATTTTAACTAGGGTCATGATGTAAGTAGGAATCCGCGATGTAAGGATGACACTGAATTTTCTATTTGCACACAGAAAATTTATATTATTCTATATAACAAATAAACTACTACTAAAGAATTATTAATGATTTCAAACAATAAGAAGTTTTAATTTTACTTAAAACTTATTTTCAAATTATAACGAAACATAGGCAAAGATAAATAGTGGATTTCTTTATACCCGGAACTAAGAATAAAGAGTAAATACACCAACAGAAAGCAAAAGTCAATACAGTAATTTTATCAAATTAAGAATAGTAGCTGACGCTGGAATTATTTATAAAAATTATTTTTTAATTAACAGAAGTTTCTTCATTTAAACTAATTAAAAAGCAATGTCTCAATTTGTCCCTAACCTGACTGAATTATTTTCCATTGCATTTCTACTTTAGGCAAAAAATAGATTTTAGATTTGAAAAGAGCAACTGCTTTGGCTCGGCTTGTGCAGCCGAGTCAGCGCTAGTGTTAACTTCATACCGATTGCCATTTGATTGTATTAGTCTTATTATTTCAATATTAAATTTTTATGAATTATCTCAGTTATGCGCCATTTTCCAAGTTATTCCAGTATGCAGTTATAGGAAATGAAGTCTATTTCTCAAATCAAATAATTCTTGAAAGCAGAACATTATTATTTCAATATTTTCCACGCTTCCAACAGATGCTACTTCATTGTTATTGAAATGATGTATCTATTAATATCGAATCAATCCCTGTTCACAATTCAAACTGATTGATAAATAGTTTACAGATTTAATCTAAAAAAATTTCCTGTCCCGTCGTCCCTGTAACGCAACAATAAAAGCGCGCTTGAAACAAGCGACAGTTCAATCGATTCCAACTCGACGTCACCGTGCCAGACAGTTTTGCTCCGTCGAGAGGAAATCATCTTCGCCCGTTCGATTGACATCATCATTCACTGGCGCCCCGTATACTACACATACGCATATACACACCCACACCCACACACACACACACACACACACACTCGTAGCCTCACCTCGAGTATATGCTCGATGTACTCGTGGAATCTGTCGCTGCATTCCTGCAGTCTGTCGATATCGCTGGCGAGCGCGAGATTCCTGATGGTCGCGACGAGTTCCTGGCCGGCTTTCGTGACCTGGCCGAGATCGCCTGCTTGCTCCATCGTCGTCTGGCAGAGCTGCTGGCGGAGGTCTCGCGTTGCCCGTAACACGCCAAGAATCGCGGCGTCCAGGTCTGTGCTTGGTGAGCCCGTGTTGCTTGTGTCGAAGTTCTGTGGGTTGGAGAGATGTGTTAATTATAAGTGGCTGATGATTTTGCGGTTGTTCAGAGGTGAGAATTTCATGGTGCTCATGGAAATTAATAATCAGTAGAATAGTTGATAGTTTGATCAAACAGCTGAGGATAAAAATTGTATATGTTCTTTTCTTTTTTAAAGTTTATATGTTGGTTTATCTATTTATTGAAAATATTGATTTTTAATAATGTGCGAATTTATTTTGAAAATAAATAAATGCTCTTCTATTTTCAGTGGTATTACAATATTTAATATACTCCATAAGTTTCATTTTTAGAATAATCATTTAAAAGGATATAAACTCAATAAATTTCAATTTATAAATTTTTCCATGGATCGTCTTTTTACAAATAAATTTTTATAAATTAACGTTTTATATACCGTACTGTTAATCATTTAGGATTTCATAATATCAAGATAAACAGTGATTATATCCTAAACTAGTATACAAGCAGAAAACTGAAAAACGAAAATAGTGTTGTGTTTATTACAAGTAAAATGGAAATTAGTTGGAATCAAATACAATTACATATGACAATCATTTTAACATGAATTTCAAAATCTAATTAACCAGGAGAGTGCACTACCTTCGGGTCCTGGATTTGGCTTAAACTTTGGGATAAGTTTTTGGATGTAGAAATATAATGAAAGCTGCAATATTAGATCCTAACGCTCAAAAAAACTAA
>JAYJLV010000056.1:11611947-11626536 GCA_036873485.1 Torymus texanus
TTTTTTTTTGTGTGGAAAATGGAGAGGTATCTTGATATGGGCTGCATGAATGATTGCGCATATATATATATATATATATATATATATATATATATATATATCTCCATATAATTCACACATTGCCTTTGGAAATTTATATTAAAATGCTTCTTCTAAACATGTGTATCCCACTTGTTATTTTCTAAAACTGAATATCTGGCTTTAACATCTTTAAAAAAGTTTAGATAAAATCATTCTTTTTGATTGATATTGAGTCTAATCTCAAATAAAATCATTTTCTTTATTCAAATTTTCTAAATACATTCTACTCAACAATAGTTTTCGTATCACTTTTGCATACATTGCATTTTCCTTTTTTCGTTAAAAAGATAATGGTTAGGTATTTCTGTGTACAGTTTTACTTTTCAGTCTACTTTATCAAGGTTAAATCAAGCAGAATAAGTATGTTACAAACTTTTTTAATTTAATTAATAATAAATTATATCATTCTTTGCAATCACATAAACCAATATAGCGTTAGTGAGCGAAGTATTTCTCCTAATAATAAAACTTTACTGTCTGCTCAATGTTTTTCAATTTAAATCCAGACTTATACAATAAAAAATAATCTTATTATTTTTCACTAATAATGATAACAATTCTTTAACTAACTAATAATAATGTAATTCATCTAATAAAATCAAAACCTTACAGAACCAGAAAAAAAGAAGTCCTTTGAAACTGTTAGAATGTATATACAAATATTTTATATCAAGTTTTTTATTATAATACTTTACTCATCGACACTTGCGAGAAGAATTGAAAAACTTTAAAAATCCATGAAAAGATTTAGCCAAAAAGAACAAATACAATCAAGTAAACAAAAAAAAGGTTCTACTAAGTCACCTCGCACAAACATCCGCTTTCCGAATTCATTAACCGCGGTGATTAATGGCCGCGGATGCGATATCCCTCGCTCCTCTCCCTCTCTCTCTCTCTTTCTCTCTCTCTCTCCCTCTCCTCAGTTTGCGCTTGACTTTTTCGATTCGAGGGAAACCAATCGAGAACACGACGCTCGCTTCCGTACCACACGCGGTGGCTCGCTTCGTCGCCGGGCTTCCCAATTACGACTGGTAATGAAAACAAATCGTTACATTTGTACGGGCTTCGCGTCTCATTGGGTTTCTGTCTTTTGGCGTCGCGCAACACCTGTTTGATTCCGCGAAGCCAAAGACAGAGAAAAAGAGAAAGCGAGCGTATACGGCGGTTTCACTCCCGAGGTCTATTTGTCTATTTCGGCGCCGCCCACGCGTTCGTCCATTCGGTTTCTCGCGCACCAGTCAGGGGCTCTGGTTTTTCGCTTTGTATCCTGCGGGGAACGATCAATTTCTATTCCGCTGGAATCTCTTTTAAATTTCCCGCCCTTTCTTCACTTCATGTACGCGTGTGGATGTGTGTGTACGGGGGTAATAGGACTTACGCCGGTGATAGGATTATGGAAAGGTACGGAAACAGAGTAAAGGTTCTGGCTTTTTTTTGTTTTTTGGACTAATTTTTACACAGTCTTTGAATTTTATTTTCAATTCTTTTTCTCTTCACATTTTTTTAAAACTTATAGTAGCAAAACTTTTCTTATTGTAAAAATAAATATAATAGATAATTTCAATGAAACCGTTGAAAAAGAATAGATTTTGATCTTAAATACACGTACTGTAAGGAATACGGGATATGTAGATGATAAAAAAATATTGTATGGAAATTAAAAATATTTTCTGAACCAAAAGAAAAAAGTAACACTTAGTGTTTCATTTTAAACTTTTCACTGTGATTCTTAGTCGAGTTATAATTTGTAGAAACACCTGCATTTCCATTGATGTGTGAATTTAAAATAGCATTTTTTATATTGACGAATTGACTGTTATCATCAACACTAGAATTTAAAAATTATAAAATGATGTTAATATATCAGTAATATCAACACTTCTTAAAAATTTTAATAGTTGTACCGCACATTCAACCATTTAGTGATTTAATGATAATTTTAATGACCATTTAATAGGTACAAAATATTTTGAATTTCTACCAGGGCTTTGCTATCATTGTTTTTCTTCGAATATTTTTTATCCATCTACTGGGCATTAAAAACTTATCGCAAAATATATGGTTCAAAAACACCAGTATAATTTATGCAAATTAAAACCAAAATTGTGGTTTTCTATAACTGGAAATAAATGAGACGAATTTAAATCAATCGAACTGTCGAGCATTCGTTCCGACGCAAGAAGCATAAATAACAATTGAAGATTATTTTACATTGACCCTTGTACACCCTCGCCACACACATGGATCTGTAACACCGAGAGCCTTGGTGGCGCAGTGATGAGCAATTTTTCTTCCTCTACATCAGTCTGCTCGTTCTTACTTCGCCCCGCCGACGCAGTAGCTTTGCCCTTATTTTTTCGCATCCATCCTCAGAGTTTATTCTCCTGCCCCCTCCCCCACTTTTCATTCTTTTCGCTTCTTTCTCCCTCGCTCTCTCTCCTCCTCACTTCGCTGATTTCGAATAAGCGAGCCATCGAATTCTAATTTTGCTACCCCCGAGTCCGCTAGAATTTCTTTCTTTTATATCCTGGAATTTACTCTACAATTTCATTTATAGAAAATAAGATCTCGCAAATTAAACATCTATCTTGCTCATATTTTGATGAATATTTTCAAGCTTAAATAAATACAAAACTTCCTCTATAAGGAAGCAATATCTTTTTAACAAAATGTGTTCATTTTATAGAAACTATAAGTTTTTCTAATACTACTAATTTTTTTTAATGGGTTCAATGTCAGAAAAATGGGTCTTTATTACGAATTTCAGTATTGATTTGAAATATATTTGTTATTACTATAATCTATCGAAAATAAATGTAATTTATTGGAAATAAATTAATTAACTTACCTTTGCGAAATCTTATAAGACATAAGTAACACATAGAGTCTAATGACAAAAAATGGTATAAGCAAAACGAAGACAGGATATTAGGGAAAGCGTGTAATATGACAAAATAGATATAAAACGTTAAAAGGCAGAGATGTGACGTAATTAGCTCATTATTTTTATTCAAAATTCTGTGCATTCACTCACAATAGTTTAGTTACGAGAAAAACGGGGAAATTAATAACTTCCTTCCAAAATAAAATTCAACTAGACATTTTTTCCGCTTTGCTGTACAGTATCAAGTTTTTTTATTAGTTTACAAGTTTCTCATCGAAGTCTTAACCGAGATCAATTAATAATAGAAAAATGGGTTTTGCTACGTATATTTTACTTTGCCGTCCTTCTCCCCCTCTTGCTCTTTCTTTGCGCAATAATCGAAAAAAAAATCACTTACAAAAGAAATTAATAAATAACAATTCTGCGTCGCGCGCCCTCGTGCATCGAAAGCGCGTGGCGCGCTCCCCTCTTCATTCATTTATACAAAGTACAACTTGGATCCTCATTGGTCCTGTATATCTTGTCGTTTAAATAATAAAAATAAAAGAAATTAGTAAGAAAAACAAAGAAACAAAAAAGAAGTAATGAAGAAGGGAAAGAGAAATAAGAAAAACACGAAAAAATGCCTTAAAATTATACACGTTGCTCGCGAGTGTATCGTATAACATTTATAATATTTTTCGTGTTCGACTACTCGTCGACCGAAGTACCCGCCGACCAATTTTACGAGCTTTCTGTCACCCTAACCTTTCTCTTTTATATTGACCACTCCATATCAGCGGGCCACGTGACACTTCAGGAACTCGACTTGCCGAACTGTTCTTCTTCCTGATCATCCAGACACATGATGTCTCAACATCATCATCATCATCATCATTATCATTATCATGAAATATTTTTTGCTTCCTCCACGCTCTCGCAGCAGCTCGTCGATAAACGATCTGTCACTCAACGCGAGGCGCCATTTTCCTCTTCGCTCCCAGGCCGGTTCCCGGCAGCGCAAGCAGCGTCCTCTAGCAGTCCGTCTCCTTACTGCTTTGAGAGGAGACAGCGTCCGCGATTCCGGCGAGCGGTGCCTCAGGCGTCGACGACGTCGTCGCAGTCGATGCGACCGTCGTTACAGACTTCGTCGCGGACGATGCTGGACTCGCTGTGGAGACTTCAGTGCGCTCTATTACCTCGAAACTCTCAGAGGAGGAGGCCTCACTAAGTGAGGGCGTCTCAGCACCGGGATTCGAGGCGCTCGCCGGAGTCGTCGGGGCAGAGGTTGACGTGGACGAAGCCGCTGATGACGTTGTTGTCGTCGAATCGCTTGACAATGCCACTGAAACTGAAGAGGAAAATGTGTAATGTTTAGCGATAGATATTTCCTTTACTGATGAGTTTTATTATAATCTTCAACAGCTTATAACAAAAATAAAATTACATTTGAAAAACAAAAGTTTTAGTGTCAAATTCAATAAGACTTATGATATTACTAAATGAATCAAATCGTACTTAAATGCGCATTGCTAAAATCAAATGCATAATTAGTTTCTGCATTAAATATATTCGATATTATCGTATGATCTTCGCACATAATTGATGCCGTAATTACATTGTTCAACAGCAATGTGAAAATCGCATTAATTACAACGCAAATTTTACGTTAATTTCGAATAGCATTAGAAATGCTAAATGCAACGTACTGGAATTGCGTCAATTTAACGATCGCATAGATATGAAGCAACGAGTTGAAATTCCATTAACTTTTTCATCGACAACTGGCGTTTACTTGAATGGCCCATCATAATTAGATATAAAATTCTTAAGCGTTGTTCAAATGATTCAACAACAGAATATCCAGACCGAAATCAAATAGTCAATTTTCATATTCGCATAATTAGATCTTTATCGTTTTATCCTTTTTTTGTAAACAAGTACTTCTTAATAAAGCAGGCAATATATTATGACTATATTTTTTATTGATATAAAAGAAACTAAAATATATTTTTACTGCAAAAATACTAATTCTGGTTAACAAAATAATTAATAGTATATCATAGGTTGTTTTCTAATACTTCTTTTATATACATGTAGCAAAAGTTTAATGCTAAAACAAGAAATTTCTTTCTTATTATTACTTGTATTATTATATTTAAAAAAAAATAAAGATTAAATATTACTCATATATTAACTTTGAACATTTAAATGAATTAATTAGTCTAAATTGACAATATGAAGTCAGTCAAAGCAAGAAATGATTCGAAATGGCAGCACCCTATATAAAATTATTCGAATTTCTCTGATTGATATAGGAATATTTTGTATTATTAGTGAGTTCGTCGTTGCTGGTTTCTCATTTCACAAATAACAATTTGATTATAGTCAACATAATCTTCTAACATTAAAACTTTCTAGCAATGCTGGATTTAGTTACATATCTGACTAAATCTCACTCAATATTATATCGTTTATTAACTTCATTATGTATCAATCCAAAATAAATTAAGTACATTAGAAGCTTGGTTTAATCAGTGTTAAAACATCCTAGAATGATACTAATGTCAATTTGAATTTTGTTCATCTGTAGAAGTTACAGTTCCATCATATTGAAGGAATATCAATTATTAATTAATGTAAGAAAAGAATCTTGAATACATGTACTATAATAGTGACATATTATTAATAGAAGAAAAAGAGATAAAACTAAAAAAAATAATTTAAAAAATCTGAAAGAATGGGAACATACAAAATCTGAGGAAGACAAAAACACGATATATTACTAATAATGAGGTCCATTAGTCCCTTTTTGGTATAAAAGATAAAACATTCATTTGTGAATTTCAACTTTTTTTTTCTAAATCGAAAAAAAAACTTTTTTCCTAATAAGTTATTTTAGTGATTACTTTAAATGCAAAACTTTTTTTAAAAGTCTATCTAAATCTAAAAAAGAATAATTTAACAGATTCTTAATAGTCAACCACCGAATATTTGCACTGATCTCTACGTTTGTAACTGCAATCATTCTTTGCTCGAAAAATAGTACTAGAATTTATAATTTTTCCTTGACACCAATAAGAAACATTCCTAGCACAGTATCAGAAGCTTACCGCCTAAACTTTCAGCCGCCTGTAACACAAACTGGGGCGTCATGTCGAGCATGTTCAACCGGGATAACTCGCTGATGTAGTCCTGCCCACTTCGCGGGTCCTGCTGCCGCGGCTCCTGCTGCTGCTGCTGCTGCGGCGGCGGTGACGCCTGTTGCTGTCGCTGCTCCGGCTGCTGTTCCTGTGGCTGCTGCTGTTGCTGCTGCTCAGGCGCGGCAGCACCAGCCGCCGCCGACGCAGGGCCGTTACCAGGACTTGGCTGTTGCTGTTGCGCGTGATTACGGTAAAGCAGTTGCTGCAGCTGAGCTTGCTGCAGTATCATTGGCAGCTCGTAGTGATGGAAAAAGTAGATCATAGAGTGCTGAAACAAACGAAAAAAAAGAGGCTAGATCAGTACAATGCTGATTGTGTGGTTCTTTTATCTTTGCTAAATTTCATCATGATATCGTAGAACGAAATAAAAATTTTGAAACCTGGAAAATTATAGGTAATCCATTAACTGAATGTAGGTAAATAAAATATATCCAAGATCTCAATAAGACCAAAATTTCAATTTAAAAGAAACAATTTGAAAATGAGACCAATTTAATATCCTTTCAATTAAATCAATTATATGCAGGTATGCTTTGTCCCTTAATTCAAATTTTCATAAGAAGATAAGTTTCACCTAGAAGATCACGCTCGAATATCTAACCCGAATGTAAATTTCAATACTTATAAAAAATGTTTTTTCTTATTTCAATTTTGTAAATCATATAAATTGAAATTCCTGAAACCTTCATGCTGAAAAATTAGTTCCCACATTACTTTTAACATAATGTTTTCAACAAAAAAAGAACGCAGTTGCATCGAAGATTTTCTAACGGCGTCGGCATACATGGATAGATGTAAATCCGAGCTTGTAAAATCAAATTGTCACGGGGGAGCGCACGGAAATTAGAAGCTTGACAAATCAACGGGCTCTCGAAATTGCGTCTAATACGCATTGCGCGTATACGCGTACGTGTGCGAGATGCTCCCCCTGAGAGAGCCGAGGGGTCGACTTGGCGAGAGGTGGGGCAGGATCATTTTTCTCGTTAAAATCCAACGCCAGCATCGCGGTGGTGGCACGAGAGTGGAAATGGGACGCGGATGATCCGATGCACAGCCATGGCCAATTTTCGTCTGCCAGGCGACTACAACTCGTCGAGTGACATGTGTAATTCTAAACTTATGTTAGTTTCACGTTAGATGAAATATGGATTTCGAGCGTCAATATTTACATATCAAGTTTTACAATAAAATCAATTTTATTTTATATTCATTATATTTATATTAATTATTATTCCTTGTCTGTTTCATTTTTAATTAAAATATTTTATTGTACCATGTATCAAGGTCATCAAATAAATGTTGTAATTTACGCTTTATTTGTATATTTAATTAAGTTGATTGTATAGAAATAAAGAATTATTCCAATATTTCTACAATTGTTTCTATCGGATTGTTAAATAAAATTACACACGTATAAAATAAACTGTAATAAAACCATACAAGAAAGGGGTTCCCGTAAACCAATCAGACATGAAATGATTAATTACCCGACGAAGCAATAATATAATCAACTGGTAAAATTCCACTCGCAGTTTTTCAATTTCGCAAAAATTGAAAATTTCCCGTGACTTCGCCAATAATTCGCGCAGTTTCACTGGATTCGCTTCGGTAGCAGTGCTCTCTTGTGCCTGTGCGCAGAGTGAGAGAGAGAGAGAGAGAGAGAGAGAGTCGATAATTAGCGGTGAAAGCTAAACCACTCGCAGAAACTTGCTGGATCCAACAACGGCGGCGGTGGTAGCGGCGGCAGCAGCGATAGCAGGGGCGAGGCCTGGAAAATGAACCCTGTGCCCGAAAACTTTTATTGCATTACGATTGGCCAATTTGCTGGCGTTGCAGAAGAGCAGCTCGAGAAAGAGACTATATATTCGATAGTTGATATTTGTCGTTGCGAAAATATATAGGTTTTTATTAATAGAAATACAAAATTTGTTTTTTATATAGAGTTGAGGAATTTCATTTACGGTAGAGAGTGTACCTCAACATCCTATGTTAATTACATGATTTGGAAATTTAATATAAAATCCAATAAGAGAAATATAATATAGCAGATCCTGTAACTTTTCGCAAGTAATATATTTTAACAGATAGGCTCAACCTTGTCAATGTAAATATTATAATAGATAAAAGTCGTCATATTTAATGTAGCCTAACCGAAAAAACGATTTTATAATTATCGAAAAATTAAAAATTTTTACTTTTATTCATTTTTTAAGTTAATAAAAAACTCTGAATAAATTGCCTTTTCGGCATTTCCTATTATTTTGGATTTCATCTCAAAGAACAATAACTGATAATATTTTATTTGTATATGAATATTTAATGAATCAAACATTATACCAATATTTGTAATGATTTTTACTTATAAATCCAATGTAATTCGATAGAATTATTCGACAATTTCATCTCTGGTTCAACTATGAAGGTGTAATTCTCTTTTGAATTGTAATTTTATCAAAACGTATTCCACAACTTTTGAACAATTTTCAATGAAATGTAATACTTTTGAGAAAATATTTTATCAATTTACGCAATATAAAATTTACGGTAATCAAATTCGTTTTAATCAAGCTTTCGCGGTATTACCTTGAACGCTAAACGACGTCTCTGATATTTTATTTCACAAAGTCAAAAAAGCTTTGCTATAAACATAGTGTTAGTATAAATAGTACATAATCAAAAATAACGTTCTAAAGGGTATATTTATAAAAATACTCAATATAAACAGTTGTTCTTTTGACAATTTTAGAAGTTACTTACTCAAAATAAAAATATTTATCAATAAAATATTCAATTATAAAATTGCTTAGTACTTTCTGTTTATTTTCGCATGATTATTCTAACATTTTTATCTACCGACGTATTTAGGTCTCCATAAACGCCTCTAGATATTTCGAAAAACTGCTCTATCTTTAACCCTCGAGTCCCATAAACAAAATACTGAAACAGGGGTTTCATTTTTTTTATCTCAAAAATAACATCTCAGAAATATTAACCGAACCTGTGACTTGAAGGTAAGAATATTTTTCCTAGTAAAGACATATAAAACAATATTAATCAGTTTCATACTTAATGGGTTTAATTATATACTAATAAAACTGTTCTCTTACTCTGACTCACTCTCATTCACTCGTCTCTTTCTCTCTCTCTCTCTCTCTCTCTCTCTCTCTCTCTCTCTCTCTCTGACACTCTCACACACATCCTATCATTCTCGAACTCTCTTTCTCTCTCTCACACACTCTCTGGGACACTAACAAAAGGGCGAGGGCCGAAGAGCAGGGAGCGGGGGACAGTTTGATTGCAAGTTTGTCGGACGAGCGCGCGCGCGCGTCGACCGCGGCTTGCCGCCGTTGCGCCCCGGAGATTCAACCCGTGTACGTATTTTTCCCCTGGCCTCGATAGAGCTAGCGGCTAGCAAATTTATATGGAAATTCGCCAAATTTGTTCTATGTCTTCGCACTCTTTCCCCGTTCCATCCTGTTGCATACATCGATGACGAGGCGAGCGGAAAACAGATGGGGGTAGGGGGAAAAAGTGATGAGAGATAAGGGGTGACAGAGGGAGATTGCGTAGAAGATATTGGACTATGATGCAGTTGATGGGAGAATGATGATATGGTGCGGCAGAAGAGGGACAATGAAGAGTTTTTGATTGGGCGCCTGTGCCAAGCTGATAATACATTAATATTAAAATAATGATTAGTAATTGTCATCAATATAAATTTAACTTATTTTGATGACAAAATCGCGATTTTTAACAATATGCTACAGAATATTAGTAATGATACTTATAATTATCAAAGATCGAAAATAAATATCCTGAAAACGCGCTGTATGATTAAATTGAATTTTTTTTACATTCATTAAAATCATATCTATCTTAGGCAAAGTCAATAATTCTGATTGTCATAAGTACATTAAACTAGTGAGATGTGGCGTCATTACTACATCATCAATTATACGCATCTCTAAAGCACAACACGAGCCCAAGAATCCATCGCCAAAAACAAACAGTTCTCTCGACCTTCAGCCAATGCGTATACGCTTATACCTGCGACCGCGTAATTAGCAACAGCACTTCATTCGCTCGGCATTTCCTCTTCAAACGCGAGCGAAAACATTGTACACACAGAGGCGAGCGAAAAATCGAGAGCAACGATGTACGCCCGCACACACGCACACGCACACACAATCGGATGATAGATCGATCGTGTCGCACGTCCGCTATTTCGAGACAGTTTTCCGGCCGCGTGCGAACAACGCATCGAGGTCGTGTAATCGTCCGGAGGAGGTGACAAAGCTGAGTCATTAAAATTACTGCGTACGAGAGGCCGATGGAGCGACGCCCACGCGTGCAGATTAATCTTTTTCGGGAAATTTCGTGTGAAATTGGAAGGAGTATTAGTGCTATACATCTCGTTAAAGCTGCACCATTCTCCATGTCACGTTGGGATCGTAGGTGGATGAGGGTATGTGATTTTAATATCGACGCTGGGGTTTTTATTACTACCTTCGGATTGTTATTTCGATGTTCGATATATACTAAAACGGGGGAGATAATCGGTGAAGACGTTTCAACGCGTTGATTAAAAATTTAATCATGAAAATTCCTGTGTTCGCTGGCCAAAATGTATTTATACGGATAATCGTCAACATGTAGACATCAGCGAGAAAATAATAATAAGTACAATGCAGATATTATTTTCTCATTACGATTCGAAACAAAAATAACTTCATTATGCGTATAATATTTATATTTTAAATTAAACGTACACTTCAATTTAAAATAATAAAACATTTCGGACTTATATTTAAAAACATTATCAGAATTGTATTTAAAAAGATCATCATAATTGAAGAGGTACGAGTATTCATCAACGTGGAACAAATTTTTTTAATAATAAATAAATATGATTAATATTATTAGCCAAATAAATATTCGTACGCCCTCGGGGCCTTATATTTATAGGATTTTCTACATGTTTCGTAAAATTGCAGATAAGCTAAATAGACATGATAAGCAAGTTGATAAGATATATTCATATCTAAGTCACGTGCCGTTTATTTCTGTACCATTAGTTTAATGGCGAGTTCTAATTATATTCGAAAAAACATCTTTTTACAAAAATATCCTATCGGCTCCGTGCATCCATTACTTATATTCTACATAAAAACATAATTTCGCTGAAACATTTATATAAGCCTTCCACACAACTTCGAAAAACGGACAAATCTCGCGAGTAACGGACGGTCGTTAAGCGCCAGCTAATATTAACCTGTACAGGAAGATTCCCAAACGCCTCGGGCGGCTACGCCGGCGTTTTGATTTTGATAGCAGTGCAATCAACGGGCTCAGCCGATGATTATCGCACCACCCCGACCCCGAAAATTTCGATGAGCTCGATCGCGATCATGGGCACACCGTCGGGGTCTATTATGACGGCGGTGTAACGAAAACACCATGATTGGTAACTGCAGTATTTTCATCACTCACTGAGAAATATTGAAAATAATTGATTTTAGGGTTACGTTGGGTTAAAAATACTCTGATAGGTAATGATAGTTTGATTAACGAAATTTTTGTGATTTTAAGGGATCTTACGTTTATCTAAATGAGACTAGTGAAAGGTTATATGACCTAGCAACTAAGCTCATGATATGCTTTCAACGAGTGGTAAACATTACAGAATTCAAGTGAAAATAATTAGTCGGATATTAGTGGAAATTTTCTCAGTATAAAGTTGGTAAATAATGCGGTGTAAATGAATTCTACGAAAAACTTTTATGGGGATTCATACGTGGTGAAATACGAGCTAGAAAATTTTTTAATTTAAATTCTCCTTGAATTGCTTACCTCACTCAGAATCGTTAAAACTATTAATCAAATTACGTGCCGTAAAAATGTTAGTATTATTACTATTTTGTAACTAATATAGATTTATTAAAAAAAGTAGCGCAAAAAATAATATTAAAATAGTTCTTTCACAAAATGAAAAAGAAGAAATTTTATCAAAAAATTGCATAACATTATTTGTATTTTCCAAATGTAAATTACCTTATTTCGCTATTTTGATTAAAAAGGTACTTAATTATATACTTTACAAAATTAAAGTAACTGATCAACGTTATCACGGCTGCATATTACAAACGTCTGTAAAAAAAACACAAGAAAACAAAGTATCCACAGTTGAGTTAGAATTAAAGTTCTATATGTAACACGGGGGTACAGACGATTATTCCCTCGAATATTTACAGTCCCCCATGGAAATAAACTGCGACTTTACTTACATAATGCACTACTACATTAATGATTTGTATCCTAAAACCATAAAAGAACTTATGCTTAAAACTAATACTATAAGACTTGTAATTTGTTTATTATTTTGAAATACACATATTTTCCACAGACTGCTGAAACATGACATCGCTTACATCATGCAAACATACTCATCAGAAAGAAAGACCACCTAGAATCCATTTTTCATTGTGAGAACTCACTAGCCAGCGAAGAGAGATAGAGAGAGTAAGGGAGAACGTAAGAGAAAGAGAAAGAGTGAGAGAGAATATGAGAGAGAAAGCGAGTGAGAGAGCCAACTGAACTGAGCCCTGTCGCGGTCCACGCGTCTGCATTTGACAGTGAAACACAACCGGAGAAGGAGGCGCGACTACTTAAACGGAGAATAAATTGTCGGATCTAGTGCGATTTTCCTCAATGTAACTCGGTCTCTCGTAAATGGTTGCATACAGATACAGGAAAGGACGACGCAACTGACAGTTCTATAATTGACTCGAATCGCTGGCCACCGACAACGGCGACTGGCGTAAATGAGTCGAAACTATTCGGACACGAAGCCATGACACTTCCGTCTGGCTGTAGCTCAACACATTTGATGAGGTAATTGTTCATCAGACGAGATTGTTCTATTCAGTATGCACGTCAGAATGACAAAATCGATTTTTTATTAGGCTGTATATTATTTTCATTAGCATATGTTGTAACTATAGAATCTTCAGTTTTTCTTTAAACTGTTTTTTTGTCACACTAGGGAAAAATTCTTGAATAAGAAAGTAGAGACTAACGGGCTGAATCCATCTCAAATCAGGTGGCCCGCGTATGCCTATGTCACCGATTATTTTGTTGATTACGGTATCAGAAAAAAATTAAAATTCTGACTTTGCTACCCTCATCCCTAACGAAAAATGAAATTTCATCCTTATTTCTAGACATAACAATGTACATGATAGAAAAAGCGAAAAATCTTGCACAAGAAAAGGGAGTTTATTCGGAACCAGAAGTGTACACAGGCCATCCCATTGACGAAAGGACCGAAAAAATTTTTATGGAATATTATATATTACCGTTAAAATAAATGATAGAAAAGAGAAGAAAGTTAAACGTTTCCTTACTCGAAGTCTGAAAGCAACGTATGAAACATTCAAAAATGATTATTCCGAATTGAGAATTGGTAAATCGAAGTTTTATAGTTTGCGATCAAAATATGTCTTACTTAGTCCAATCAAAGAAGTTTGTCTCTGTATTTATTGCGCAAATTATGATTTATTTCTTACGAGCTTAATTAATTTCAGAGGGAGTAGCGTTACAGAGTTGGATGAAATTCGGTCAGAAATGATAAACGCAACAATGTGTTCTGAACCATCTGATTTATGTTATTTACAAGAATGTAAAATATGTCCAGGCAGTAACGGAATTACGTTTCATGTTCTAAAACTGTAAGATATAGAAGGAACAAAAGAAATTACATATGATTTGTGGGATAACGGTAACTTGATTAAAAAAACAGTGTCAATTTCTGCTTTTAACCTTTAGACGGTCGGGATTTGAGGTGACATATCGCCCATAGAAAACTGGTAAATAAAGTATCTTATATCACAGAATGATCATAGGGAAAGTGTCGATCAGAGGGTGCGCCAAAATATTGGTTTTCCGGCCATCTAAAGGTTAAAGATGAACTTTCGGATTGGACCATGAAGGTTAGTACTAACGTATCTAAAAAATATACAACGCAAAGCTATAAAAGCAGAAAGAGAAAAGGCTAAAAAAAGACCCATATCATTTAGTTCTTCAAATAGACTTCGCTGCAAACTGGGCTGTGATTCATAATAAAGCAGTTCAGGGAAATCATTGGGTTAATGATCAAATTTCTATTTTCACAGCAGTCTCTTATCCAGGGGATTCGACACAACATTTCGCAGTAATAAGTGATGACCAAAAACATGATTAACTGTATGCTTTGCTAGCAATAAAAACAATTATAACCTACTTGAAAGCCAATTGTTGTGATTCAATAAAATATTACCATTGTATCAGACGGTGCCGCTAGCCACTTTAAAAATCGCTTTCAATTATCTGAATAAAACGAGCACCATTTGATATAAAATGGTTGTTCTCTGCTACTAGGTACGGCAAAGGAGCTGTAGATGGTGT
>JAYJLV010000056.1:11672394-11707274 GCA_036873485.1 Torymus texanus
TCATTCACCTTGTTAACTATTCGAATTTAGATCACTTGGTTAATAATATATTTTATTATTAAAAGAGTGTCCTACACAATTGACGATTTTTCCGTCCAGTACGTCTGTGCGGAAATACAATTCGCGTATTATATAAGCTTTCAAAATCAGAAGTCAATGCAAAATTGGAAAATTTTCATTATTTTGTCAATATTTTTAAACTATATTCTATATTATATTGTATTATACGATGCTTTATTATATAATAATAGAAAATATTCGGCTAGCATGAAAAAATTCAATGTCCTGGTACTGTTTTGGTTGGTTTAATAAACAAGCGATAAGAATAATGACGTCGTTTGAAACTCTATATGACTCAATAGTTTTTGAACTTGTCCTTACGAAGGAGGCACAGAGAGAGAGATCAATTCAATTTTGCTTGGAAGCGAGAGCAGAACAGTCTTGCTAAATTTTGTACGATATATCTTAATTGTCACCGAAGAATTATAAGTATTTATTTATTTACCTATATATATCTATAAATCATGGTTCCTATACAAATAATAAAACTTTGTTCATTTTTATTTCAATCCTGATTTTCAAAGCTTATAATATTTATTCGAATTTCATTACTGCACAAACATACTGCGGTCGGAAAAATCGTTAACTATTGCATCTATTATTATTTATCTCAATTGTAACGCCAGAAGCTATCTTTTAACAGATACGATATAGCCATAACCACGCATAATTTACATATCATTCAATTGCATAATAAAGTGCTGATCATGATATTCATAAGGCAAATGAGTCGCAGTTTTTTTAAATGTTCTAACACTTCAGATGCATTTACAAAATACTATCATTAGAGTCTCTAACACGGTACCTGCACTTGGATGACGCCGGAACACGCATCACAGATCCTGCGTGGTGGGGATCAGTTGTGGAAGCAACCTCAAACGAGTTGGAGTTGCGTTATCCGTCGCGTAGGTAGAACGTAATTTTTCGCGCTCAAGTTGAAGGTTATTACGTGATTAGTGTATCGATGTGTCGTTGTAAAATTTTTATAATGTTACGGTTTTGATGGTCATTCAGTTTTTGTACTTTTTAAACTCGTCGCAGCTGTGTTGTTTAACGAAATGTGTATGGCAGATTAACCGGAATATTGAAATCCATTAATTGAAATGATATAATGCTTTGAAAGTGAAAAAATATTATAAATTAGTGTACAAGCCAGTGTATTACGTTATTGTATGTTCGAGAACGTTATCCGAATTGTAAAATAACAAAAAAAACTGTTTTATAAAAATGGCAATATTATATCCAGACTTTTTTCAAAAATTAAAATTGATAAGAAATTTATTAATTACTTAAACTAGGTTTATATTTTTATTAATTTATTAATTATGACGCAATTCAGTTTAACGCGCATATATATATATATATATATATATATATATATGTGTGTGTGTGTGTGTGTAATTTCATATTGAATCAGCGATACTTCGTTTTGTATAATTGATCTTAGATGATGACTTGAAGACTCACTTGGATATAAAGAAGAAAAAATCAGCAAACGTTGAAGAATTTATTTTTCGCATTGCATCATGGAGTTATTTTATCTCATAGTTCGCGCGCTTCAGGCTATTTGGTGGTTCTTCCTGTGGTGTTCCGAGTGCTGTATTGATGCTGGTATATATCTTTTTACAAATATTAATATACACATAAATAAAAAAATAATTTTTTCATCAGACCTCAGCCAAATGTTTACCAAAAAATGCACGTCTTGTGGCCGAGAAGTTGCATATTAGAGTCACGCACTTCCATTATACTATGTGGTGGTAATATGCAACTTCCCAACCGCAAAAGGTACATGTTTTAGCGAACGTTTGAGTCAGAGTATGAAGAAAAATACTTGTCAGCCTAGATATGTGATGTACTATTAAGGATTATCTTAGAATTATTTAATGCACTTATGTTAGAATTTATAAAAGTTAAAAGTCATTTGGATTACCATACGCATAATTGAACGCACTTGATTGTTATTTTAAAATTATATGATGAAATGACAAAATTATTAAAATTTTTTATGTGGGCTTGATATGCCTTTTAGCAATTGTGTGCGGTAGCATTAATGTACACACTTATGCAACGATATAAACAACGATAATATTTTTCTTTAATTTTCAAGACAATCAGAATAGTATTTCTGTCATCATTAAAATTTTAAAAGATAAAAACAATAATTAAGCGAATATTATATTGCAACCTATTATTATTTTGCTTCCTTCCAGAGAAGGCGTTGTTATGGCAAAGCGAAGTTTATTACATTTTGTTTCTCATTTTCCTAGTTTTTTGTCAAATTTTACTTTCTTGTAAGGATTTTCCAAAGAAAATTTACTACAGTATTTAGCTTTATACTTAACTTTTTTTATGGCCTAGCATGCAGACATGCCTACTAAGACGACGGGGATGTTTACAATATAAAATAAAAAAAAGATGAAATTTATTTATGTTATGTAGCTTATGTATAAAAAGACATTTTCTTAGTTTAGATATTAATTTTCATTCCTAAAATTAAAAGCTGTGACTGATGGATTTGCTATGGGAGCCGATACCGTACCTTCTATATCAATAGACATAAACTTTAATACTTTTCAAAGTTACGAAAAGACCGATTAAACACTTATTCTAGTTCGTGGAATATAGAATAAATCTTACAATTGATTTTTTTCAGAAATAAAAATCACTGAGAGAATCCATTAAACATTTTTCTAACGATCTGTTGTTACTATCTTGCAGATAATTAAAAATGAATTTTCGTTCATTTTTTTTAGTCTTCCGGTAAATCTGAATGTACAAAAACACAGCAGTTTGCCTCTCAATTTTTTGAGGTAATAGTAATAATTGAAGTTTTCTGGATAGCACGTAGCGGTATAGCAAGTAGTTTTGGAGATCTTATTTTTATTAGTCTATTAGTCTATTAAACTAAACGAATGTTGCACTCAAAACTAGCAACCACACTGCATTTAACATTTTAAAAATGAAAATTTTTTTAATTATTTGAAAAAATTACAAAAGTACTAAATATGAAAAATTGAAAGAGACCGCATGTTATACAACGGAGGAGGTTCGTGACAATTTACTGATAAAGTGCAATTTGTGCTGTTCATGTTCGCTAGTCAAGTTGAAACGACAATTTTCCAACTCTCGGATTTCACGAAGAAACGGGAATCAAGACAACGCCTTAAGTAATTCGATTGCAGCCATGGACAAATTCATTGATGGAGTTCATGAAAAGATACATGTAAGAATGAAATGAATTTTATATATTCGTATAGAGCGATTAAAAGATTCACTTTTGAAACATTTGTTTAAGACTAAATATTTTTATAAATGTAATTTATATAAAATAATCTTTTCAACATAGAAAAAATGAACGAATAACGGTCATTGATCATCAACAAATATTTAGCTTTCAATGAAACAAATTAATTTTCCATAAGAAAAAGTAGAAGAAATGAACGTTAATGAAGTCAAAGAATAGTTAAAATTGGATCGTTTAATAAAATGTTAAGTGCATTTAAAAATTAAAAAAATGCAAAAAAGGTGAAAATCTTAAGAATTACATAAATTTTATAAAAAAATAATTCATTTTTTGTCGTTTTTCGTAATTTTTAAATGTACTTAACTTTGCACAAAATTAGTTTATATTAAAGATTTTTTTCTTGTATATAATTCTTTTTCTTAGAAAAACTTATTTTATTCCACACTCAACTAAAATGTCCACCTTTCGTCCCCGAAAATCAGGGCGAAAGTTGCATATATTTCCTGCAAATCTGATTTGCGTGTTGAAAGTAAAATATTTTTTTTTTTTAATTTTTATCATGTTATTATAAATATATTAATATTAATATTAGCATTGTTTTATATTATTTACGAAAAGGATTTTCCATCGGGTGATTTCTCGCTTTGCTCGGGCAGTAAACCCACTCATGGGAAAAATCTGCTACTTTCGCCTCTTGTTACATAATGTACTATTCTTCATTGAAAGCCTAATATTGAATAATGATCAGTATACGTTTTTTCGTCCATTTTTTCACAGTAAATTTACATAAGAAAAATTG
Organism: Torymus texanus; assembly: GCA_036873485.1. NCBI lineage: Eukaryota > Metazoa > Arthropoda > Insecta > Hymenoptera > Torymidae > Torymus > Torymus texanus. Next base: position 11,676,501 of record JAYJLV010000056.1, read on the forward strand.
TTCAAAAAACCATTTTTAAATATTGAAATTTTTTTAAGCTTTGAGTTAAAAACATTTTTTTTTTAAATTGTACGTATGCGTATTAATAAATAACAGAAAAAAGAATAAAAATGAATTTCTAAATTTTTAATATTACTTACCATATCCAATTTTTAAATTGAAAATATCACACTGTTATTATGTTGCTATGTTCAATTATAAATGCTTCACCATATAATCAGAGTTTTTAAATGTTTTAATTAAATTTTAATATCAATATTAAGTAAAACTACCTTCATTTGATCACACGCTAACCATCAAAATTGATTTACTTTCTACTAGGATTCTTCTAACTATATTAACAAAATTATTAAAGATAATTGTCTTATTATAGGATTCCAACATCTTAAGCTATTATGGAGCAGATCAAAATAACAACTTCGTGTTTATAAAACTCAATCGCCGAATGGACAAGTACACTGAATTAACATTTTTGTTGGCATTCGAAGATGGACGGATATACGGACTACCTGGTAAGAAATTTATAATATATTTACAAATTTGAATAGAAAATTGAATTGAGCATAACATTTTTCTATAATTAAAAACACTTCTCAAAATATTGAATGCAACTTTCTACTCAACTGAAATAGTGCTTTTATGATTTTTAATAAAATTGCAATATATCTACACGAAGAATTTTGACCACTGACTATTACCACGAATTTCAGATCACCCAAACATAGTGCTCAACGAGGACGGAAGCTCAGGCTGGACCGCGGTTGGCTTGAAAATAAGCGTTATAGAACCCGCCAAACGTGCACGCGTAACTTTCAACGGGCTCCTCAAGCGGAGAAGCCGCTTTGACTTGAACTACAACGTGGACGCCGACGTCGAGCACGTACGATTTAATTGCATGTAAGTTTTCACGTCGCTTTCACGAAACAGGATTCAATGAATGTTTTCTTGCAATTCATCTATGACAACATGCTTTAATGCTCTATTTCATTTGGTAACGTTGCTTGCAGTTTTGTCGCATGCACTCAGCCTTATCCACGCGATGAATTTTGGAGCTCAGAACTTCAAGCTACTACGCAGGGGGAAAAACCATCTAGGTATTGGTATATATATTTTATTTGGCACAAATGTTGAAATTTTGAAGAAAAAACTTAATCTTTTATTTCTGTTAGCCTCGATATTGAGGAATTTCACCAGTATGGATCCATGATGGGACAAGTGAGGTTCGAGGACTCGACGAGCGTAGATCTTTACTTGCGCGGAATGCGACAATGCTGCTGGGGCAGATGCGATGCGGCGCGATTCGATAGGAGCGTTTGCTTTACTGGAGTCGATGATATTGGAGTTTCTTTCTACGCTAATGTGGCTAATGTTAAAGATGGTATTCACAAGTAAGATTAACAGATTAATAATTTACTTTTGTAAAGAGGACAATAACGCGCATTAAAAAGCTGCGTTTAATAATTAATTTTTTATCGTACAAAATGTTTTAGCATTCAAATAGGGCACGTGAAGGCCCCTACAGAAGATTTATATCCGATGAAATTTTTAAGTTTGAGCATCGACAAATTCATTGATAGATACGAAAATGGATGCAGTGAATTTAATTTTCAATTCACAGGTTTTTAAATATCCATTGTAATGCTTGTAATATCATTTGCTATACATGTAATTATTAGTATGATGACACATTGGTGAATTATTTTTTTTTGTACTTGCTACAGCTGGAAAGAGAAAATATAATGTTTTTATGAAACTATGTAGACGGACATATATGATAGTTCGCGGGGGTTACCCATGGGATTCTCAATATACATTTCACAAAGTTGAGATGATAGTAAATGATGTGCAAGGTATAGTTGAATTTTAAAAATCACTTATTCTTTAGATGAATTATTTAGTTAAACTTGATTGATCTTTCAGGCGTTGGACTGATACAGATATGGCAGCCACATTACGGCGACTGTCCTATAAAGTTATCGCCTATAAAAAAGTATATTAAGCCAAAAGAAGGTAAATGTAACGCACAAGTTTACACCCTCTCTTTTCAAGATGAAAGATGTCAAGATGAAAATGTTGTCGGTGGCAAAGGAGCATCGCTCGCTGCGCTTTCATCGATCGAAACAGACAAGGTATTTTTATTGTATGACATATGTATAACCTATGACGGACTAATTGATTTATTCATAATTCAATCAGTATTAGATATTGTCTTTGATAAAACAATAAATCATGAATAATTTATAGTTTACGGTGCCAAAAGGATTTTGCGTTACTGCCTGCGCATTGGAATCACAGATTAAACATCATCCTAATATATCGGAGGCCATCAATGCATTATTAGAAGCGTGCAGTGATGGGAAAATTGATATTCTAAAGGAACGTGGCGAAAAGTTAGTCAAAGTCAGAGGATTCACACGAATTTCAATGAAATATTATTTCAATATTACTTAAATTTTTAAGAGTTTAGAACATTTAAAAAGAGACTTAATATTATATTTTTCCAGAATAGAGCAACTAATGAAAAACACTCCCGTTTATCATATGGTGGAGGTTGAAATATTAGAAGCTCTTAAAGAATTCGAAGTCGGCAATGGCAGAAATAGATATTATGCCATACGATCGAGTGCAATTGGCGAAGACAGCGAAGATACATCGGCTGCAGGTCAGAACTCAACGTATCTGGGTATCAAGAACGCAAACGAAGTTGTAAAATTCGTGGCTCACTGTTGGGCCAGCCTTTATACTCACCAAAGTGTTGAATATAGGTGATTATATGTCTGATTTTATTTTTAAAATACAACTGCAATAATTGAGTATTTTCAATGATAACGATGTACATATATAATCTATCATTAGGAGACAAAATGGGCTACCGATAAAAGCATTGATGGGGGTCTGCATTCAGCAGATGGTTGATGCTGAAGCTGCCGGCGTCATGTTCAGTCGACATCCAATAACTGGGAATCCAAAAGAAATCTTAATTACCTCGAACTACGGCTTGGGTGAGGTACGTGTGTTTGTTGGATAATTTTTAAAGTTCCATAAATAAACATTATTCTTTCATATAAACGTCGCCTAGAACGTTAGATGGGTTGTCATTTTGAAAAAATTTTTTAATAAGTTTTTTATCGTTCCAAGCACACCGAAATATTTCATTTCCATAATTAACACCATAACGTACATACGCAGTCTGTAGTGTCTGGCCTCATTGATCCGGATACCATAACCGTAAAGCGAAATCGCAGAAATTCACTGTCCATAAAGTCGTCCATGATCGGCAACAAAACACAAAGGATCACGATGGACACAGAATCCAACGGTGGCACGCACGCCACTGATATCACGTCCCGCCAAGCTTCCATGCTATCGATAAATATGGATACGGCGCTGAGACTTGCGGATATTGCCGTAAAGTTGGACGAATTTTACGGAGCGCCAAGAGACGTCGAATGGGCGGTGCTCGACGAACGCATCCATCTACTACAGTGCCGACCCGTCACGGCCCTCGATGCCTGGACAGACTTTGAGCTGACCCACGAAATGGGTAAGGGGTAGACGTTAACTTTTTCTCGAATGTTTTATATTATGTATACTATATGGCTTTTAAAAATCTTCATGTTTATTCATTTTTTAAAAAAACGCCAAATACCGACGCGATTTCTGCTTTTACCGACATTATCCTTTTAGTTATTTCTTTAAAGAGTATAAACAATTTCATGAAAAACTCATGGCTGTTATCAATTCTGTTCGATAAATATAACACCTGTAAATTTAAAGCTTATAAGTTACATTTGGAATAGCCGTCTAAAATTCTGTTTTACCGACATATTTTGAGTGATTTCAAATTTACTCGAAGCATATAGAAGGAAAATTTTTCATTTCTAGGTGTTATATTTGTTGAAAATAAGTGGAGATAATTATGAGTTTTTCACTCAATTGTCTACTTTTCAAAGATATTCAAAGAAGGATGTCGGTATAACAGAAATCTGTGTAAATTTGAAGTTATCGTTAGCTGATTTAACTTTAAATTTTTATAAAGTTAATTAAATAAAAATGTTTTTCCCAAAAAAATCGATAAACTCTCGGAATCAGGATCTGGAGTGCCGTGTGGTAGCGATATTCTTACGTTTGCCAATGTCGGTGAAGTTTTGCCAATGGTTCTTACGCCGTTGACTCACAGCAACGTCATACATGGATTACAAGTTATAACACAAATGAATATTACAAGGAAGCCAGCATTGGATACCTACTCTAGTAACTTGTACGTTGTCAATTCGAGGTGCACTCTCAACTTAATGGGTGTAAGAAATTTTTATATGTATATCTATATTTCTGTTCAATGTTGTGGATGCAGAGCAACGATGTGATAAACGTTGTGATATATTTCTGTCGTGGTATAAACATTTTCTATTTGATGATCAAAGAAAATGACTTTTATGTGCTTACGCTCCAAGCTGAACCGATTTTATTTGATCTCTTTTTTATTTATTTATTTAATTATTTCTGTTATATTCATTAAATTGGATTTTGGTCTTGCTTATATTATTTTTCGGCTTAACACAACATACCCTTATTTTGATGATGCGAAGAAACTTCAGAGCGAACCCATCAAATATCTCTGTCTCTCGAGCAGAAACTCTGGGATTAGCATTCGCGTCATCATCAGCCTGCGTCTGAATATACTTACTTGAGATAGTTATGACACAATTCCCTACAGGCTTAAAACACCGAAAAGACATTTAAGATCAATCAACATTTTGTTAAGAACGACCAAAAATCACTTGGTTTTAATATTCTTCCATAACAACAACGAATTAATCTATTCCTATATTCCGCGTTTTTCACGTTATTTCTTTCGTGACTAATGCATACTCTCTTGCGTACCGGTAATTATGCTGACAAAGAAAAATCATTTGCACAAATAAACACAAAGTTACTTCCGACTGTAAACGAGATCAACCCTTGAATTAGAGTTTTCAAGTACATATAATATGTAAAATGACATTAACATTTGTACGATACAGTACGTCTCAAAAATAATGTCTATATAAGTAACTATATATGTACTTCTTTCCTTATACCAGTTGATTCTACGTTTTGTCGAGGAAGAAATAACGATAGCCAACCGAGTGATGGAAATCAGCCTCTGTGGTCACTCCATTGTCACGCCGGAGCTGCACAAGCTGGCGAAGAAGCGCAACGGCGTATTGACAAGCACCATTGAGCGTCTGCGTTTCAAGGCCAACATGTTACAGGATCTCTGGCAGAACGGCGGTATGATACGTTTCGCCGAGAATATAGTCCAACGTTATAGACACTCGGAGCCAATCGTACGCGACCTCGAGGACCTGGACGCTAAGCAGATTTATCATGCACTCAGCGTTATGGCGGATGACTTTACGAGGACAGCTTGGTCACACGCACTCGCGTCCAGGTGCAGTGTGTTTTACCAAGTGGTGACCATGTCGATTTTGGCCAGCGACAGCGACAAGTTCACAGCCGAGCATTATTCCGATATTGCGTTGTTACTGAGCTCGGGCAGCGATGTTATCAGGTATAATATACCTGATAACATATATAACATTTAGTAAAAATTACTAAATATTTTGTAAAAATTATCATTCTATCTTTTAAAGCCACCACAGACTGTAAAAACTCAAAAAATTACTATATTTTACAGTAAATTTTACAATATAGTATAGTAATTTTTACAAAGCATTTAATAATTTTTAATAAATTTTTTTCTCAGTGTACTAATTAATTTTCACGTATAAACTGTTCTATATGAATCTTTAGAATGTTAGTTTTATATTAATAATAAGTATTGTAATGATGTGATTGAGTATAGTGCCCAAGTGCCTAAAGTGCTGAGGGAGATAACGCGGACGATCAAGGAAAGCGGACTGGCCGACGAGTTCAGAGCCATCGAGGCATCTGAAGCAATGGATTGGCTGCAATTGCACTGTCCGAAAGCACATGAACAAGTACGAGAATTCATTCAGACACATGGCCATCGAGGCTTTGAGGAATTCGAACTGATTGCTGAAACGTGGAGCATGCGGCCTGAAAAGTTCCTCGCTATCCTTCAAGTGAGATATAATATTTTAGACAAGTTTCTATGTAGTATAAGGTTAATCCATTTAGGAGGTTCAAAAAAATGAAGAAAATAGTCGGAGGCACATTCCTGTGTTTAATGTTGAAAATTTTTCTTGATTGCTTGTATGACTTATAGAAAGAGAAAAAAATTATTAGAGGAGTGAGCCATAAAGTTTGTTTTAAGTTTCTAAACCATGGATCTTTGCGTAAATACACAACCTTTTTCCTCTATTGCTAATTTACCGCGTTTAATATACCTGTCATTTTTTACAGTCAATGGTGGCCAGCGACGACAAGACCGTACCCCACAAAGCTCTGACACCAGGCGAGACTGTAGCTCGGTTAAAGACTCCACGCAACCGCCTCACTCGCTGGATCCTGCGGCTCTTGCTACCCGCTACTAGAAAAGGGGTAGGTCGTCGCGAGCAGACCAAAGCCTTCATCATTGAGATGGTTCACATGATGCGACTAGCCTATCGCAGGCTCGCCTTGCTATTGAGGCGTGAGGGCCGACTACCTGATGACGAGCTCGCATTTTTCCTTACACACAGAGAACTAGGAGAGATACTAGAACGGCCGTGTCCTAGCTTGGTGAGGAATGCCGTGAAGCGACGGAAGATTAGGTCGAGGTTGCAACAGTGTCGGTATCAGGAGGTTAACTACGGATTTCCGCAACCGATAGAGGTAAGGTGTAACAATAATGTCGCAGAAATGTGTAGTTTATTGATGTTTGACTCATGAAACTGTGTAGTATATAACACAGACAGAACAAATTTAGATTTATTGAATAATTATTTATCAACTCTCGTGTAGTATAGAATAAAACTAAGCGGTCTATATAAAAACTTCGTTTTAACATTATATATAGGCTACCCTCACTACGTTCGGGCGCTAATCTTGCGCCGTGCAATAATGATATACAATCTAATTCTTACCAACATCTTGCTTCATATTTTTTCAAGATTTTCTCTTCAAGGTCGGCAGGAAGACAAGTCGAAAGGTAAGTCGGAAGCTAGGTAGGCAAGCAGGTAGGTAGGCAGGTAGGTAGGCAGGTAAACAGACAGGTCGGAAGGTAGGTAGATAGACAGGTAGACGGACAGGTAGACGGTCAGACAGGCAAGCAAGTAGGTACATATATAGGTAGGTATATACATATAGGTTCTCGATTTCTCAAAATCATCATCCAAGTCTGAAAAAGTCAATTGGTCCCTTATTACATATAGTACTTCTTTTAATAAGTGCAGGAATAGGACCTTTTTTGCATGAAAAGTGGATGGGAGATCGAGTATATCAAGTCGTCATAACGGGAGACTATATGTTCCCTTCGTCTCACTACCGCGTGAGGCCTCGTTGGACGCTCGAAATGCACAATTTTCCACTCACTTTTTTATGTAGCTACACAGGAAAAAGGCCTTTTTTATGCACGCGTTGAAAAAACTTTTTTTTATTCTTGTACGTTATTATTAGATTAAATCTCAAACGTAGCCAAAATAAACTTTTCAACTTAGTTGTTTCATTTAATTTATTTCAAAATAACTAAAAATGGGGATCGGCGAGCAGGGGATAATTATTTCGAATTGGCAGCTACATTATGTGATTTACTTTCAGTGCCCAGAGATGGCAACACGACCCAAAGGCGACCTAAAAATACAAGGCACGCCGGTGTGCAATGGAGTGGTAACAGGACGCGCTTGCGTGGCTTTAACGCTGGAAGAAGCCAAGGCGATACGATCCGGGGACATTCTGATAACAAACGCTACAGACATCGGTTGGAGTCCATACTTTCCTCTACTCGGTGGTATCGCTACAGAGATAGGCGGTCTTATAAGCCATGGAGCGGTCATTGCGAGAGAGTACGGGCTGCCCAGTATTGTGAACGCTGTCAATGCGACGAGATTGTTCAAAACAGGTGAGTAAGACAATTTTCATTTAAAGTTTGGAAGAATCACAGTTTACGATGTTTGCAATTGTAAAACTATAAAAGAGTAATGCCGTATTATTTGTGTTTTAGGTGACAAAGTTACGTTGAACGGGAACACTGGCACCGTGGAAATTATTAGGGAATGTACGTTAGGTTAATATTATTGTTAATAATGAGCGACATAACGTGGGATTATGTATAAAAAGTAAAATTTTTATTATGATAAAATAAATATTTATATATATATTTTTAAAGAGGTGAAACAAATCAACGTTTCAGCGAAACTTTCCTGTCGATAATTTCGGTTTTCTTTTTCTACAATAGTATAAAACAAAATTGTCTTTTGTATATAAATTCAAGATAACTAGAATATATTGCCTTTTTCTGCTGAACTTTGCAAATTAGCAGAAGAAAATTAAATAAGTTTTGTAAACTATACAGTCGTTATAGTATTAGAACCTATTTCCCCCAAATCCATATCGTTATCGTTATTTACATGATGTATTAGACATGACAGCTGCAGTCGCATTCGCGATCTAACTTTGGTTAAGAGTATATCAATCCTCTGAGCATCTGCTTTACTAAGTGGCTGTGGTATGGCCTTCAAAGCTTCTTCAAAGAAATTTCTGTGAACAAGATATTAAGATGTATTTTCACAATTTGTAAATGTAAGAAAATAGTTTTTAAATAGAAAGTAATTTAAGGTAATAGATATATTGTTACAACTAAATACTTTTTATTTTTAACTTGAATAAAGGAATATTTATGTAAAATTATGTGTATACATTATCCACTCATCATCGACTACGGCAAGGACTCGTTCTTTCTATTGATTTTTATCACTCAACCAACTATAACGTTTTAAGGAGATTATTTTTCAACATTCAAAATTGTATAAGAAAAACGCATCTCTGTAATCGTCGGCGAGAGAAGATGTATATACATACATATCACCTCAATTGAAAAATTATTTTAATTTTAAAAACTACTTACGTTGCTTTTGGTGAACAATAGCTTTCTAGTGTTTTCCACAATAATAAAATATCCGTTCTGGCTTGTACAATACCATGAGGACTAAATCGAGAATTGACACATGTCAAGAGACGCGCCAGTTCTTCAGCTATGGTTTCAACAATATGAGATATCACTCGATAAAGTAATTGTGGAGAAACTCGGCGAACCTAAAAAAAGTGTAATTTTATACATACGAATAAAACTATAATTAATAAGATAACATATTGAATTTCACATTGAAATTTTACCTCTGCATGGACAGCTATAAGATTGGCTAAGATTTCCTGAGCATATGGCTTTATGTGAGTTGGTGGGAAGTCTGAAGTCCAATCCAAATTTCCTAAATACATACTAGGTTCTATTGTTCCAACCAGAGGATCACAACGTCGCTCTAAATAAGCTTCTAACACTGCGGTATCCAAAGTCTCTAACTGAGTCCAGTCAGACTTGTAGCCAATGGCAGTAGATAAATCCGGATATCCTTGGGTTTTGAGATTTTCCTCGATACGTGGTAGCACTATTTTTAGGGTGTATCTTATGTTACTCAAGGAAATTAACAGGCACTGTTCCCAAGTCTACAATATAATAAGTATAAATAATTAAAAGTTATACCTATATTAAAAATAATATATTTATCCGAATTCGAGAACAACGAAAATTTGACCTTACCGGACCATGTATTTTACTATCCCTAATTCTATAAGCAGCAGGAGAACCAGTAAGTTGTGATACCGTCGTGATTTCGTCGTCAATGGTGTCTTCGCTACCACTAAAAGCTAACTGTTGAAGACAGCGTGCAAACGCAGAAAATAACGACTTTATTGCGTTATGGTAAATTGTCTGTTGACTTATGTCTGCAAATAACGGTGCTTCTCGCGGACCGCATGCTACCGCTGTGTCCCGAGTTTGTTTTGCTACTTCCAAAACCATTTGTTCAAAAAGAGATGGCTAATTTTCATAAAATAAAATATAAGTTAATACACACAAATGAAAATCTTCGGAAAAACGTATTTATCTAACAAAAACTTATTATTTTGCAAAAAATAAAAAAATTTCATGTTTAATTTATTTGAATTGAAAACTAAAAATTGGATTTTGTATAAAAAAAATATTCCTTAAATATCATTTACATACATTAAGATAAGATCAACATACCAAATTTGTAATGCCTCCATCTTCATTTAAATACTCAATTTGCCAAGTCTCCTTACGATTCAATAATATAATATTATCAGCAGTCTGTTTAAATAGTGCTGTCAAACATTGTGATCTAGAAATAAAAAAGTTTAAAAATAAGCGTTTTTGTATAGACTTCTTCATAGTGCAATACTGAATGTTTATTATTACCTCAAGTCAAATATGAACTTTCCAAATAAATCTAATGCATCACTGGGCAAGTCTAAATGAATAAGTGATGCATACATATGTCTAATACATCTAAGATTTTGTAGAAGCAAGGGAGCCTCCAAACTGGAATCACAAGCAGTTTTCATAGCATCCACAGCATGTTGAATACTTGATAGCACCAAATTCTTAAAATTTTATATTAATTTAATTTTAGGTTCGCTAATTATATTTAGATTAAAATTTAATTTGTATAGTACTTACTTTAAATGGCCCTTGTTTCTCTGTATCAACAGCAACATGTAATTGTCCTGTAAAATAACTTTGTCCTAATCTCCAAAGATCTGGCAACTGCTCCAAGACAATGTCACACAGTGCTTCAATGCATTGAACCCTAGCTGGAGCATTATTTTCTTCATTTTTGGTTAACTTGAATTGTTTTATAGACATAGGAGTTGAAATATTAGATTTAATCATCAAACCTCCTCTATAATCATCTTCTCTATTTTCAGATTCCAGGTACTCATTTGTGCAGGCTTTTATACTTTTTTCCAAATAATTTCCATGAGAAACTGAAATGAACATGAGATTTAAAATTGTCTTACTGAAAAAGAAATAATACCTTTCAAGCATAGAAATAATTTTAATAATTATTGTAATACCTATCGCATCCCAAGCTGGATCACCTTCAGCTTCAAGGTTGATGAGGTTCCTTATAATCTTTTTCTGTTCTTCTAATGTGAATGGCACTTCTTCTAATTTCTTTCTCAAAACTTCTCTAAGAGTTTCTATTCTATATTCTATCTCTCTTAAAACTTTCTTGAACACTTCTACTTCAGTATTCTTAAACAAATTTTTTACACGCGCATAATCATTGATTACAAGATCATAATTTCCATTTTTAATATTTCTCTCTATATTAACAGGCATACAAAATAAGAATTTGTATCTTTGCATCACTGATAACGCATTTCTTGTTGCATCTGCTCTATCTCTCCTGGCTAAAACATCATCAAATAATTTATTGGCTTCTGTCATGGATTCTTTGATAGCTCTCTCCAATTTTTCCATAGGATTTGAACCATACTTTTCTACATCAGCTTCAAACTGATCTTTTAAAACCATAAGTGTTTCAAGTTGCTCCATTACAGATCCAACATTAGCCTAAACAATTTTAAAGCATAAAATAAATTAAATGGATACATAATTAATTGAAATTTAGAAAAATTATGAATTATCATCATATATACCTTTAGAAAAGAAAGCTGGCCTTCTTTTTGAGAATTTACTTTGCGCCTCAAGTAAGCTAAACCTGCTTTTAGGTCATCTAATGAAGTTGCATGGTGATGTTGTAATAGGAACATGCCTGGATGAAACTTTTCATTAGTTAATTCACTACTTGCCTCACCAAAAAGTTCTACTAGTTCATCCTCGGGAAACTTTTTTCTGAAAATTAAAGATAAATATTTAATATATTATTAACTCCATTTTGCACTTTAAGGTTATTAATTTCAAACACTTGTATTATTTTTACAATTGTATAATTATTATTGTATTTTTGACTATTCTGACTTTAATATACTACCTATAAGATTGCATGAAAAATAATAACTTACTCATTTCCTTCTACACTAAGACCTAAAGGATCCTCTTGGACATAATTTGTTGGCGACAATGCTCGTCTACCCCAAACAAAACTTTGTACTGGTGCCTCTTCAACCCATACTGCGGATTCTTTCATTGGGCCAATAGTTTCGTGGTAGCCTCTGAATTGAACTGTCGATGTACCCTGACCACCATTACGGGTGGTCACTATTATGTCACCTCTGCCCTTACATGGCCCTGATCTTGCGATTATTTTATTTGGAGATTTCCATTCAGCAGACAGTAAACAGTCGCAGCCACATATTGTAAGACCTGAAATGATAATCGTTTTGTAAAAATGTAATATAATATCTAGTAGTCTATTAATATCTAAAACTGTAATATCCAATATAAATACACAATTTCTAAAAAGTTACATAAGCCTTTTTATATAAAGATAATCAATCTGTTCAAGTAAATCATTAATAAATTTAAGTATCAAAGTAACAACTAATTGACAAAATGAGCTTCGTTGCTTCTACAAACTGTATAATGATTACTCGAAACAATACAACGATAAAGCATGTCACAAAATTCAATGGCAAAAAGTTTAAGTAGCAAGGAAGGTACACTGAAAAACCTCCCACACGCGATTATTGCTCTGATCAAAATAAAAAAAAACAAACTAAAATCCAATTTAATAAGCTTATCGCATTATCAGCAACCGAAAACTGAATTTTTTTCAGCCATTCACAAGTGAACGACGTGCAGCGCAAAATAGGCCGAGTGGCAAAATAGTTGACAGGCGCGACTAACCTACGAGGTCCTGGACCTTGACGCCAAGGAACTCGCCCCTAATAGTGATACGAGTACCCGGCGGTCCCTCCTTCGGGGATATACCCGTGACGACCGGCGGCGGTGCCATCCTCCTCTGCGCGCGCCGTCCTTTTGCTCTGGTCCTCGCACACAGCAGCACCCGCGCCTTTCCTCGTTCAGGACATTCGGCCGTTAGCAATCCCACAGCTGATAGCGCCCGTGGGACACAACGTCCTCATCTCTCCTGATTCGAGTCGAGAGGCAAATATCCACCCACATCAGCGCTTATTAGTACGGCTATCTCTCTATTCTCTCCGATGTGTCGTGTGTGTAGGAGGTAGTGCTCTGCTGGCCGAATGCTCGCGCGCGCGATCGGCCCGTGGCCGCGGTGGCTCTGCAGTCTGCATGCGTCGCGGGCGCGTTGTTAAGGATTGTCCACATGAGTGTGATTTGCTGAGCAGGTGCCAGCTGCGTATCGTGCAGTCTGTTTATTACTTATAGGCTTACTCACTGACTGGTTCAGTTTTAAAATACATCCAATCATCGAAAATGTCTACAAGAAGCAAACGGACCTCCACCTTAGTGAACTTATGTGGACAGTCCTTTTAGTTGGTAGAAAATAGCAGTACTTTTAGTAGCGGAATTTTTTGAAATTTATAAGTTATAAGTATATTTATATCATCATTTTATTAAATAGTGTAACCCTGGTGTAACCACGGAGAATTGACTTGCTCAGTTTTTTCATGTATACGTGATCTTTTAATAAACATAATAATATTGTAAAAACCCTAGTTAAAACCGAAAATGTATATATAAATGTAAAAAAGGGCCATTTTTTTTATTAATAAGTAAATACTAAATAAATAAATTAACTGAATAAGAAAAAATGAATAGATAGGATGTAATTTATATTGTTTAATGGTATACTTTGAAAAAACTCTTAAAGTTTTTTTATTTCGAACCTAATTTGTTAACAAAAATTAACAATAGTATACACTTTTTTCATTCTAAAAATAAATATTGTAAAGCACCTACTTTGCTAGAATTTCGAATAAATACTAAGTGATTAATAAACCTTTAAATTAAATTTAAAAAATAGCTGAGAGGTACAAATAAAGGAATAAAAATACTCAAGTTTTTTTTTTATTTCATGTTCTGTTTAATAGTGCGACAAGCCGACATTAACAAATACAAGTCTTTTTCATCACACGCACAAAACGCATTATTCTTGATGAACATCATCGAAGAATAAAATTAAAATAGAGGAAATCATCACACGATCCACATTTTAAAAAACCTAGTAGTAGAGGTGACGAGTATGTTTCAAGTGCGTCTACCTTCCCACGTGTGCACTGAAAAACTGAAACTACATTTAAAAACTAGCGACATAATTATTACATAGCCCAAGAGATGAAAGAGACGCAGATTCAATATCGTATCCGAATCAATAAAAATACTCCCAAATGCATCGCGCACAATATGCAATATAAGATTTTTTTTCGACACCTCAGCGAAGAGTTTGTCGCTTTTTATTAAATAAAAAAAATTATTCGTAAGATTAAAAAAGTCTGCGCGTGACATATCATCGAAAGGATTTATCAACTAAGGTGATGTAAAATGGGAATGTAAAAACGAGTCTTAAAAAATTTTACACTAGTGGAAATATTTTCATAAAAATAAACTTAAACAGTAGTAAATTCACTTTTCTTGTGCTGTATTTTTCTCAAATTTGCAATATCTTAAATATTTCAGGAAAATACAACCGATAAGTGTTAATGAAATTCTTTATAGATAAGAAATTTCGAGGCGTTAAAATGTTCGTTGTTCCTTTTAACAACGATGATACCATCGTCGCATTTCATTGTAAAAGTATTACCTACTGTTACAGCATATCACATTTTGTTTGAAAATCAGTTAAAAAATGTAGACATTTTTTTAATGAATTCCGAAATATTTCCACCAGAGAAGATAAAACCTTGAAATACAATTTTACTTTCACAGTTATATTAAATTTTAACTCTGTAACAAGGGACTATAGGCTTTTTGAAAATTTTCATCATTGACTACAATTTTATTTTTGGTAAATTCGAAAATTAGTTGCTGATATATCGTGAAAAATATTTGAGACTATTTAAAAAATAAGCTCAAATATAAGTACACACAGTATATATAACTTCTCACAATCAGTCTCAGCCATAGTCCGTGTTTCATTAATATAAGCATCTTACGTGATTTTCGTATTACACTAGGTTTAAAGGCCTTTTATCTGTTTAAGTCAACAAAAAATTAAATCAAATAAAACAAAGAATATAAATAATTCAACGCATCGCTCGCTCGGTTTCCCAATTGGCAAAGAGCAAATCACAGTTTGGCGGATGTTTTCTCGCATTTAATAGTTAAGGGAAACGATAGACGACTCAATAACAGTATGGTTCTGACTCTTCACTTAGACATGACTTAGAGCAAAGTGCTGTAACCATCGCCTCTTAGCGTAAACACAAATATATCTATGTGTATGTATTGTACATGAGCGACGCGTAGAATATTTGGATTTCTCGCAGAGGTATCGTAGATAACTCGCATCTACAGTGACACCTACAGTGATCTAATGGAAATAAAATGTTCAATAAAATTAAAACGAAACACGATGGTAAAAACAAAATTCAAAAATCATAATAATCATAGCTTAAAGTGAAACATTAACAAAGGGCCCAAAGTCAAAATTCATAACAATGCGTAATTTGTCCTCTCTTAAAATTTTCTTCATAAAATATTTTATGCTACGGCAACAATATTAAAAATATGCATAGGAAATCGTTTACGTGAGTAGCATATCTGTTTGTATCGTTATTTAATTTGGAGTTAAATCGACAAAAATAACATTTTAATATTTTTGACTATAGGTCCCTCTCAATTCTTTCATATTCTTGTAAATTACTGCAATCAACAATAATTTAATTCGATAATTATAAAATAATTTATATTACAATTTTTTTAAAGTCATAGTATTCTTGCTTAGCAGCGACATAATTATATTGCACTTAGTTCCGAGATTTCCAAGTGTCGATTTATTTACACTTTAAACAGTCAAGAAGAGTTAATAACACCGCTGTAGCAATACACAACAAACTTTCATTTTTTAAAGTTTTTTGCATATTTGACAACCAAGATATGACATAATGTATCTATGTAAAAACTAAATTATTAACTAATACAAGGTTTAATAACAAAAAGAAAAAACTTAACAAACTGTAGGTAACACGTAGACTTCTTTCGATTTAACTAAAAATAAAAATAGTGTATTGTAAATCTATTGTTCCCACCATTTTTTTTAATTTAAAAATAGTAACATTCCATTTTTATTTAATTTTTTTTTTTTCATGCACATTCTTCATGCATTCGGATTTCACAGCTCTGATTTTTCATAGCCCAGGTGAAACAGCGGCAATGAATAGTAGAAGTTAGTGGTCCCTGTGCTATTTTAGTGGCTTATTTTACAACAAGATTGGTTAGTACATTCTTTAGATTACTTTGTAAAATACTGATTTAAGGTGGTATTCAAACAAAAGATTTGTATAAAGAGTTTTAAATGCAGTCATAAATTGATACTTATAATCTAAACTAAAATATAAAATCAATATCGTTAAGATTATTTTGTATATAACACGATTCAATACATAAGACTATCAGAAGAAAAAATATTTTGGGAATGCGTTTTGGTGTATAAAAAATTTTTATCATAAAAAGTTAATAATATTGTTTTACAATATAATAACTTTGTTGAAAAGCGAAAAAATAATTCAAAATTTATGTAAATGTTTTAATGTGGCATCGATAAATTTGAAATTCACTTTTAAATTTATGCAAAATAGTTAAACATCAGTGGATATACAAAACTCTCTACTTTTTATCACGTTTTTATAATATAATTATATAATAGACTCTAAAAATTGTATGTAACATACAAAATGCTTTACAAAATCTATTACTATTCACTGGCGCTGTTCATCTAAGTTTTTCGATTTTCTCTTCATTTACAAATAAACAATCATACTCTATTCAATCAGGAAACCGATAAATTATCTTGCACTCAAACTTACTAACTATTGATTGAAACTATACGTAAAATATTTTTGTTATGTATAATTCTGCAGTGCCGAACAAATTCGCGCGAATTTTTTACCATTTTTTACAATAGTGCAATAGAAGTAATTAATGTAAAAAGGAATAGAGACGAGACATATTTGAAATAATCATATTCTACGGTATTGGAAGTCAAGGTGGTTTTTTTCGCACTTAAGCTAAAGATACGACTTCGTCCTCGCATTGAAGTCTTTCTGTTCTTGCATCACTTGCTTACATTCTCTTTCCATCTCAAAATGTCTCACAGAGTCCCAAAATTTCAGGGCATAATAAATAGCACTCACGTGATATATTACCACAGGAGTAATTAAGCAAATTTGTACAGGGACGCCTCTACACATTTCTTAAAGTTCAATATTTATTTTCCATGATCGCCGATGCGTCGCTGCTTCCACATGTGATGTACAGTAGTTATATGAACATCTTTTTTTAAATATATATATTTGCGTATATATATATATATAAATTTTTATTTATAAGAAATCTGTTAAGCATATTAAAACTCTTCAAATATTAGGCACATAGAACACACAATGATTTTTTTTCCACCTTCATATAGTATACGTAGTATCCCTTAGCATCTCGTCAATACCGAGAATATAAGGCATCATATTACAAAAAAATTTGCACCGCAATAATATATATATAACTTCATTTTGACATATAGATTACACAGTTTCTTTACTATCATCACGTAATATTCTTTTCACTTTCTTCTATTATCAGTTATGCATATCGATATGCAAAAAAGCCACAAATTGGCATAAAATCTATATATATGTTATCACCCTCTCACACACACAAACATTGCACGCTCATATGATCGTGTTTTAAATAAATTTTAGTTTACATTTATATTTATGCATAACGCGATCGAATGAATACTGTTGGGTGTACTTTAAGGCACTCGTGCGGTAAATACATATATCGGTGTTTCACATTCAATCGAAACGTCTCTCATTAAAAAGTTCGACAACTAGAAAAGAAGAGGAGGTAAATTTTGATTTCTCAATGCAGGTGTTACAAATGATTTTCAATATATATATATTATATTTTTATCTCAAATACTTTATCTAAAATAGCAGGGTTTCTAAAAATTTACTTTTTTATGCTTCTTTCGTCGGTAAGCTGAACTTTGTAATAATAAATATACTTAAAAAATTACGCGAGATCAAAATGAATGTTTACTTTCTCTTTGAACACTTTTACAAAGCATGATAAGGCACTGCCTTTTTCTGATTGCCAGCTTTCTTTTTAATAAAGACAAATAAATTTCTGAGACTCGAGACTTACATACCGTTCAAACAAAAGTGCTTTGATCGTCGCAGGCTTTTTCCTCATTACAGCATTTATTTATTGTTTTTGCATTTGACACCGATTCTATATATTACTCTTTACAAAACAGAGATATGTCTATTACCGTTTCTTCTTTGCTTTATACAAATACATCTCAGTGACTAAATAAGGCTTATGTATTTGTATTTACACAGTACGACAATGTGTAGAATATAGTTCCAGAAATTAGGATATAATAAATATATAAATCTTGTGATTTTTATGTATGTATAATATGTATAAGTCTCTTTTACAATATAAACAAAAATTACTTTTTTCTTTTACAATGCTGGTTCTTCCAACCAGTGGTTCATTTCTCTCGAGTCGCTTTGTTTCGAAAAACGATATTTTTTTTTCTTTTTGTACAATTCGAAAACGCCTCTCGATTCTTTGCGAGCTCGTGAAAAAGGCGCGAATAAAATCTAACGTATATTTATATGTATATATATATATATATATCGCTCTCTATGTATATAATGTACCCCTTCCTGATTCTAAAATGTCTTTGGCTAAAAAGAACTAACTCGTGTGACTTACGGGCATACATTGGTTTAACCCTGTTTAGGTTTGCATTCAGAACCAGTTTTACCTTATTTTCTTCTTTCTCTAATATTCTTTACATCTCGTGCGTAAAACCACTGCAAATACTTTCAAGAAACTAGAGTGCCTCTACATTCACATTCTTCCGACTTATCTTCTTTTATTCTTTAGTTTCGTCGTTCTGTTTGCCTGCGTTTTGTTGCATTCCGTCGAAGACCATTGCGAAATCCTAAGGACAAATATTTTATGTAAATTGTGCATAATGAAGGAAGACATTAAAGAAAATATTTCAAATATATAACTCGCTTGTTATATCTGCAACTTGACAATGTTAATGAAAATAAAGTATACTAATTAGAACTGCATACTGCTTGAAAAATTTTCGACCTGGAAGTGTAAGGTCACTGCACCGGATAATTAGCATGTTCTTATGAACGAAACTTGCCAACTATAGCCGTTTAAAATACTTCGTCCACGTTATACTGTATATCATTGACTTTACTTACTAAACAGTCTTTTTTTCCTTTTTGTCGTACGAAACTTTGAAAAAACATCCGAAAAAATATCGTTGAACCTACCTGTACGGCAATCTGTAGGGGCGTGAGCTCGCCGGGTTCGCAGTCGGTCCGCACGACGTTTGGCGGCAGGAGTTTGGGGCATAGTTTGCCCGTGAAGATGAGGAACAGCATGTGTATCGCCCGGCGCTGGGTCAGCTCCGTGTGACGATGCTGGTATCCGGCCAAGTGGCGCCGATGGCGTAGCGTCGACGGGAACCAGCGCTCGCACAGCATGCAGTATTTCCGATGCCTTATCGTCGCCTGCTCGGGTCGAGCAACCCACGAAAAAGAAAAAAAAGCCAAAAAAGAAATAAAATTAGCGTTTCAATGAACTCATGAATTTTTTAGCTATATGCGGATGCGATTGTGTGCGCAGGCTTCCTGTTGCCTTTGAATGTATTTATTTTTAACGCTCGCGAGGAAATGCGCTTAGCGAGTCATGATATTGACTGGGATTTCGTAGAGTGACGAAAGTCTGTGGGCTTCTTTTAATATAATTTTTCAAAGTAACGTATTGTAACAATTGATATCAAAAGTTATAATTTAAAATGAAGGAGTTCTAAAGTATGAGCTTTGTGATTTACGCTCGTGATATTGATGTTTACCAAATTTTATCTCAAAGATAAAGTATTCAATGATTCTACTTACGTTTCGTCTTTCTATCGTGTACTTGGCCTAATTTTTTATTCTAATATGAAACTATTTAAAATGTCTCGCTATATTAATAATTTCAAATGATAGGTAGTTACTTCAGCAAAGTTTTACATCTAAATTTTTTTCACTTATAAACATTAAAAATATTTTAAAAATATTATACTTTTTGTATAATATAAAATCATCTTCAAACTATGTATAGAGATATATCAAACTAATTTTCATATAGCTTTCTTGTAAGTATACTGGTATTTAATAAAGTTGATTATTATTGATTTGCGTGTTATCTATGAGTACTTTTAATTTATTAATTTTTTTTTTACTAGCCAAGCCATAATCTAGATAATGTATAAATAACCTTCAATCGACCTATCGATTTTATGCAAGTTTTATAATACTCTAACAAACACGTAGAACATAAATGAATGATATTGATAATTACTGAGATTACAATCTAAGCTGAAGTTTATACTATTTCTGTTAAAGTTAATTAACTTTCCTTGATATCAAAATCGCAAAAGGCAACCAAAACACCATAATCTTACATTTATCGCACTCACTATCCTGAATCACTATCCACGACATTACGAGGAAAACAAAAAAGACGTTACCTTATCGTGAAAGACCAGCTCTCTGACGATACTCGACACAGTCATTTCAGGCCCGAGTTGCAGCTGTGCCTTGGCCTTGGCGTTGAGATTGGCCTCATCGGATCGTGATATCACGTTACTGACCAGCACCCTCTTATCGACGAGGTCGGCGCCAGCCGCAGCCGCTGCTGCCACGGCTTCCTCGCCGCTTACCACCGGCGGCGGCGTTCGCGACGTGTCGCGTTCCGCCCCGGCTTTACTACTATCCTCAGCCTTGTTATTCTCATGCTGACGTGATTGACGGAGATTTTCCTCGACAGCGCTCGCCAAAGGATCTAGCTGCGATTTTCCTATCCTGGGGACTTTGTAAGGCGACTTGATTGGTGATTTCACCTCGCCGTTCGTTTTGTTGGTGTCCTCCTCAGGCTTTGAAGTTTTATGCCGCGAGGACTTGCTGCTCGCCCTGAGACGCTCGGAGGACGTGAGGTGACGACGTGTGGTAGAAGACGTGCGGCAGGTACGATTGTCCCTACTTTGACTCTTGCCTCGGCTCAGCTTTCTTCGCTTGTCCCTAAACATACGAAGATAGATTTAGATCGAGAGTTACAGTAGAACTTCTTTAAGGATATTTACGAAAATAATGTCCCGTTGTATTTGTATTAAAAATAAATATGGTTACAAAATAACAGAAAATTAATATTTGAAACTGTTTGATATTATTATCTATTTAAATTCAATATCATTTGAATTTTGTCATTTTTAAAAAAATTCGTATAAAACTTTAAATATTATTAATAAAAATATATTGATTTAATCAGTATTACACAGGACGTTCTTGAAATGTATTATTAATGTTTTGCTATGTCTATTGCCACTGCAATTATAATTAAAGCGTAATGAGTTGAGTCATTTCGATCTGATTACTATAATGACAGTAATGTTAGGAGGAAAAAGTACACAAAAATTGCATGGCGTTTGGAGAACAATAAGAGGAAGTAGACTGAACAAACAATTGAAATAATTACTTCCTACATTTCAGCGATAGTAAGCGAACTTTACAGTCATAAAAAATACACAAGTAATTTTTAGAACGCAGTCTATAAGAATAGGCTTATTCCATTATATTAATTTTTCACAATGTATACTAAACTGTGTCATCAATGTTTAGATACCTTGAACTATATTTCGCTTTTACTCAATTTTGTAGATCACTAGCACATATAAATCGACATATTTGTGTAGGTAAAAAATAAGATACCAAATTATAAACGCGAATGAAAGCTTTTTTAATTTTCACGGTAAAATAATTTAATATATTGTTTTCCTTTCTACATGTTTTTTTTTTTCATTTTTAAGACACATAAGATAAGAATTAAAAATAAATAAATAGTAATAATAGCACACAAGGACAAAGTTCATTAACATACCTGTGCCTGAAGCTCGTTGAGTTGCATATCGTCTTGCCGTACTTTGCCAGATTATTCATTTCAAAACTTGTACTCTGCCGTTTATCTGGCTTCGTCGTTGACCTTCGCGGTGGGGCAGAATTATTTGCTGCCTCACCGCTACCAGTGGACAGATTCCCCAGGTATTTTTTGAGAGTTTCCTTGGCGGCTAGTACCTCCTTCATCAGTAAGTCGGAGGAAGAACAAGCAGCATTGCCACTGAGTTTTGAGCTGTCATCTTCCTCTTCTTCCGTCGCTGTCGTCGTTGTCGTCTCGTGCGAGTTAGACGATGAGTTGACGTTGTCCGAAATGACGACAACTTCGCCGTTTACGTAGATTTCGTTGTTAATGATCGTACTAGTGGATGATGCCTCGTCGACTAGCCTCATTAGCGGCTGCTCGTTCAACGAGTTAGAAGTCGAGGTCTCGGATTTTCCGAACGACAGATTCTCAACTACGTCCGTGTCGACGATCATCGGATGCACCTCTTCGTTCAGCGACGTTTCGCCCGAAGTGCCTCCTATTACTGTTAAACATGAATTTTCATTGATTTTTCATTCTCATTTTAAGTTTATGGGGTAATCAATTAGAAAAAATGACAATAAGTGTTGTTTACTTTTATGTATTCATATATAGTAATAATATAGATTGTATAAAAAGAAAATGAATTTTGAAAAAAAGAAAAACGTTGTATTAATGTCATACCTAGTTGATCGCTGATCAAAATGCCAGGTATCTGCTTATTCTCACACGAGCTCGAGCCACTTCGGTCCACTACGCTTTCTAATCCGGACAGAGGAACTTCTAACGGGTCCACGGCGCTCTCGACAACTTCGAGTTCGCACTCAAAATGCATAGGAATGGCGTCTTCGGTGTATATCTGTTCCTCTTCAATGTCTTCCTTATGTATTTCGATGTCGAGCTCACCACTGAGATCCGGCGAAGCGGGCATTAACTCGATAGTTGTCTGACTCTCGTCCGACGAGTCAACCTTGATGATGGAGCTCTCGTTCGTATCGAATTCGTCCATTGTACCGTCCACTTCCTCCTCGTGCACATCAACGTCCTTGTCAAGAAGATCGCTGTCATCGGCGAACATAGGCAGGCTTCTCGGCTCACAACTCTTCTCATCTGTCACCTCCTTGTCCTGTAACGCGAGGAACTCGGAGCTGAATGAGTCACTGGCCTCGACAATTGTTTCGAGTTTCTTATCTGAGTTGTTCGACGTTGGATCGTTATCCTCGTTACCATCGTTGCTCTCAAAGTCCATCTTACTCTTGCTGTTCATATTCTCGTCAAGAGACTTCCAATAGGTCTTGCTTGTGCTAAACGAATGCACCTCCGAGGATAGATTAAGGGAGGCTCGCCGAGCAGAAGGTTTCGCGATTTCTGTTTCTTCATCGTCGGATTTCTTTTTCTGCTGGGTCGCAAAGTCGAAACGCGTGACCGAGTCTGAATCCGAGTAATCGAAGTTGCCGATGTGTGAGGTGTAATCGGACGTTCGTCGCCGTTTTATTTTCGTTGGTGAGCTCAGATCGGAGGTAGAGTTCGATCTCGACAATTCTCGTCGCTTTTTTAGGCCGGAAATAAATCTTAAAACAAAAATATAGTAAAATTAAAACTCACGACAAACTTCCTAAATCTTTATGATTAAAATGAAGTTTCTTTTTTCATTGTTTCAGTATTCAGTCAATAAAAACTAACGAACATGATATAACGAGCATAATTAAAATAAATTTATGTTCCAAATAAATTTAAAAAAAATCGTTAATTATCTTTGTTTAAAAAAAAAGAAAAAATTAAATAATTACCTATATTGTATAAGAACAGTAATTATTAAACATTCAAATGATTAGATATAGCGCAATTCTCTAATTTGACTCTATCTTTGTAATATACGTATAAGGACGCAATTATCATAATTACGTACTTTTTGTAGATCTCAAAAATATTAGTCTTAGAAACTACAATGCTTCTAAATACTACAGGTAAGCCTTAACTTTTTATTATTTACTTTGTACCATTAAAATTTTTGAAAAAAAAAAGTACTTTACGACAATACAGTCCGAATAATACAAAATTAATTTGAAGCAAAGATAATAATCGTACCTCTGCCATTGCAATTCGTTAGACTCGGTCTTGTTCTTCTGTTTGGTCTCGTCCCTACTGGGCGTCGCCTTGACCATGATCTTCATATGCCTGAGGTCCTTGGCCATGCAGTCGAGCACTGAGGACCTGCGTAACACGACCTGCGGTTGCGCATTAACGATCGCTTCCTTACTCAGCTCGCACTTAAACTCGGCACTTGGCGACGTTCTCTTGATGATGACCTTGGGAATTTTAGTGGATACACTGCTACTACAGCAGCTATTGCTGTTGTTCCTCTGTCTGTACTCGTTGTCCAGCAGAAACTGCGCGTCCTCGAGATTCGGATCGAGGTGCACTTCTTCCTTTGGTGAGCGTTTCGTACGTTTCGACTTTCTCTCCGAGTAATCAGAGGACGAAATATATCCTGTTGAGTCTTTCTTCGATCGCGATCTCGACTTTTCTCGCACTCGGTGATTTTCGGTGTCCGGGAACGACAAGTTAGTATCTGATTTCTCGTCCTCTACTGTGGCTTGCTTATCCATTATCTTTGGCTGCGAGCCTTTCACATTGGTTATCTTCATCTTTGGTACCGTCTTCTGATTCTCTATAGTACTGAGATCGATATTTTCGACTATGACCCTCGGCAGTTTTTCTTCCAGCTTGATCTTCATCTTTGGAATCTTCGCTTCCGTCGCGTCGCACGAGTTTTGCTTTGGGCCCAAGGGCTCACCCTTATCGTCGAGCTTTATTTTGACCTTCAACGATTTCGGCTCGTTATCGGTCGTCGAGGAGCATGACGTCTCCGAAATTTCTTCTATACTCGGTGTAGCAGGTCGAGATCTCGCGTTTCGAATTATCATTTTTGGAATTTTAGGATGAGCAGGACTTTTCATACTCATGTTTTCAAGGGGTTCTTTCCTCGTGTCCTCGTCGACGGACTTCGATTTCGAGAAAAATTTAGGGTTCGTATCACTTTTTCGTATAACGAGTTTTGGGACGGTTTTTACAGCTGCATCCATGCGAGATGCATACATTTTCTCTTGATTAATAAATTGATCACAAAGTTCGGACGAAAAACTACTCTTGTCGATAGAGCATGGAAGCCTGAGCGAATATTCGGGACTTTTTGATTTTTCGCGATTTTCTTTTTGCAACATTGACTCCTCCTTCATTGAAAAGTCCTCAGGCTTTTCATATGTCTGTAGCGAAATTGGAATTTCGTTGGGTCGTGTAATGTTGAATGCATCTTTTATTTTGAAGAGTTTTGGAGGTTCTGGTAGTTCTTCAATTTCAGTTGGTTTGTCAAGGTCTGGTATTATTACTTCTGTTTCTGTAATTGCTGCAGGTTCAGGAATAATCAATTCATTTTCTATCACTTCCGTCAGCTTTTTTATTACTTTAGTTTCTAACACTGTTTCTAGTTGTGGTAACTCTTCATTTTTTACAGGTTCTGGTGTCTTTTCTTCAACCTCTATTATTTTAGTACTTTTTAATAGTTTATTATCAATCGCGATTGGTTTTTCTAATTCCACTAATTTATTTTCAGTTAAAATTGGATTAGCTAGTTCTAATGAGTTACTTTCGCTTTCAAGTGTCTTCACAGGACTTTCCAGCTCCAGTGACTTCAATTGATTTTCAGTTATTTTTGCTGGATCCGGCAGCGCAGTTTTATTTTCACATATTTCAGCAGTATATTTCGGAGATTTACTTTCAATTTTAGTAAGTTTAGGAATTTGTGGCAATTCAGGTAAAATATCAACTGATTCCATAAGTTCTGGAATTTTGACTTCCTCTTCGTGTGACACAAGTTCTCGTGAGATTTCCTTTTTAACATGTTCAGACTCATTACTTTTTAATAGTTCACTTATTTCAGTTTGTTCATTTAATTTCAAAATTTCATTTTCTTTCAAGTGAATAGATTCCAAAGTTACAGGTTTTTCTGAAACTTCGTCATTTGTTTCAATTTTTTCAACAGGTAAAGGTATTTTAGATTCTACTAAATCTATATCTGTTTTATTCGATGTATTTAATAAACTAGGATCTGTTTTTACACATTCCACAACTTGTGTCTCAGCAAACATTTTCTTCTCTTCTTCTTCAAATAAACTCTTGAATGAGCTTTTATCATCGTCCATAACATTTTCTGATATTTTTGGCTCAATCATTGTCTGTTCATTCTTTGTGTTTTTCAATTCATCTTTTTCCATGTTTAACTTATCATTTTCATTGGTTGTAACTTCCATTGAAGTTTTAACATCAATTTGCTTTGCACCGATAATGGTCTCATCTTCCCTAGCAAAGAACTCTTCTATTTCTTCTTCCTTGCTTTCCTCGTTCTCTTTTAGTTCTGCTGAGGCACGTCGATGAGATACGAATTCCTGCACGCGAGTCTGGCAGTGTGTGACTTGGTCGTCGAGTTTCTTCAAAATGTCCTCTTTCAAATTTTGTAAATCAATAATACACCTTTTCATGTTTTTCAAGCTGTGATCCGTTTCCCTACCTGGGGACTGATTTCTTTTCGATTCATCAAATCTATCATCTAATGAGGGCATATTTTTATCCATAGATTCGTTTCTTAAGATAATAGGCGAAGATATTCGTTCGTTCATGTTATTGGCAGTATCTTGACTTTTCAAGTCGTCGTTTTTAGATCTATTTAATTTATCCTTCTTGCATTCCAGATTCTTGTGTCTCTCACTCTCATCGTAATCTACGATTTCCTTCCACTTCTCGCACTCTTCTCGTTCGGATTGGCGCTTCAACTCGTCAATCTCCTCTTCTATATTTTTATCAACTAACTCTAGGTTCTCATTGGCTATGCAATTTTCAAAACCTATTACGTCATCCTCACTATACTTATCTTTGCTGTGGTCGTATTTATTATACTTATGGGACTTATTATACTTTCTTCCGTAATCATAATCTTGTGATTTCGACGTACTGTAATACCGGTTTCTTCGACCGCTTTCTTTCTCGTAATAATCACGGAATAGAAGGTGGCCTTCCCTCTGTCTGGCCTCGATAATCAGTGCTCGGTACGTGTAATTCGGGTTGGGACTATATGTGATTTTCCCGTCTTTAGTCGTGTACACTGGCACCGCGTTAAGATTTTCTAAATCTTTCAAGTGGAACAAAGGGTTGAGATAGCCGACGGACTTGCTGTTACCGCTGCCACGGCGGTGTTCCTTGACATCAGACGACATCAAGTCTTTGAGGTAATCATCAGATTTGTCATCAAACGGCTCTACATCGAAATTATCGAAATCGAAATCCTTGGAACAGCCAGGTGTGTCCACAAAGTTGCCGTTTTCGAAAAACTCGGGCTCCTTTTCGATCTTCGGATCTTTTTCTTCTTTTGATTCGTTGAGCGAATTCCGACGACACTCATTTAGTTTCTTTAAGGCATTCTCAATGTCTGATTCTCTCTTTTCTAGTTTCTTCAGAAACTCATGATCTACATCTATTTCTTTTTTAGTATTATTAAGGGTAGTCGGTTTTTCTATAGAAAGGCACTTATCGTCTTCCATCTCGGCATTCTTATTTTCAAATGCTAGTATACTATCCTCCTCGTCTTCTTCCTCCTCTTTGGTCTCTTCGACATTGACTATAGCCTCCTTTTCCTTGTTTTTTTGCTTATCCTTGTCTTTTTCCTTTTCCTTCTGTTTATCCTTGTCCTTGTCTTTTTCCTTGTCCTTGTATCTTTCCTTATCCTTTTCCTTTTTCTTGTTCTTTTCCTTCTCCTTTTCCATTTCCTTGTCCTTGTCCTTTTCTTTCTTCTTTTCACTGACCGGCAATGCCTCTTCGACTATATCTTTTGCAGGTAACGCGGGCTTATCCAAACTCTTCAAACACTCTTTCTCGTCGTCCGACATCGTTGCGGACGTCCGACAATCTACCTTACAGCTCATCGGGCTTGAGGACGGTAATGAGATGTTCAGCTGTTGGTCGGACTTGCTGACAATTTCATGGTCTTGCAAGCGCTGACTCTCCACTCGCGACACGTTTATCTCAATCTTGAAACCCTCTTTTGAACTGTTGGTATTGTAGAGAGGTCCATTAGTTGTTTCTTTTTTGTCCTTGATCTGTAGATTGACGTTGGACAATTGGATTTTGATGTCGGAGTCAACACAGTTTTTCGAACACACATCTTCGGGTGCTCTTTCCAAGCTACACTCTGCAGGATCGTCGAAGATGGAGGAGAATCTGCGTCTCGATCCAGTCGCTGGTTTCGTATCGGGTAACATGGGCAACGAAGCGTTCGGGCACACTTTAGTAACTGAACTTGGGGGGCTATGATTGTCGCTATTGATGAGGTTATTCGTATCCACAGCATTGTTATTATTAGCACTATTATTGTTAGTAGCATTGTTAGTTTTTAAATTCCTAAGTTCATCGATGCTCGATTTAAGCATTTCAATTTCATCCTGAATGTGCCCTATGCTTCTCTTCCTCTTGAGGCTCTTGAACTCTTTTAAGATTTCTTCCTGATCCTGGCTGTTGTTCGTGTCATATTCCACGGATCTCGCCCGCTTTCGTGATTTTTCTGAACTAGCAGCTTTCAACGCTGAGTCCAAAGATCTGCGACTTTCTCTCTCCTTTTCCACGGGTTTCACACTCGCAGGTAATATCGCGCTTACAGTTTCTTTGACCGGACACTTTTCAATACGAGGAACAACCGGGGCCGTCGTCGTAGACGTTGCCGTCGTCGTCGATGTCGTGGTTGTACTCTCGTTGGAGATTTTCTCAGTAATGGCAGTGACACCACCCTTGTTCTTGCGAAAATGCCTCAAACCGGTCTTGCGTATTTTTGTCAGCTTGTCCGTCTGCACCTGCTTCTCCTCACCCGTTACCAGCTTATTAGCGCTATTACTGCTGTTACTATTGCTGCCACCGAGGCTGGCATCCAGGTTGATGTCCATCCAGATGTCGTTCACCTTGTCGACGAGGTCGTCGTCCGAGTCGAGGACCCGCAGGTCTGTTATCGGCGGCGTGTCCTTGATGATTTTGGTCAAGCAGTTGCCTTCCATCGGGGGCACTGGCATCTTCGGTTCCTCGCCCAGCTGCAGGCTCGACGAGTTCGAAAACTCGGAGAAGGTGAAGACTGAGGTGTCGATTACCGAGCTGCACGATTCCGTGGCTTGGCCGATCGTTGCCACTGTCGTGTCTTTTTCGGACTGCTTCTGGGATTTCGCATTTTCATTATCTGTAAATAAAATTTTAGGTTTAAATTAAAATATTATATACTATAAAATTATTTTGTTTATTTAAAAATACAGTAACTTAAGTAAAAAATTATAAAGTAATATTACAACTCATTCGGTACTAATACCTTCATATTGTTAATGGATTTGAATTTTATTTCATATTTAATATTTCTCATATAAGTGAATTTGAAGAATTTTTTTATCATTTCAAATCTGTAACCTTTATTGCGTCTTTGACCAAAATTAAAAACACATTACCGAATCTTTATTCTTGGATGACTTCTCGAACATCGGGAACATTTTATATCCAGTTCATGCATACAAAGATAGAAACTTTAGTTAATATGTACAGCAACACATTATTAAGGAAATTCTTGTTAAAAATAAGAAAAATGATGTTCATAATGGCGGAATAAATGCGTCGATTTATCAATGACAATGTTTAAAAGAAATATTTGCTTTAGTTATATAGCAGTCGTTTTTCAGCTGAAAACCAGCGGAGCAAATATATTCCGTTTCCAAATATTTGCTCAGTTGAAGAAACTTACATTTAGCTACTCGTGATCGTGAAACTCTCGGCGTCGATTACCTCTTTTGTGTCAGTGTAGACAGTGTAATGGGTATTGAAACATTTTTTTAAAAACTAACTTTTTAAAAGCTCGAGAAAATTGTGATTTTGTGCATAAAAAGATTTGTTTTGGTAATTTTGTTTTTCTACGTATTGTAATTATATGGTAGCAAATATTTTTATATCATTATTATAATATTAATTTTCTATTTAATTTTTCATTTTTAAATTATTAATGATCAATTTGACAATAATATTCAGGCGTATTATTTTCTCAATGATCGCTGTATTTTTTCCATTGAAGTAATATTTATTATAAAACTATTAAATAGTCTCATTATTTAGAGACGTATAAATATATTTTTTTCCTCAAGACCTTTTTTATCTCAAAAACATTTTCACAAACATGACTAATCTTACGACTGTTTTCATATGAAAGTGTTTCATTTATTAAAAGCAAGGTTTATATTTCCGTGTGTGTGTTCTCAATATTGTTTCAAGACTTTACTTGAAAAATAATGAAGTCATTGTTCATCAGTCGTAAATAATTTAATTCAGATTCATAAAGAGTTATTAATAATAAATTGTAGCGATCGATTACAGAATAATATTCGTAAACCAAAAATCAATCGATTACTCGCGTTGAAAGTCAGCCTCTACAATTTTGAATGGAAAACGAGACAAAACAAACAATATATCTTCCACGATAATACCCTTCATAATT
The DNA here is from genome assembly GCA_036873485.1 of Torymus texanus. Classification (NCBI taxonomy): domain Eukaryota; kingdom Metazoa; phylum Arthropoda; class Insecta; order Hymenoptera; family Torymidae; genus Torymus; species Torymus texanus. Next base: position 11,707,124 of record JAYJLV010000056.1, read on the forward strand.
TCTTTACAATAGGAAAGAACGCGAACGAGCGAGCGTGCTCGTGCTTCTTATCTCAGCGCCTCACGCCCGGATGGACATGTGTGTGTGTGTGTGTGTGTGTGTGTGTGTGTGTGTGTGTGTGTGTGTGTGTGTGTGTGTGTGTGTGTGTGTG
>JAYJLV010000056.1:11722524-11741502 GCA_036873485.1 Torymus texanus
AATTTATGTTTGGCCTTTTCGTAACGTTATACGATAGAACTGCTGGCAACATTGGCATAGAAAAATAAACCTTGAACGTTGCATTTAATGTCCTTTCTACAGTATTGTTTTACGATATTTTCAAGTTGTTAAAAAATATTCTAAATATGAGATACCCAAAAGACTACTCTAAGCAGATCTCCACAAATGTTAATAGTAACAAGAACCGTAACGAACTAAAAAAAAAGTTATAACTAATTTCATGGAACATGATATAGCTCGTTAGAATTTTTTATGACAACTATTATAACTTTCGAATTTGAAACTTCTAGTAACCGGCCAGGAAGATGAGGAATACAGGGGCAAGTACCTTGGTAAATTCAACGTGTACCACCACCAGGTGTCTGGCGATGTTTACGCCGTCGACGAGTACACCCTGTTGTTGACCTCCTTCAACTACGATGGCAACGGAGCGGATACTTTTTTCTGGGCGGGAGCCTCGAATAGGCCTGGACCTCAAGGTTTCATCGTGCCCGACGAGTGGGGAAAGTGAGTGTTGATGAATCAATTATTATGTTGATAGGAATAATCTGCCAGATGAAAATAAATTGTTGTAGATACAAGACGAAACTACACGAAAAATTCATGTACAATTAAAAAAGTCTTGATACCACTCTTTTTTGTAAAGATTGAAAATTTTGTTGGAAATCTAAAAAAAAAAACAAGCCGTCACTTTAACTTTCAGGCATTTATTACAGAAACGTCTTTTGTTGTTCTATACGAATTTGCAAAAAAATAATATAAAATAAGATAAAAAACAGCTTCTATTTGTTTTTTTCAAAATTAAAAAACGTCGATTTCTTCAACAGTTCTAATCGTTTAGTTCGAGCTTTAAGGGTGTTTTATGCCGTTTCGACGCTTCACTTTATGGTGTTAAATAAATATAGAGAAATAAAGTAGTGTATATAGAAATAATATAGATAGGGGAAAATAATATAAAATTTTGAACAACAGTTAACTTTCTCCACGGCTGTATACTTCTACATACAGTTTTGTGGCGTCATGCCTATTTATAAACCATCATATCAATTACCTTTTTTCATTTTTTAAGAACGAACGTACTCGAACGCTACCACAACAAGGATTTCACTCTGACATTGCCCGACAACAAGAAAATCACGGACATCAAGTGGTTCGCCATTTACGACTTGTCCACGCAGGTGAGCACATGATGGAGCATATTAAAAATGATTTTTTAACAATTTTGCTTCGTGTAAAATCAATATCACACCCAGAATGTTTCCAATTGTCGTTTTTTTCCTTAAAAGATGTACTAAATTTTAGTGTCTAACCGATTTTTCTAAATACCTTATATCGTTTATTTCGTATAATGAATTACGTTAGCTTTATAAATATGTCCTGTTAAGAGCTACCTAGAAAGCGTACAAAAATATGCACCGACGTTAACTCACACTTTTATAAAAAAAAACACGATCTCTAAACCAATTAATCGCTGTCCCATCCAATCCCACATTTCTTTCTTACTCATTTAAGTCTCTGTTCAACTAACTCCCAAAATTCGGGTATTATGATCTCTTCAACTCCGTTTATTTTTCGCAGAACACATTCGGTGACATCTACGTACCGGAGGAGTTCGATCCGCCAGCACCCCAGCGTATTTCTCAGCTGACCAAATCCTTACACAATGTTTCCTCAGAATCAATCATCATTGTCGACGCCAAAACGATCAAGCTACCTGGTCTGACGTATGACGGCGAGGGTGAGGATACGTACTTCTGGGTAGGCCAAGGTTCGAGGCCTTCGCCCAAGGGTACCAAGGTGCCCGACGAATATGGCTAGTGAGTATTTTTTTTTAATAATAGGGATGGTATCGAAGTAGAAGTAGAGTGGATGAAACTTAGAGTAAAATTAAAAGCCAAAGGTGTGCGAAAAGTATTTTGCGACTTTATATTGCACAATGCGAAGCAGAAAGATTACTTTTCGTTGAGAAATTTTCTTTGGATATTTCAGAAACTAATGTATAACAAAAGGTAAAATAACAAAGGGTATATATGTATATATATATAAAATGTTTTTATTTCTGTGAACAGCTTGGATCCACTTCGTACTTACAAAGCTGATGATGTGATAATACTATTGCCTGGAGAAATGACAGTCTTTAATATTGACTGGCTTAGTATCTACGATGTGAAAACCAAAACAAACTTCGGCTCCGTTCTCATCCCCGATGGCCTCAATGTTCCTCCGTCTCTTGTCAAGGTGAGTTTGAAACATCCTCTATAAGCGTACATGATCATCAGTGACAGTGCAATAGTGACCTAAAGTACACTTTCTTTTTGCAAATGATCAGATAATTAAGTACTCGTCGACATTACCAAACTGCATGCAGCTGCACAAAAGGCTTCAAATTGCCTGGGAGTTATTCGGACCTCAGATAACGATTCAGCTTGCTGGCCAAGTTTGTAAGTAAACTAAAATTTTGTACGATATCTTTAATATAAAGAATCATTTACATAAAAATTTTAATTGCAGCCGATAACGAGTACATGGCGTTTGGTCTGTCGGGATCGACAGAAAGAAGTCAAATGGAGGGCGCCGATGTGACGATCGCTTATATGGACGGGTCCAGAGGCTACGCCAACGACTATAATATTACTGCCAAAGCGCCGGTGAGTAGAGTCAATATAAGATACTATTTAACCATAATTCTTATAAATTATAATAAAAAGGGTAAAATTAGAAGGAAAAATACAAATATTACATTTTTTGCAGTGTGCGAAAGTTCTCGGTCAATACAGAGGTGTTTGCAAAGATGAGCTCGTAGGTGGTCAAGATAGCAATCAGCTTTACACTGCGTCTCGAGAAAATGGAATAACTACTGTTACATATAGAAGAACTTTGATCTCTTGTAAGTTTACTCGCTATAAAAGGATACCGTAATTTATATCGTAGAGTGTGCGTATAACGAGAATCAACTTCTTTCATCTTATACAGCTGATCCAGGAGACCAAGAATATCCAACGGACAGGCCTATCTACGCGATCTGGGCACTCGGGAAGCTGGACGAGAACAACGAACCGAACTTCCACGACCTTTATCCAAAGAGTAACTTAAAGATGGAACTTGGCCGTACAGAACCAGAGCAAACCTGTGTGGACTTCACAGTAGCGGATGAAAAACTTAGGTACGTTTCAATAAAAGAAATTTATAACTCTCAACTCGTTCACGCGCATGGTGTATACTTATTCATCGTGTGGATCTTGTTCATATTCTAGGGAACCGTGGGAAAAGTCCGAGATATTCGACAGAAGCATAAGAACGTTCCGAGCCACTGTTGGCCCGTCCGGAGGCAAACGAGGATACCAGGCGATTACAGGTAAGTCTCGATTAATAGCCGTTAATTATATCACAAAAATCCTTTTATACCTCATCTCTAACAAACTGAATTCAGGTCAGACTACGATGGGTTTGGCGTGGTATATGAACGGCCATCTGATCCCCGAGCTGTACCTACGTCGTGGCCTCACTTACAACTTCCGTGTCTACGGGGGTAATAACCCTCACAGCGCCAACCTCTACCACCCGCTTATTATTACGGATGAAGCCCATGGCGGTTACGATAGACTAAGCGACGTCGCCCAGAACCGCGTGCGCGTACTAGCTGGCGTCGAGTTCACGAGACGTGGTAGACCCAGGCCTACTGCTGGTAAGTTTATATTGTACATTGGTTACGGGAAACAATGCGATTCGAATTCTATAACGTGACTTTACAGTGGGACCGCTGTGTTTGAGCAAGCATAATAATCGTGACAGACGACTTGACGATGATTTCCCGAGCTTTAAGAAATTCAACAGGACTTTGGTAAATTCTTGCGAGCCAGGTTAGTTTTGTTTTACTTGAATTAAGTGGTTTTTTTTCAAGAATAGATTAATATTAGGGTATGTGTTGTTGATTAAAGGTGATGCCGGTATACTTGAAGTAACTCCGAATTCTTCATGGCCGGACATTGTTTACTACAACTCTTTTACCCATGCAAATATGGGTTGGAAGATTCACGTGGTGGATGCGTACTCGAAGAATGCCGGTGACATGATGACTGCCACCTGGTCGATTGTTATTCTGACACTTTTGTTTGCTCTTAAGCATTGTGGGCTGCACTACTTTATGAGGGATTGATAATTAAATGAACAAAGCAAGACTGAGTTTATAACATGTTTCTTTATTTTTTTTTTAAAATATGAATTTTTAGTTAAAATTTTTATACTTTTATAATACGCATAGGTACTAAGTAAATTATGCCTTCGAAATAATGTCTCTCTAATTATAAAGGGAAAAAATAAATACCTTGTAAGCGTGATATACATATTCTTAACTCGAAAGTTTATAACTTAAAACTTTTTGTACAATTACACGGCATAAACTTTGCTAGTAAAAAAAAAAACTCATCTCCGTCGTGCAGTTCATTCAGTGATGTTTTAAGCTGTTCTTGTCGTATTATAGTTAATGTAGAGAGAATAATGAGAAATTCATTTAATGTTTCATATTGTAGACTCGGATAAAGAAAACAACTCTTTAGTCAATCAACAGTAAAAATAAAATAGAACAATAATTTTGTATTAAAATATTTTTTTTTTTTAATAAAATTGATGGAATAGTTTGACCGTCAACAAGATAAGTATTTAATAATTTTAAATATGCAAAAAGTTTAAGCATGCGTGTATACATTTTTACATTATAAGAGCGTTTCAAAAAGACGATATTTTCCTTTTTATACTGTATAATGACATACACATTATATGAAAGATGATAATCTGTTAGATATGCTATGCGATATTCTTTTTATTAATAATATTATTGTTATAGTAACAGTTATTGTATTTATACTAAAAACGATGTTAATATACTAAACGCATATGAAATTACTTTTCATGGAAGCGTATGAAGCATCAATGAGAAGTAATCTCGCTGGTGTTATGGCATTTTTCGTTTACTCATTCATTTACATTCCCTCTCGCGCTTTTTTTCCTCGCACACTGTCACTCGTAACTTGCAAAATTCACTCCTAAAAACGCGACACTTTAACGCGATGTAAGACTTACGTATGTATTTAACTAGGTATCACGTGTGTAGATCCCGCAACGAGCTCTACGACATTCTGCAGCCTTTCAATTAAATTTAAATATACAATGATTATTATTCCTGGTTGTCATTATTTCACGGCACCGCAACTATATAGAGTGCCTCAATTCATTATTTGTTTCGTTTTTATTCTCATTGCTTGGATATATACGCATTGTTCATTCTTTACTCGACATTTAGCGTGGGATAAGCTAAATTTCAAGTATTAATATACAATCGTAAAAAAAGAATAATACTCAGGGTTGTAAACCGAAATCTCGTTCATTTACGTTGAACGCGCACCAAAAACTCAGTAAAAATTAATTTTGCACATCTCTGCAAACTATCCATCTGAATATTTCTATAACACTTGACGAATATACAGATCATTATGCACTGTAAGTAAAAAATTCAAACCCAACATATGGGTCATCCAACTGCAAGTGTTGAATGTAAATATTTATAATTATTTGAACTAGATAATAAATTTTAATCGTTATCAATAAAAACCTAATGATGTAAATTTTAGTATAAAAACTTTAATTTATTACAGCCCGAATTTCAATAACTTATACTTCAATCTTTTATTTTCTCAAAGGAATTCTGTACATTTCATTAAAAATATTCCTAGTATATTTTCAGTCCAAATCTCATTGTATTTTTATTCTTAAAGAGTATTGAGAAATAAGAGATTCCTTTACACTATTCGACTTTCGTTAATGTAAGATAGTGCTTATATCGAAAATTATGAATACAACATTTTTATAATATTTAACGTTATAACTATTTGATTTAAAGTGACGTTAAAATTTTTAGTTTAAGAATGTTGAAGTAATATAAAAGTCGATACACATCACTTTGAGCATGATGAGAATAGAATCTTATGTCAATAGACAAATGCACAATACCGATCTGCCGGTTTTTGGATGTAAATTGTAATACTAAGATCAAATGTTAATTTGGCTAAATTTAAAAAAGCTATTTTATTTTTAATTCAGTATGCGGTTAGAATTCAGAAAGTTTAGACGTATAATAGACTAAAGATAAAGATAAACTACTACAAATTATAGATGCAAGTGGATCCACAAATTTGTATGAGAACATGAGACTAAACAAGCATTTCTACAGTACCACAATACAATTTTTAAATGTTTGAATTTTTTATTTTAAGACGATTTTAAACTATTAATTAATACTACCCAGAAAAATACATACATTTTTTTTTCATTATTAGCACCTCAGATGCATCAGTTTTTAGTAGAATTTTAAACATTTATGATCCTTTCATATTCTTTGCCAATGTTAGTTGGCAGGCGGTACTGCGGAACTATTCTCTATTTATTAAATTGATTTGAATGATTAAAAAATTAATCGGTTATGTTATCAGAACTACTTATTTTGTGCTAATTTCTGTAAAATAATATAATATAAAGCACAACAAATTTTCTAGCACTTCCTCTGTTTATCATAAAATAATTTAGGAGATATATTAGCAGTCTTAATAATAGCTATATAGTTATACAATATATAGATTTTTGAGAAAATAAAAGTTTCAGTAATTGATAGTTTTTTTTTCCTATTCACTAGAATCGCGATAGTCGTTCTTACTTAAATATAACAATAATTATTTTCATATTTCGGTTTAAATCCCTGAATACAAATTAACTATACAAACCGATAATAATTAAATCATACTAACAATCGAAACGTAACAAAAAATTTTAGTTCTGAATATATGTTTCTGAACAAAGCTAAATAGGTATACAATCACTCCATAATTATTCTCGATGGAGTTCGAGAAAATGATGAAGTGTAACAGGCAGTTCCGTGCATTTGATACCATGCTTGATAATAGCTTGAGCGGCATGGCACTGAAGAGTTATGTAGTTAACGAGATTAACATTATTGACGGAATTTGAAGATATCAAACGTGCTGGAGTATCACCAGCCCTGTTAGGCGTGTCCAAGTGCGCTCCATAATCTAAGAGTAACTTAATGAGCTACAATGGAAAATAATTCTAGTTACTCAATTTGAAAAAACTCATTGGTTTTTGTTAGTGATGAAATTCTTATTTCGATAATATAGTTTACTTATATATTTACTCAAATTTACTTACAGGATTTTGGAAATTGTAGACATTACTTGCGACAAGTAAAGGTGTCGATCGACATTCATTTCGAGCATTAACTGGCGCGCCACATTCCAAGAGAAGTTTTACTACTTCTAAATGGGGAAATATATTCTGAAATGAAAAATAAAAAAAGGATTACTTAGAAAAAATATTAAAATGCCATTCAATTATTTATATAAAAAAAACGCTAATCATTAAATTGATACATTTTAAAATGTAATTTTACATAATTTCACATAAATTCTAAAAGTATCAATTATTTTCCATGATACTCTGTACGTGGTAAACGTGTTCTTTGAAGAATTATAAATAAAAATTATATGGCAAAAGCACTGGTAATAATATAAACAATTTACCTGAACATCATCGGCAGAGAAATAGCTTGAATTGATAGTATTCAGGCTTGAGACGCAAAGATGTAAAAGAGTATCTTCTGTCGAAGCCGATCTAGGATTTTTTCGAACTAAAGCGTGAACTAACTGTCGCATTTCCAGCTTTTCTTCATTTGTTTGTGCAGTTTCAATCAGTAAATATATTAAATGGGTGACGCATTTTAACATACGATCATAGCTTTCTCGTTGCCTCTTATGCACTGGACGTTGCTTTAAAAAACAAAGAAATTTTTTTTCAAAATTAGTATTAAAGTCAATTAAGAATTATAAATAAAATTAAAAGCATAGATAAATGTAATACTAAAATTAAGTTTTATTTGTTATAAATTAGGAGAAACGTTTAAAAATAAATTATAAAATTTAATACCTCAAGTAATTGCCTTGCTTCTGGAAGAGGATCTGTAAGTAATTTAAATATTGCAACAACATCACAGAATCTCGGCTCCTGTTTCTCTCGGTTGCGGTCTAATTCTAACGCTTTCTCATTTAAATCGACCATCAGTCTAACGAGGGCTTGAGCGGTAAAACAGGTATCGGTGTATAAAATCTGTAAAAGGTTATCCATGAATTAATTAATAAGTATTATTGCTTATATTGTTTTATAGTTTCTGTAATATTTTATTTATTCTCCTAGCTCTTGGTCATATACTATAATTTTAAATCTGAACAACTTATTATTTATATAGTAATGGTATAACCAAGGTATACAGAAAAATAATATTGATTTTATTTCAATACATAATTAAATAACAAAACTTACGGAATCCTTGTCAACGCGAATCTCCAAAGCACGTCTCCACAGGTCGATACAATACTGATAACTGTAAGAAAAATGAATTTCCAGTTAATTTTAAATTCTCCGTTTTTATATTTAATAGTTAATAGCATTAATTCTGATATTTACTTTGAAAATTAAAATTAGGATCTAAACATAAAATATTGATGATTATCATTTTTAGACTTCTTTAAAACAAAGCAATAGTCGATAAATGGATTTCCATAAATGTTGCGAGAAACCCGTAAATGTAAGATGATTAAATCCAAAAATAGAAGTTTTAAAATTGTTATATCATGATCTATTTTTACTAGTATTATACGAGAAAAAAATTTATGATGAAAATGAAGTATCATCAATTAAAATATCTGATAAAAAATATTATTGTTTTACTGTTTCTGTTGTAATGATTTTTATTGTCTTCGTCATACTTAATCTTTTTGCTTGGGACGTTGAAATTTTTTAAAATGACTATTAACGTAAAAAAATATGTTTGACTTTAAAACATGAGTTTTAAGTCATGACATAACAGTATAATTAAAAAATCATTAAAAATGTTTTTTTATTTGAGAATTGACTTGAAACGTATTTTATACCGTAATGCGTCAGCGTACGAGGCTCCTCTGTACATGAGCCTGAACACGGTATCCTTGTGGTAGGGCCCAAGAATTCTTTCGCAGATGAGCAGACTCTGGATACGTATGGCGTCGAGATCGAGCATGATCGTGTTAAGTTCATCGAGGCTCGTAAATTCCGTGACATTTCTAAAGGTATCACGTTTAGGATAGGCCGGCCTCTTGGACAAGGGTGCGCCATCTAGTCCGTGGGTGCTGCGTATAGCTAGGGCGGTACGCCAGTACTTGAAGGCCGTCTGCGTGTCGCTATGCTCGTCGAAGAACGTCGAACCAATAAGCTCGTGCGCGTCGGCCAGCCTCTCAGGCGAATAGTTGATCTTCTCGACTGCAAAAGACAAATGGGAATTGATTAATTGAGAAATAATTCATTCCATACAGTAGTAACATTAATTTGGCCGCATAATTTTATGCACATTTTACGAACGGTGAAAAAAGTTAAAATTCTTAAGTATGGTTCAGTTTACAACGATAGGGATGTTTATTGAGAATGTTTGAAGAATTATCTGGATTTCATGAATTCAGCTTCAACAAATTCATGTAAGGCACTTTCGGTATTCGATTTGAACTTGAGCACTTTAGTCTACTTCCATGCTTTTTGTTTGATGTATAGTACCAAAAATATTTCTTTTTCAATTTGTGAATCTTTTATTCATTGCCAAATTTCTATTTCTTTATTCCAACAAAGCTCAGTTGCATTTATGAGACAGTTTTTAGATTCATCACTTTTATACAAATTCGTTCTTATTAAATATATAATAAACGAAAATTAAATTGATAAAAAGTATAATATGTACAAGTTATTTTTATCATTTTAATGATCTGGTTAAATAAATTGTTATTTTCTGCTTTGATAACATTTAAGTCAGAATAATTTTGAAATGTTTTTAAATTACTTTTATGTATTATTATTTAAATTTATATCATTTTTAATGACTTTAATAAATCAAGAAACATATGTGTAACATTTTAATCGTTAATGTACATCGAACTTTCACAGAGTTGCAATTTATTTAGACTGTATTTCACAGTTTTAGAAATTCATGGAGTGCATAAGTAGGTGAAAACACTATTACTTTCTAATGCTGATATGTAAACAACAACAAAAACATAATGCAGTATTTGCTAAACATTTTGCGTTAGTTTAAATGAACTCTTTTTAAATTATATTTTTTACTTGAATAAAATATGCTAATAAGAAATAAAAATCGATTCAGTCTGGTCATCACGAAGACGTAAAACGCATAACGAAAAGGAAGAGGGTATTCTTTTAAAATCTTACTTAAGTAATCGAAAATTTGCGTTGCACCCTTGAGACAGGCAGTCTGCAACGCGTCATCGTTGTGACGTGATCTGAGGTGAGGATCGGCATTGTAGTCCAGTAGAAGCTTGGTCGTTTCGAATCTGTGCTCCTGAATAGCGTAGTGTAGGGGTGTCTTGTTCTGTATGTCCGCGGCATTGACGTTGGCGCCATTCTGAAGGAGAAACTTGCACAGTTCCAAGCTCTGCACGGAGTTAATCAAGCACGTGCCGCCGTTGTAGTTTGCTTTCAGTATGTCCGCACCGTTTTCCACCAAAAAAGACACGATATCTGTAAAAGCAAAATCAATTTATGAGTGGAACGAATTTGATTTGATGGTGTGATAAATGAGTTGTGATAAACGAGTTGGCTAGTATGATGTTTTTACAAGGCGAATGAGACGCTAGGAGAAATTGATAAAGTCAACGATCGGGATGCGCCTTTTTGCAACGTAGGTGACGAGCTTATTGATTTGTTAATCATTGTTTTAATTGAATCTTAAAGAAATAAAAATTTAACATTGTATTAAAAAAAAAAGATTATTACAACACAATAACATTGGCATTCAAATGTTGACCTAGACCTGCCTTGGCACAAAAATCTTGGCTTAAGTATAGAACGATTTATCAATGTCAATTAAAGAAGCATTGAGATGCTTGTCTATATAAAGATATATGGTCATCCTTATAAATCAGAAAATTGACTAAATCAATGATACTGTTAAAATATTCAGTTTTACTATGTAAACCTCCTAACTGCCCTTGCAAATATTTATGGAAAGTAAATTGAGAGTTAAAAATGTTATTTTAAGCGATGATATGTGCATAGAAGAAGTTATGGCTTGTTACAAGATTGTGAAAGACAAGTATATGAGGATTCCTATTGTAAATAATTTTAAAAAAATTCTACTTTGCTTTTCTCTTACCTAAGTGGGTCATAAAACAAGCAGATCTCACAGGTGTAGAGCCTGAATCGGATACAGCATTAACCTTAGCTCCATGGGATATAAGACATTTCAAAACAGGTAATTTACCAGATACAGCTGCGCACCAAAGAGGTGTAACACAATGTACCGATCGATCATCTGGCACCTCATATAAGCCTCTTTGTTCTATGTCTGCATGACAGACTTTTATCAGGTAATCAACAATTTCTACATGCCCTCTTTTACAGGCTATGAAGAGTGGAGCACACCCATCCTTTGTCCTACTGACCAAATCCTTCAGGTCTTCTAGCTTTAGTTTTTCGAGACGATTCCTCAGAGAATACGTAAGTCGAGCACCAGGTGCTGCATGCTTGCATTCTTGTATGAGGTCATCAAAATATTCATCCATGGAATTTGTCATCTGGCGACTTGTCTGTCTGTTGATCCACATTGTAGTCCAGCGCCAGCAAGCTCTTCTAGCAACTGCTTCTCTCTAAAATATAATAAATAAACGTTAGATTTATCTTATGAAAAGAATAAAACCTTTATAAAAATTACATAACCAACAATTTGCATAAAATTATGTTAAACTTTTAAGAAGTGTTGAAAAGTTTTTAATCGCATATTATTTTACAACTTCTTTAAGTAAAAAATCTCTTAAATTATGTATATTATATAATTTTCATGTATAGATAAAATAATCAATACAATAACGATATCTTTTGAAAGATAATATAATATCCTCCAAAATCTAATAGATATAGAATTAGTTTAGTAGAATAGATATAGTTTGATTATTCTAGTTTTATTTTATGAATAATATAGGATACACACATATGCTGCCATAGGTATATATGCCATGTATGGACTAATGGGTACATAAGGCACATATTCATATCTGTACATTTTAATATTTTTGTAAGTTAAAACTACAAGAGAAAACTAGTTAAAGTGCACTGTGCAGAGTGCATTCAAACACTGAATTATAAAGTTAGAGTACATTGGAAATCATTCAAAAATACTTTAGAGATATATATATATTTGCATTAATATGAGAATAAATTCTTGTTCTCTTTACTTCTGGTTTGGTGATATATAAGTATAAATTAAAATATCTATATACTTCCCCAATACTTTAAAAATTTTATAAATGTATAGTGAACAAGTCTAGTTTATATAAAATTTATGATTTTTCTAAAATAGTTTTTTTACTATAATTTTGCAGAATAATTATCTACATTTTTTCTTTTATTTTTAAAAAGTATTTAATGAAACTGAAGCTTTTACTTAATTATAATTGTTTTATAGTACATTTAAAAATGTTTACAAGAATTTGTCAAAACTAAATAATAATAATATTCAAACATTTTATTAAAGTTCTCATTATATATACCTACAAAACAAAAGACTTGTTCAGTATTCTCAAGACTACTATTAAAAGTGTCACAACATTTATCAATAGTATGATTCATGTTGGCTTTTGAATTCAAACTTAAACTGTTTTCTGAGCTGATTAAATTGATTGATTAACTGGACAGAGAAAGCTCATTAAAACAAGCAAAAACATTAATAAACATGATTTGAAAAGTTATACTAAAAATAAACTTTAATCTTGTAAAGTATGGTATAAATTCGTTCTAAAAATAAATTAAATTGTTCTATAATGTAGCACCTACAAAACAACACTCACAAGGTACTACATATCACCAAGCCATGTTAAATTCCATTCAAGTCCTTGAAACTTTTCCTTGCATTATCAAGAATTGCCTTTTTACGATTTATCAATACAACATGTGAAAATGTTATAATTATTGTTTTCATAACAATAAACATTTGATCCACACGCGTTTCTTATAGTTTTTCCGACCCACGATAGGTCACTGATCACAATTTCCACTCATTAGCGTTCACCAAGCGCAAATCAGATTTTCTCGTCCACTTCTACACAATCACCGTCGCTTTTGTTCCTAATCACTCATTTTTTAAGCGTTAAACGCGCCGAATTCAAGGCACCGTATCGCCTCCAAAACCCGGCCGTCCCAAAATCTTATCTCTCCGTGTAATCTCGATCATGCTATATCATTCCGCAGCGTATCCACCTTTCACCCGACACGATCTCATTAACGGCGCGTACTACTCAATTCACACGCGCACGCAGAAAACAAAAAGAATGGAAATAGACGGAAACAAGACATAAAGTGCGGAGGGTGACTCATGCTTTTTTTTTTCTTTCTCTCTTTCTCACCTGGAGTTCACTGTCTACATTGACACGAGGAGAAGCGAGCAAGCAACTACCGAACCGATACACGACTGATTGGATATGTGCATGCGCGCGGGCGCGTTCGCGGCGAATATAAGCGCGGGGGAGGAGAAGGAGAAGTGTCCGCCGATTAAGGGACTGTCGACCCTGAGACGGCGAACAAAGAGCCGCAAAGCCGGGCACAAGTGCGCGGGTAATCGAAGATTGTGAGAAATATGGAGTTTTGGTTCGTGCGAATGAGATCAGAATTTCGTCAGAGTGACGTTCGCTAGCTCGTTCTGCGCTGATTTGGTCTCTGCTACGTATATTGACTTGTTTCCGTTTGCGTAGAATGGTGAATTTTACGAGAAAGGAATGGATTTTCCTGAGTTATTTCACATTAAGTGAGTGATGACGTTATCAATGTTTAACTACTGTTCGTGTCATTATAAGGAACGATCATAAACATTAGAAATCACGCCAACTTGTGAAAAACATGGTCTTAGGAATCAATAGAGCTGATGTTCTTTAGAAGTAGAATAAGTATCTAATGGATTTTTAATATTGTTGCAAGAAAGTGTATAATGAGTTTTTATGAATTTATCAATTATTCTTTGAATAAGACATTTTGGTGAAAAAATTCTTAGCAAAAGTTTACTCTAGGTTTAATGTTAAAAACCCATGAAGAATACATTTATTTTTTTTTTAAATATAATTAAAGTTGACCTTATTTCAAAAGTTTAGAAAATCATAAGAAAATTTATGAGTCATTGTTTCAAACGTTTTACAAAGGAATTTGAAGATAATGAAAAAATACCTATTTCGTTTTTATTCAATAATTTTTAATTTCAAGTTTTCAAATATGTGATAATTAAGAATATAAATTATATCAGTAATTTTTTCATGGATTTTACATTTTAAAAATAAAATTTTAATGCTGGAAAGGTATTCAGAAAACTATATTTAGTTTTCAGATGGTTATGGTTAAAAAAAAGATTATGTGGAAAAACTTAAGATACAAGGAATTTAAAAAGAGATTGAAAACCATGTTCAAGATTTGTAACTTGTTAGTAAGTAAATATCGGGTTGATGTCTGTTAAATTGTTATTATAATTGTTGACTGGTTTTAAACAAGAATTTTTAAAACAAAGAAGTACATCTCATTCTTATTAAGCCAATGAATCAATATTGTCTGTATACGTCTAGATCATAAATAATCATGTTGTGATTACAATCATTACATCGACTTTTTTACTGAAACACAAATCTTGTAACAAAATGCTTTTTATGCAAAGTATCAAGAAGTGCAGTTTAAAATTTTTTACTTGCTGTTTTATTGCAAATTATAAGGTACTTTTAATAGTTTTTATTACAGCTTTTTCCAATACTCAATAATATGTTCAAACGAAATTGATTTATCAGATACCATATTAAAGATGGTTGGTTCTAAATAGAATTTCATTAACTTTTGAGTGTATTTTCTCAAAAGTATAAAATGAAATGTGTAAACCAAATTTCACAAACATTTACAATGATTCTTTTAAAAAATAAAAGCTCTTAATACGATTAAGCATTGATACTTGTATAATTTTACTTTAACACGCATATTCCTTGCAAATTACTCACTTTATAAATATCAGGTTTAAATGTAATCGTGGCCACTTAAAACCATAAATCCCACTGGAACCCTGCCAGCATGAGTGAAACAACGTCAACTATTTACACACAGTTAAAATTCCCCTCAGCTCAGCAACAATCAAATTTTCAACAAACTCTGCCGTAATCTGTTTGTGAATCCCATCCATGTGTCCACACATTGCAATTGTCATTGTCATGAAAATCAATTCGTACGCAATCACAAATTCTCGTGTGCAACGATAGCAAGCGTCTGCCTCTCTAACAACGATAGAAACTCATGCGGCCTTAGATCACAACCATCCTCAACACGGATGCTGTTCTCATGGACTCCGGGAAGTTTCAGAGCAACACTGTCACAATGCCGCACAGAATCCAGCGTCGAGATAGCTCGATTCAGGCTAAATAAAGTAACTGGCTCATCGGGCTCTCTCTCTCTCTCTCTCTGACCCTCCGTCTTTCTCCTTTCCACTATGTCCGAGCGTCTGGCCTCGCGCGCTCTTCAGCATAAATCAATAAACCCTGGGATGCACGCTGTTTGGATGTTCGCACCACTGGTGCATCAGCTCAGCAGCGTTGACGATACACACAATACACAACTCTCGTCTACCGCGTGTAGCTGGCTGGCAACTTACTGTGCAATGACCTCGTGCGCGGCGACGAAAAGCGGAACGGCGGCGCGGGATGTTCACCTTATACCTACCACGTCACACGCGGGTGCGCGCGCGTTCATCGACGTAAGAAAAAAAAAACGGTCCCACCGCACAATAATTCAACACTCACTTCCCTGCTGCGTACGAAAAGCAGCAATATTTCGAGACTGTACCTATACTAGCGACTTTGCGCTGCTCGCGTCTTATCTCGTTTATTATTAGCGCGTGTTATTACTCTGCATTCTAACCTTCAAGTACTGGCCACTGCTGTTGCTCTTGTTCCTCGGTGTTGACGTCGTCGCGGCTGATACTCCTCGACCATTTGCCGCGGCGGATCAGAATCCTCGTCTCTCTCGGCTCTTGTCCGTAAAGAGAGAAGGAGAATCGATCAGCTTCTCCTGCTACTACTGCTGCTGCTGCTGCTGCTGCTGCTCGACATGTCTCTCAATGCGACGCGCTTTGTTTTCTCCCGTGCACTCTGCAAGTCTGCACCCAGTCACACACGCACGCACCAACGTAGGTATAGTTTCTCTCTCTTTCTTCCGCAAGAAACTATATATACACATATATATTCGACACCACTGCGTGCGACGCTCGGATAGAACTACTGCTCCGTTATTCTTTCGCTCCTCTTTCTCACGCGCACGCTACTACTGATTTTGGGGGGAGAGGGAGAGAGAGTGAGTGCCTACTGCCTATATACCTAGTACTATGTGTTTGCGCAGAAGTACTTAGCTTCTCCAGGTTCGCAAGAGCGCCGCTACGCTACTAACGTCGGCAACTCGTCGGGTGTAGGTTGGTAGGTAGGTAGATAGGCAAGAGAGGAGAGATATTTTCCACCTCCGCGCGTGGGTATTGTGCGCTTCTCTGTCCCTCTCTCTCTCTCTCTCTCCCTCTCTCTATTTCTATTATATACTTGACGCTCGGTATATAGAAGGAGTATATAGACATGCGGAGGCTTGTGTGCACGTTAGGATATTATTCTATACCAGGGACCAGGGAACAGACGTTTGTATATAATGTGTGTGTGTGTGTGTATATATTGTAGGTAGGTGGGTGACTGGGTGTGTGCACGAGCGCTCGGAGCATAGGTGGTAACAGCGAGCACGTATATTGAGTATATATTTATATGCGGTGTGGAGAGAAATGATAATAATAATAATAATAAAGGAGAGCGATGCTGCTGCTACGCTACTGCAGCGAGTCGAGAGAGAGAGAAAGAGCATGAAAAGGGAGCATAAAGGACGAGTGGGCGGCTCGATCTGTGAGCGCGCTGACGCTGATGTGCGAGACTGTAGAGGGAGGGGGGGGGGGCGGATTGACAGGCACGCGAGTTGCGGGCAAACAGCTGGCTAGGTATATTATATATAGATATACAGAACGTGTATTACATATATAGATATAGGTATGTGTGTTCAAGATGAGTCACGTGACATTGCACGTCGTTTAAAGAGACGCGCACGTTGAGCCACGTGACATCACAACGACGAGCGCGCGCGCGCGTATGTTTGAGCAAGTGGTCAGTCATCTCGGTCCACTGATTTTTCGCAATAAAGCTATGCAACACGGCCTTTTTTTCGTTTTCGATGACTATTGCGCATTTAAAATCGATAGGACAATGGATACGCTGTTGTGGGAGGACAAGAACTATAAATATTAGCTTAAAGGATGTATCGCGTGATCGAGCGCGTCGGGAATGCCAGGTTCGATTGGTATAGTGGAAAATGCTCGAGGATATAATAATGGATGACATGCTATAGATGGATTGATAAAGGAATGTATTTTAGGTGTAGGATGTGAAATGCGGGCTGTATGTTCATACATTTTTAATATACTTTTTCAATTTGTTATTCCATTTACATTATTTTATTGTACTTTGGATTTTCAAATGGGTAATTAATCTTGAAATCGAGGTCGTTTCATTTCTGTATTTTCAATACATATTTTTAACGTTGAATTAGTTATGAACCAAAAATATTATGTCTATTGTATGACGCGGAAAAAATTTTGTAGTGACATATATTTTTTTATAGTGAACATATTTAATGAATTTTGATTTAATATTCATGAAATTTTAACGTTCTTTAATTCTTTTTAAAAACTTTTGTTGATAATGTATTTCTATAAAATCAACAAATAACCAATCACTTTAGAAATATAAATTTCTATGAAATCACAGAAAAAAATGATTAAATCTGTAAATATATAAAAAATTTCAATTTTCACCGAATGGGAATTTCCGATAAAACGATTTATGCGGGTTTTCCATATAAGTAATTGAAATGCATGAAAAATGGACAAAACGTCCATAAAACTGTAAGTATCGAGAAACTTTTTTTCTAAACATCAAATACAAACCAGTTTTGTGATAAATTAAAGTTCTATTATACTACTTATTTTTTTTCGAAAGCTAATCATGTTCTGGTTTGCAAAACCTATGTAATATCACATCCAAACTAACCGTAATATTCTTTTTTATACATTCTTTCGATTTTACGTTAAACTTTGATAACGAGTAACATTTTTTCTAAAAACTCAATTAAACTCAGCCACGTGTTAGATTAAGCCTCTATTCTTCTACTTAATTTTCATAGAAACAAAAAATGTTGGCATCCTCTAAAGCTACATGATATAGCAAGGATAATAACATTTTTGATAATTATTTCCCATTTTTTTTTAACATACTCACTTTAATTAGCTGGAAAAGCACTAGACCGAGATCGTTTTCGTTGGGAGAGTATTTTCTCGTATATTATATGACCCGTAGAGTAAGACAAAATTTATTTGAGAGATGTAGCACGAAATTTTTTGTTTCGAGTTGGTGATCGCTGTAATTAAATGTTTTTTGCAGATTTACTCTTATCAATTTAATACCGTTACGTTAACTGGTGTCTTTTAGTTTTAAATTTGCATTGCCTACAAAATTTCCTTATGCCCAATTTTTTTTTAAATAGTAAATGTAACGTAGATTTATACTATATCGAAATTACAGTTTTATGGACGTTTTTTCCATTTTTAGGCACGATCGCTGCTCGGGAGAGTCTTATAATTTCACCAGAGCGAAAATTGTGATAATTCAAATACTGAAAATTTGATGTATAAAAACCATTTTCCACTCAGAGCGAGTGCGTTTTAAGCGTTTTCTAAGATGTATGTATGTCTGTACGTCCGTATGT
>JAYJLV010000056.1:11742514-11766428 GCA_036873485.1 Torymus texanus
TTAGAGCGGCGATAACTCCAACGTTGTAGGGTATAGGCTACTCTACCACTAGGAAGTCTCCTTCCTTGAAAGTCTCTTCGTGTATTTACCAACAGCTGCTAATGAATCTTCGGTTCAGTAACGTGCTCCATTTTCGAATATTTCGCGGGCTCACTACTGCCAACGAAAGTCCCACTGCTGCCAATTCTCCTTGGCGGGCAAATCGAAAAAAAAGAAATCCCGCGCTCGTCAATGCGTGCATGAGTTCGTATATATATATAACAGCGGGAGTGAGTGAGAGCGAGAAAGAGATAGACGCAGATACGCGCGTGCGCGCACCGCGACAACCTCAACCCGTCTATCAAACAACCACACAGCGCGATATGTGTATATATATATATATGTATATAGTATACCAATCTAATACACACGCTTACTCGCGCGCGAAGAGCGGCGCGTACTACGCGCGTATTCTCCGCCTACGCACCATTGGTGCGACGAAGACAAACTCAGGCGAGCGCTCGTAAAACGCTGCTTTATACTTGCTTTACTACGGCTCGCGCTCTCTCTCTGTCTCTCTCTCTTCGCTACTTATATCCAGCGAGCGGGACGAAGCGCGAGAGCGAGAGAGACAGGAATAACGAAAACGCAGAAGGCATACACATATAGAGCCCAGCAGAGTCGCGGCCTGAGCGAGAGCGCGAGCTGCGCGAGTAGTAGAGGAACACAAGAGAGCGCGAGCCAGCGCTGGCGAGAAGATGGCGACGTGTTTGAAAAGGTCGTCGAAGCCGCTCGAGCGGCTGCAGCAGCAGCAGCGGGGGGCTAACGCGACGACGACGACGAACTCAAGGACGCGAAGGGCGGCAGCGGCGGGTGAGATGCCGACCCGCAGGTCGACGAGGGAGGCGGCCGCGCCGCCAGTGCCAGCGCTCCGCGAGCTCATCTGCCCGGTCTGCCGGACGATCCTGCGCGAGCCGGTGACCCTGCCCTGTGCGCATAACCTCTGTCTTGGTTGTCTGCGCGGTACCGTCGAGCACAGTAGCCTCAGCTGTCCGCTCTGCAGGCAGCGCGTCGGCTCCTGGTTGCGACATCGCACCAGGCCGGAGAACCTCATCAATGCGGAACTGTGGCAGCTGATACGCACCAGGTACCCCCAGGAGCTCGCAGCAGCCACCGCGGCTGATAACAGCGGCGCTGGCAGCTCCGTAACCGCCAACGACGACGAGGTTGTGCACTTGGATCCTGGTGAGTACGCGAACGATGGCGAGTGGTGCTCCTTTTTTTTGGCTTGTGGGGTGCCTTGCTGTGTGCGAGTGCATGTGCACGCGTTGTACGCGCGTGTGTGTGTGTTTGGGTGGAGAAGATATAGAGGCTCGTGTTTTTCGCAAGAGTGAACGGTATGATTGTCCTGATATGAGGGATATTGGGAGAACCTTAGTTTTTCGAGTTTGTTGGTTAGGTTCGTCTAGTCGTGCATATATATATTGGCGCCTGGTGTACGATATACGATGATGCTTGATTGTTTTGTACGTGATGGCTTTTTTTTTTAAAGGTTTCGTGTTTTGTTTTGAATAAAAGATCGGGGTACGCGCGACCTCCGAATCGCGCGGGACTGGAGCCCGCGGAACTTTTGTCAATGAATGCACAGTAGTGGTTGTTATGGTATTTGATGGTGGATGTGAATAGAACATTTGCAGAAGTATGAGAAAGAGTCGTTTTTTTACATCAGATTATTTGGCTAAAAAAAGTAATTTGTGGCTGTCAGTTTTATTTACATTGCATGAATAGTCATTAAGTGTATGAATGATAATGGACTACGCTATCAGCAAAAGATTAGTTTTACAGAATTTGGAAGAATATGTACTATAATCAATACTCTGAGTGTGTTATTACTACTGTTAATGCATATAACAATTCTCTTCGTTGTATATTTGAACTTTTATTTCTTATTCATTTCAAATTGAAATTAATTATTAGTTTCACATTTATCCTACTTGGTTATGTGATGAACATTTATTAAAATTTTCTGTTAAATATTCTAAAACATATTTGTAATAGTTAAAAACTTTTGTATCAATTTTAATTACAATATTTATTCTTATTTTATATTTCAGAATTTGCTGCAATAAAAATACTTAGTGCAGCTGGAGAGATTAGGAAGGAGTATGAAGTTCAACTTCAACAAGAAGAAGAGGAAATGAGACGACAACGGGAGAAAGAGAGGTTAGCCAGTGAGGCGCTTATACAAAAGATACAGGAAGAGGAAGAGCGACAAAAGTTGGTGCAATTGGCCCAAGATCAGCTACTTGCAAAAACACTTGCAAAACAAGATGTCATTGAAAAAACTAATGATAAGTATGAGCATAGCAGTAAAACTTCAACATCAATTAATTCAGATAAGAAGAAGACCAATATTAATCAATCAAAATCTGCTAATCAAAAAGCGTCAGTCAAATCAAAAGATGCGACTGATACAAAGAAACAGAATGTTGCTTTGATATCTAAAATAAGGTCAGAGAGGTACTCAACAACCGTTAAGGCTAATTCGACAACTGCACAGAAAGAATCTTCAGAGACTATCATTTCACAAAAATCAGTGCCAATTCACAATGCTGTTACCAGAGTTGTAACTCATCAGACTCGAGTAAATCAGCCTAATAATGCTACATATCCAGCAGCTCTGGTTAGAAATATTTAAGTTTTAATTTAATTTTTAAGATCATAGAAATACAATTTGTCTAATAATATTTTTCCTTAGTGTTATAAAATATTTATAGTTCTAAAATCAGAAAATATTATAATATGACAAATTGTAACGCCAAAGAGCTTTTTCTCCTTCATATAATATTAACATTGTTATATTTTTTGTAGGAAACAGTTATTGGTTCTACATCTAAAATCTATGGACTGCAAAGCAAAGAAGAATTGCATGTTCCTAGTGATGTTCTTAGCAATAAGAAAAAGAAATTAGGTGTAGAAGTGTGTGTAACAACAGTAGAAGGTGAAGAGAGGATTGGCAGTGCTGAAAGTGCTGGAAGTCATGACAGCATAAACCAGGAGATACATCACTTCAAACCAATAAAAGCTTTACCTCGCACACCTTTAAGAATAACATTAGGTATGAATTTTTTAATCTTTCTATCATGTAATTATGTTTTTTCATAAATTATATTAGTGATTTCTAATGTTTTATTTTAGATGGGAGACAAATTGATCCAAAACTAATTAGGGTATTACCTATTCTTAAAAGAGTTTCTAATGCAGTGCCAAAATCTCCTATGCCAACACATTTAAAAAAGATGTTTGGATGTTCATGGAGTGCTTTCAAACGTGAGTATTATTAACCATTTTTCGTGTGTGAATTGATTTTATAATAATAATAAGTTAATAATATAATTTTATAATAATTCTATTTAATCACTGGTTATTTTTTTACATTTGGCCTGTGGCCTTTCATTTTACACTTTTACATGTTTAGTATTTTTCTTCCTGACAGTGCATGTGTTTGTGCGTGCACTTAATTTATTATTATAATAGTCTTATTATAATCTCTTTTCACATTTACATTGCTTAAACTAGTCTTTTTTTTTCTTTTACTTATTTTACTACACTTCTCTTTTCTAGTCTCTTTCCCCTTCTTTCTTTTCTCCTTTTTTTTCCTTCCATCCTGCCTCCATTGCCATTTTTTCATTCCCTCAATAGCACTGATTTTATATTTATATTTTTAAAAATCAATAAAACTTTTAGAAAGTTGCTTTTGAAAGATCACACTTGCTCTATGTATTTCCAAGTAAATTACAAAATTTTAATCCTATTTTTATTTTCTGTGACTTTAGGAATATCGAAACAACAACAGGTGCTACGACAAGACTCGCCTAACAATCAGCAGCAGCAAGAGACCAAAAAGACTGATAAAAAATCGGAGCAATCTCGAATGAGCAAATCGAGCAAGACTCTTCAGGAGCTCGAGGAGCGCAATGCCGAGGTGGCTTTCGACACCAACAAAAACTACACGAAAAACGTGAACAACAAAATCATCAACGGTACGAAGGTGAGCAAGAAGCTCAATCTGGATGAGCAGCCGGTGATCGGCAAGCAATCGAGTAAGCGGGGTCGAGTGAAGAACGGCATGATTCTCGGAAAGCACAAACTACTACCAAGCAGCAACGAGAAGATGATCGAAGTTGTCGATCTCGACGCGGAGGATCGCGAGCTCTTGTCGGCGAATGAAGCCACGACGTCAAGTGATCCATTAGCTTTCACGCCTAAGTTTGAGCCTAGTAGGCCCCCTAGTCCCGTTTTAGAGCTGGCGATGGAAAACATTGCTGAGCGCATCAAGAAGAGGAAAACCACGAGAACGGTCAGCAATACTGAGAACGTCCAAAGTGCAATGAATCAGGTATGATATTGGTTTTGTAATTTGTTTATTTAGTATTTTTACTTAGTAAATTTAGATTTTTAATAATATTTAATGTTGACTTTTTAATATGTATAAAATGAATTCTGCGCGTGTTAATCAAATATTTCAATCGCCACAGGATTTGTGAACAAAATTATATAGAATTAAATTGAGAAATATCAAACAAGATTTATTAAACTATTTTTTATTGAAACAAAAATTCTATAAGGCATTTACGCGAAAAATTAAAATCAATAAATTTATATAGTCTTATGTTTTTTTTACGAATGAATAATATAAATTTTGAATGACAAAGTTCCGAATGATCTCTTTTTTTTAATGTTTAAATCTGTTACTCGGAAAACACTGAGAGGAATAGTCCATTTTTCTTGATTTTGTCTTTAATATCTCAAGTGCTATATAATACAACCGCTCAATAATTCAACGCAACGTTTCACGTGTACTAAAAACGTTGCGATGTGTTATGAAAAACACTGAATATACCAAATATTTTGCTGTATAATGAGATTCATTTTATAATTTTTGAAAAAATGTTAATAAATTTCGAAGCTGGGAAAAATTACGTCATGCTTTTGTTGAATTGAATAGATACATACGTCAAATAAGACTTGAAATAAAAAAATGATTATTACAATTTTCTATTACATAGAAAGATACAAAAAGGTCAACATACTAATGTTAATTTATTATTTTTAATTGTTTCGTTAATTTATTATTTCCAATCGCAATTATCAAAATGACATTTTTCCAAGTATCTTTACGCAATAATAAGATGGCTGGACGATAAAGTTATATTTGGTGTTTTAAATTTTCTTTTCTATAAAATAAACTTGTTACCTAATTAATTCAATTTTTTAATGAAGGTTGCGCCTAATGAGCGACCCAGCAAAGTCAAGAGTAAGAAAATCAGCTCGAGTGGTCGTAAACCAAAGGCGAAGAAGACGACTCCAATAGTTGTTCAACCGAAGGTAAAGACGAAAAAGATAGTCAAGGTCACAACAGTCACCAGTCAAATCAAGAGATTAGCTGCGAGGTCGTCTAAGCGTCCAAGGTATACCGAGGACTCGGAAAGCGAGGAGGAACTCGAGGAACAGCGACAATTAGAAGCTAATGAGGAGGCCGAGCTTGACCGATCAAACCCCAATATTACACCCTCGCCAACAGTGCCGTCCCCCATTCCCACTCCACCCCCTGCCAAGAAATCTCGTAAAGTCACTAAGAGCACGACTAAGCGTAAGTCAAAGAAACAAAAGACCTCGAAGGAGGTAGAACAACCGTTGTTATCATCACCTGAGAAAGAGACAACGCCGAAGAAAAACAACCACGCGACGACAAGCTACACGCCTAAAGGAGATGAGGAGGTAATTCGGGAACAGGAGCGCTTAGAACGACTGGCGGTACAAGAGCGTGAAGATCGTGAACTCGCACTTAAACTGCAGGCACAATTTAACGCTATGCAACGCATTGCCGGCAGGACGAGGCGCGGCGCCGCCCGGATTCCCAGCCCGCTGCCGACAAAGTAGGTGGCGAAATACACAGAGATCTGCATAAGACTAGCGTACGTCGTTTTGTACAGGTTATTACGGAAATGTTGCTGAGCTAGATTGCATCGCTTTCTAAAGGTATCTCGAAGGAGTCAGACAGTGTTGAATTCCTAAAAGACTATGTTTCAACATTTTTTTTACAATTCTTTCAAATGGCTGTTCAAAGTAAACTTTAACAAACTTTTTTCTTTTAAGTGTCGCCTTAAAACTAATAGTTATTAAATCCTGCTTAAAATCAGAAGTAAAATCATGTTATAAAGCATACGCAATATCTGTGTATTACTTTTGTTTAAATATGTATATTGTTATTTTCCACACTCTAAAAAATGACTTATTTTAACTGAATGATGATAGCGTATTAAAAGAATAAATATTTTTCAATTATCTTCTTTACGAAGTTCTTTGCCTCTTTTGACTTTCTATTTTTTATATTTAATATAACATTTTTCTTACATCATAAATTTCGTATTAAGATCGCACATTCAATTAATAAGTTTATCTATAAGTTTGGTCTTATGCGTAAGCATTTTCAAGTATTTCCCAAAAGGACCAACCTTATTTTGAATATTATCATCAAGTTTTTAATTAATATACCGTTAACTTTTTAATCTCAAAATGACTAAGCTATTCATAAAAAGTTATCGAAAGTAACATTATTTTTAATACTTCGATTAATTTATAATCATTTTGCTAATTATTTCACTTTATAAAATAATGTATGTGATTTAAGAAAAAATTTCAGGAGTTAGCACTGTATGATTCTTATGACTTCTTCGTATCAGAAAAAGGGCGCTACTTTATTGATTAATACTTACGTTAGTTATTTTAGTGAACATCATTTTAATTCGACAAATGTCGTAATCGCGTAAATAATTTTGTATACATTTTTTGTGGTATTTTCCTTATATTAACAAACTAAGAATTCTAAAGCTTCCTTTACATTTATAATATTCGCGTTCGAAAGGCTACTATGAGCCTCAAATGTAGATAAAATAAACGAAATATGTTATTTTCTGTGCCATAAATACGCCGAACACTCAAAAAGCTTTTTTTGTGTAATTCCTCTTTTGATAAAGTAGCACCTTAATAAAAATTTAAAGATAAAAAGTTCGTTACGCAACTTAATTTGTTAATAATTTACAAAATGGGTTTGAAAGTAATATTATTTTCTATCATCAGCTCATCACGGAAAAAATTTCATGATTTTATATTGTTAATCTATCGATTTTTAATTCGGTCATGTACACAGCATTATCCTGCAGGATTGTTCCTAACTCATGTCTCTTCGATTCAAGAGACTTGCTTAAACCATAACTAAGGTTTTCTGTTTCTTTTTTTTACACATACCAGCAAAAAAGAGTCGTCTTATGATTAGCGCATACCATACTTATCATATATGATATGACTTCCCGCGTATTTTCAGTAATAATAAATACAATTAGTTGAAATAATTTGATTATTTTCTTTCAGTATGTTAGGATCGACCACTGTGGATCATACTTAGTTCTTTATCATTTGAAATTTCAAATCATCAAAGAAAACTGATAACATGAAACATCATAGCAATTAAATAAAAATACGAATAACGAATACGTCATTTTATACACTTTGATTTTCAGAATCTCTCATTGATAATTACATCAATTGATAGTACGTAAATAAAGTGAAATAAATGATGTACTTATATTTTTGAATCAAGCCTTTGTAATCAATTTCATAGTTGCAAAATTTTTTTATTGTATTACAAGAGAAATCAGAACAGCATAAGAATCCTCATGAGAATATATAGAGGCTATGTGTAAGTTAACGTTTAACAGTGGTCATTTCAACAACTTATTTTGCAGTTTGCAGTATTTATAAACGATATGCAATCTCACATTCACGACATATGAACACTGTCATGTTGCTTTTAAGCGTTTGCTATTACTTGTTTGTAAGTTTTTATCTTTTACTATTGTAAACAAGAATATTGATAAATTTTTTTTTATGTATAAACCCATGTAAAAAAGTAAAGAAGGGGTAAATCGCGAATTTCGGGGCTCGACGGGCAGTCTCATCTTCATTCACTCGAGCGAAACCGTCAAAAGTCCTGTCCCGATGTCGTGTAATGTACAGAGAGACGACTGCTGAGAAACCGCGTGACTCTTAGAATTTCGTCGGGCGCAGAGGTGATTGATGAATTTCTGACAGAAGCGGACAAATTTATTTTATTATTTTTGTACTTCGAGTATCGCTATATGTATGGTACAGATAGACATTTAATCATGTGTAAAATATCACATTTAGTATGTAGTTACTGCGGCTATAATTTAAATTGTATAATAATATTCATTCGATTATTGTATGTATGTGAAAGAATGAGAGAGAGATTATAGAACATAAACGTAAGAGA
This sequence comes from Torymus texanus, assembly GCA_036873485.1. NCBI lineage: Eukaryota > Metazoa > Arthropoda > Insecta > Hymenoptera > Torymidae > Torymus > Torymus texanus. The sequence goes on from JAYJLV010000056.1 coordinate 11,750,850, forward strand.
CATGATGTGGATTTGATACCAAAATTAGTCTTGGTTGAAGTGAATTCATTTTCGGAAATAATTTGATTTTAAAGAGTGTAACCGCAATAGGATGTATTTTTATAGTCTATAATGTTTTTTACTATTGTTTACCGCATGTAAACATTTAGTTGCGTAACTTACTCTGAATTTCAGACAGAATCTGTAATAAGATGAAATTTTTAATCAATTACTTTAAAGATCTAAAATTGTAAAATGTACTATATCACGTATCATTCTATACAATATTAACAATTAGGATCTAGTTAAAAGGACCTGTGAATTGTATATTTCTGTAAAGCTTTATAATATATTTTGGAATACAATTGTTTTTTTAATCATTTTATTGTAACATTATTTTTACCGTGAAGAAAAAGAATACATAAAATGTATTAGATTAGATATACGTCTAAAATTAAAGGAAATTTATGCATTATAATTTTGGTATTTAATCCACTATCAATTAAGAGGATAAATATATTATTCTCAGATCAAGATTAACGGTACGTACTAAAGACAAAACTGTAAAAATAAAACGAATGTTAAGAGCAAGTGTGGAAAAACTGCGGGAATTGATCATAAGATAAAAATGTATAGTATAACACTGCAAAGTCCCTGCGCAAAAACTTCTGTCAAATAATGTATGCAATGCTATATAGGTTTAAACAAATGAAATGAACTCTAGATATTACGACAAATAAAATGGTCTACCCAATAGATCAGTATATAATATATTATATATAAGCGTGTTATAAATACCTTCATTATCTTTACCAATTAAGCGTACGGTTTTTTACATAAACGACACTTATATTATAATTTAAAAGTAAAAAAAGGCAAGGCTATGGAAGTCTTGGATTTCTTCCATTTACGATAAAAATTATCGACAGAGAAAATATATAAAATATGCTGAAGAAAAAGTAACGTCCTATCCGTTATGATTTCTGCACCTTGTGTCTTTTGTTTTGTAAAGGAAACTAAGATTACATATTTTTCTTAATGGACTAACGTCAATTATCGTTAGTAAAAAAAACAATAATAAAAACAAAGAAAAATAATGTTCTCGTTAAGAATAAATACCCGAGAAGTTAAGTTGTAAATAAATGGATTTTTGTATAAGACGAATTTATCTCACCGTGTAGAAAATTAATTAAAACAAGAAAAAAATGAGAATTTTGAGATTCATGTCCGGTTATGCGCAACATTAACGTAGGAAAATTTAATTTTATATGTATATTATATATGGAGGAAACTACGAAGTCCTAGAGATGTCCTCGGCAATAGAAAACGATGAAAGATTTCCGAAAAACTTGTTAAAAATCATGGAAGAAAATCAATAAATTTATTAACAGAGAATTAGTGTTGGTATTAATTTTTTTTCGACATTTTTCCTAATTCTCAATTTGTGTTTACATTATTATAATGTAGTCATTCAAGTATGATACCATCGAAATAATTTATTATAATTATAAAATTTACGAACTGGCTAATGGTTTTACAAGACAATATGTGGGTGTGGGTGTGGGTGTGTGTGTGTGTGTGTGGGTGTGTGTGTGTGTGTGTATGGCCGAGTCTGTCAAATCGAGAGGTCAAAAAATAGATTTTCTTGAAACTCTCAGAAAATGCTCTGCTACTTATTCCGGATACCCCTGAATTTTTTCCGATTTTATGACCCATACTATTGGGTATATCAGAGGTCAGAAACTGATTTTTTATGATTTTTTCCATTTTTTGCCAATGTTCATTAATTTATAACTCCGCAGGGAAACATTTTTCGTGATAGTCATAAGAATAGTTTATTTTGTAGAATTTTATCACCTTTTCAATAAAAATTGTTTTAATGCTGTACGTATATGCTTTCATTTAAATATATGCAAATGAAACATATAAATTTAGATAATTAAAAGTCTGACTTTCTCTACCAAAAAATTCATGAAGATACCTTTTTATTGTCCAAAATGTTGTTATGAGTCCTGGAATGATTATCGATCGTTTTTGGATCTAAAAAAATTCATTCAGTTGGGGATTTAAAAAAAAAGGTTTTATACAGGACTGAAAAAAAATATAGTTAAATTCTACGAAAAATGGTAAGAAAAAAAGTTTATGTAAGATATTTCGAAATTTTGCATCGTTTTTGAGCTAAAAAATCCGTGGATATTAAAAAAATTTGGGACGAATGTCATTTCTAAATTCAAGATTTTGATTAATTTTTAGCTCATGAGTCAAATGAGCCAAAAAAATCGGAAAAAATTCAGGAGTATCCCGAATAAGTAGCAGAACATTTTCTGAGAGTTTCAAGAAAACCTATTCTATGACCTCTCGTTTTGACAGAGACTCGGTCATATATATATATACACATAATGCCGTTTCTCTGTCAAGTCAGTATAAAAATCCCATTTTTCATGAAATTGATATTACAATTTTTTTAAAGAAAATGAGAGCTAATCTCACTCTAAAACAAGTTGGGTCACATTTCTACATACTGTATCTGTACGCCTAAATTTTTTGTGGAGCTGGGTCAATGAGTGCACCAAAAGAAAACTCAACTATTTAAATGGTCCTATCATAATGATAAAATATTGCTGGACCTATGAAACTTAGATTTTAATAAAATATAAATTTTTTGTGGAAAAAAAGTCCTCTGAAGTTTTTTTCTTAAAATGCATCTATTATGAGTAAAATGTGTTTGAAAATTGCTAAAAATCATGAAATTCATGAAATGTGCTACTTTGATAATTTTTAGCACCGAAACTATTTCTTAAAAAAATCTAAAAAAATTCAGGGTATTTCAAAATATGGCGTAGATTACGTAAAAAAAGTTTAAGTAAAAAAAATTTTTCATCTGCGACATGACAGAGAACCGACTATATATATATATATATATATATATATATATATATATATTAATAAAGTCAAATTTTGATAGAAAGACATAACTATATATAACAAAAGATCAGTCGAATATATCGTTTAAATTATATAATTATACAAAAGCAAAAGTAGTTTAGTTTGAAGTTTGTGTGTGCCTTTAATGATTTATAGAAAGCACGCTTTATTTATATTACATGACGTCGTTAATCAACTTTAATTCAAAATACCTGCGGATTCATAGGCAGGTATTGTTTACATATTCTACAATTTTTTTCTGAATAAAAAAATTGTTTAATTGTGATAAATGTAATAATAATAATATGTATTTAATTTTTTGATAGTCAATTAAACTGTTTTTTAATAATTACATTGTTTATATATAATAACAGAAATAACTGTTATAAGGTGGTTGTAAGATTTCGTCGCTAATATTCTGTTATTACTACTTACAAACCATGTTACAATGTGGAAGCGTGTTTGGAGTCTAGATCTCGGATTTGGCGCAAACTTTACGATATGTTTTTGGGTATAGAAAAACGAAGAAAGCCACAATATTAGACCCTTACGATTAAAAAAAAAACTTACGAGAAAAATCTTCGAAAAATCTAGCATTTATTCAATCTTGGAAAGTCTTAAATATCATTTCAAGAAAAATAAATTAAAACTAGATAAAGAAAACTAGATAAAACGAACTTCGACTTACTTCTTTCAGAATTTAAAAATATTGATTTTCCTTCTTAAGTTATGGAAGTTTAGAGTTGAGCAACGGAAATGCATAAAAATATGCATGAAATTGAACACCAAATTTTATAAGTGTTTAACAGTTCATTTACATTGTTCAACTTTCATAATTTAAGAAGAAATCAACATTTTTTAATTCTGCAAAGAGTAACTAAAAGTTTGTTTTCTATAGTTTTATTATTTAAAAAAATGATATTTCAGACTTTTCAAGATTGGATAAATACTTGCTATTTCAAGAAAGGGTCTTTTCTTAGAGTTTTTTCAATATAAACATAAAAATGTCCAAAACTTGAGATTTGTGTAGCGTTAGGGTCTAATATCGCAATTCCCTTTATGTTTTTACATTTAAAATCATATATCTCAATATTTGATTCGGATCGATCCAGATCACTGACACTCCTCGTAAGTGTGTAAAAATTATAACAATTAAGGGAGAAAATCAGCGATACAACTTTGTTTTTCTATCAATTTTATCATGTTTAATACATTATAAAAGTCTGAAATATCAGTATAAATATCATTATACTACAGTGATATAGGTGTTACCCGCACGCGCATACACACATGCACATCCTGATACTAATTAATTTAAAATTTAAAATATTAGCTTAGGGGGGATATTAATGATTATTCCAAACGTCTTCTGAAGCGATTATTGATTAAATCAGAATCCAAAAAATGATCAAACATCTGGAACACATTGCATTAAATAAACAGTTTAATTTACATTTTATTAATTAACTTAGATTGATTTGGAGTCTTTTGTAAGTAAATGTTACATAGCTAGATTTATTCCATATTGTTAATATAAAACAAAAATAATTATGCAAATTAAAATATATGTTTACTTTTTGAAAATTTGAAGTAGCTATAATAATTTGTCGGATAAATATGAAAGGTTTATTTATTATTAAAAACTAGGGGGCTGTGCCCCGGTGCGTGTTTCGCTACGCTCTACACGCCAACCCCCCTGCTCCTCGCTTCCCTCGTCGCACTACCCCCCCCCCTCTCTATCTAAAAAATTCATTTTTACATTATAGGTACGAACGCAATTTTCACGATAATCTTATATTTTCACTAGAGCAAAAATTGCAACACTTCAAATACTAATAATAAAAAAAGTTTTGTTTTATTATCTAGAACTTTTGTATAAACTAAAATCCTGTTCGGTTATTGCAACAATAGTTCATTTCTGACGTTATTAGTTGTTTAAAATGGATTTTATGAGCTTAGCACATCAGGAATTGATTGTACAAGAAAATGTTCAGTATAGAAAAGTTTTGTCATTATCTATAACTTTTGTATTTAACATTTCTGTTTAAAATCAAATCATATCATGTTATAACCCCAAAATATCATTAGGAATTAATTTTACATGAAAAAGTTTAATAGAGAAAAATTTTCTTATATTATTATCGACAACTTTTGTATTTGGCATTTTTGTGTAAAATCAAACCATGTTATGTTATAGACAAAAATCGCTCATTTTTGACGTTTTTAGCCGCTTAAAATCGATTTTATGAATTCAGCTCATCAGGAATTGATTTTCAATGAAAATTTTAAATAAAAAAAAGTTTTGTTCTAATGTTATCTACAACTTTTATATATAACATTTTTGTGTAAAGTTAAAACCTGTAGAGTAATAACCAAAAATCGATTATGGTTGTTCATTGATTCTCTTATCTAGGAAAATACAATGAAAACCATAAATATAATACCATTTCTAATAAATTGCAGTCATTAGATTTTGGCTACTCAACATTTTGAACTATTCGAAACAAATATCTCTACAAATTTGGAAATATGTTCTGTAGCTATAAAAATATATGATGATTCATTAGGTCACAAAATATATCTATGGAGTTTATTATCAAGAGAAAGGATTTCATAGCTTTCGAAATATTATATACGATGGTTCATTCAACTATGATAGTTATTATGAATTAATTATATCAACGAGGTTGGCTGGTCAAATTGATAAAACGATTTTTTCTCTCAGGTTCAAAAGTAGAGCTCTCAGAGGTTATTTTAGATAGTTTTCTTAATAATATTTTGGAGCACAGTGTTATGTATGACAATAGAATATTTAGTTTTGAATGAATTTGAGTTCATAAAATTTTTATGTTAGAGCTATAATTTTAATAATTATCTATAATTTTTGCAGTCAAAATCGAAGGATCTCATTGCCTATCTTGTAGTGTTGTATTTATTTCTGCCTCAACTTATTTATTTCGGATAGGATTCGGAGGCTGTAGCTCGATCCGATTGCTGCGAAGCCGGTGGCAAGCAGGTTTCTGTGCCGAGTAAAAAGCAATAGAGTTGATGAGTAAGTACGACGCTGTGTAGAAGGCTGAAATTTGACGATCATAATAATACTAAACAATTAAATTTTAGATGGTATACTAAAATAATATAAATATCTTATGTGAAAACCATTGTTTAAATTCATCCAGAAGTTTTTTCAATCAGTGGAACATTTTTAAACGTTTTTAAAGTACTCTCCATGATACGAGTTTGCAAGTTTTGCGTTTATTTTAAAATAACCACATATTATTCGCACTACCGTACTGCTCGACAATTAACGACAAACTCACAACAGAAGAGTACGTATAAACAAATTCTTATCGTACACATATAGACAAACATGTACACGACCAGCCACAACCATACCAAACGATGCGTTTGCCCGCGGCACTTGCAATTTCGTACTTACTTCAGCGCGAGCACCCACATAGCCGCGCGCACGACGAGGATTTTAGCGCAATGTCTTTGGCTGCGATGTAACTTCGCCGAAATTAACCTCGAGGATTCGGATGGTATAGAGTGGGAAGGTGGAATTTGTAAAGCAGTCCGTAGCTCTGCGCGCGACGTGGTTATGTCGTATATATACAGCAAAAGGAACGCTGTATATACACGAGTGCTTTGGTTGTTCTGCGCAATGCCAGTCGCACGTGGATCTGGGGAATGTGAATGGCGGTTTCGACTTGTTCTTTATGTGTGTTGCTTTTGTGATGAATATAAGATTTGAAAAGTCTAAAGTTGTTTATTCTTTTAAATATAGAATGAGGAAATTTATTGAAATAAGAGCAATCTATTGCATTTAATTTATACTCGAGGAAATGTACGAAAACGAAGGATTTTAGGAACTGTTTTGTTTCTAAAAACTTTAGCAATACGATTTGTTATATAATCAGACACTTAAAAAAAGTAGCTATAGGTACTTTAAATTTGAATCATTTGACAGTTGATGCAGTTTAAAAATTCATTTTCAATATATACAATTGTATAATTTCGATTAAACTAGCTTTGCAAATAGACCGAATTTTTTTATTTCGAGAAAATTAAATACAAAATGAATTTTTCTATATTTATTATTTTTTCATTCTTTTTTATTATCCTTATACTGAATAGATCGCCTTTGAAGTACGATCATTTGCAAATATTTTTTACTATACGCCCTGAAAACTATCACTAATCTTTTTTTAATTTTTTAATAAATCTCTTATACATTTTCCCTTATTATATAAAAAGTTTATCAAAACATAAAAGATTTTCGTATACATAAGAAATTAATTTTTTTGTTACGAAAAATCAAAGCAATTCTTAACGGATATTATAAATTCGATCTTGACTGCGCACAAAAAACACAAAATATACAATCTCACAGAACCATAAATTTCATTTATCACCTTAAGATTCAGTCACTTCGTTACCATACTACTTCTTTCTGTATACCCGGAAGGGACACGATAAGGCGCGCTCGCGTACACGTGGCCACGCGTGCACACGCAATACTTACAAATTCGGCAAAAATCCTTGAATTACATCACAAAGCATATCCTTAGAATAGGGCAGTACAGGCGTATAGCGACGTCGCAAAAATCTACTCAGATCGCGTAATCGGTTGCACGAGAAAGTCCGCGCCTTGGTGAAGGAGAAAGTGGCCCCGACGCGCGCGCCTGTCGGCGATTTGAAAATAAAGGATAAGGTATATATGGGTAAGTATAGGCGGTAAAAGCGCGCGACGCGGAAGCGTTCGCTTGATATAGTTCAGTGCGCCGAGAGAGGGAGAGAGAGAAATCGCTTTTACCTGGGAGAATAGGAGTCGAGACAAGACAGTCGATTGCACGGTTGGGGCTTGCAAGCCGTTGTGTTATCCGGGTTCCGAAGTTAACTTTAAGTACAATTCCATAACAAAAGTTACAATGATTCGTTGTGATTTTTCCATGCATTTAATATAAAACAAATCAATCTGATTTATAGTGAAAATGCTATTTTTGTGCCATTACTTTAATGACTTTTTGTAGTATATTGATTCAGAATTACAAAGAATCATTGTAATTTTGTTATGGAAGTAGTTTTCTCCGCGATCTGTTTGTGATATGTTTGTAATTTGAGTTTGTGAAAATGTGTAGTTACGACATTGCTGATGAAAATACCTGTGGTTATAGTTCAAAGGGCATTCTCAACGTTTCACGTAATTATTTATTCGATTATTTTGTTTAATATTTACAATATACGTGTGAGATAATTTGTATGAAATATGCACCGTTCAAAATTTGTCAATTTTTTATTTTAAAATAGTTAGAGTATAATTTTGTATAAAAGTAGTTACAAATTTAAGAACGATATACATAGTAAAGTAAAATAATAATTATTATTTATAAAACAATTTTATTTGATATTATCCAATACTTTTCTATGTGAGAAATGCTACAGATTATCCACCCTTTGAAGTTTGAGGGTTCAAAAAAATAATAAAAAAACATTTGTTGGCACACCTGTGGAATAATTTCTTTTTGTTTTATAAGTCAAACAATAGACAAAAAAATTTTCTAATACTGAAAACGATCACGTATGACACTGTTTTAACGACACATCTATAATTTTTTATGGAAATTTAACATGGGAAAATTGGCTGAAAAACCATCACTATAATAACTAATTAAGCACTCTCATAGACACTATAAAATTTTTCATAAAAAAATTGAAGTAAAAAAAATAACTTTAAGATCATCTAAGAATTGCTAAAATTGGACAATTCTGTGCAAAGTTATGTGCATTTGAAAAATGTTAAAAACAATCAAAATCTTAAGGGGGTGTGGATATATTTATATATAGTATTCCTCATATTACAACTTTATGCAATACCCGTCCTAAAAGAACAATTATTGTCACTGTACAGTGCTTCCGCATTTTAGTCTTTGAAATTCTAGCTTATTCTAAAAGCATTAAATCCGCAATATTTAAGGAATAATACAAATATTATTAAAAAATTGTTCCTACTTACTTTCTATTATTTACATTTTCTTCAGACAACCGAACCCTTTTAAGAAGATTCATTTTTATTCCTCGAATGTAAATTAGATAAGAGCAGCAATCAAAATTAACACTATAACAATAGTCGCAAACGCCACGCATCTCTGTGACTAATTTAATAAAGAAAAAAAAACAAATAAAATAAGATTACCTCATACTTATCAATAACAATCTTCGCTCGGTCAACAGTTATTTAACGTGAGCCAAAGATTTGCATTTCCTTTCTGAAAGCTATCAAACGATCTCAGCCGCTTTTGGGATTCTGTATCGCGAAGTGCGCCTTCGTTTTTCGTTTGCTGCATGCGTCTTCGCTCGGGTGGCGAGTATAGGAAACAAAGTCAAGAACGAAGATAAAACGCTGCACGAGGCGAACAATGATAAGAAAGTGCAGGCGCGCCCATGCTCTTTCATTGCGAAAATAGCTTTATCTAAGACCTTTTTTAGTTCCGCTCGACGTCTCCGGTAAATGTGAGTACGGCTTTCTCGACGGATACCGAGTGGAATTGGAAAAAGAGATAATTGGGGGTTATCTCGTGATCTACTGGATCGATTTTAATCAGACAGAGCTAATTTTTTTTATTTGCTTATACAATTGGAGTCTATATCCCTGTTTTGATATAGTCAATGTTTTTTGTTGATTTACAGAAATTTTTCGATTTTCGAAATGTTAATTTTTCGTTTTTTATGGGAGGTAGAATATGGAAAACATTCGATGCGTTTTTCGAGCCAAAAGATTGATCCATAAGTTTTTTTTTCAAATGAAAATTTTTGAGAACGGCTTTTTGTGAAGTTGATCATATTACAGTGAATAGATTTTCATAGAGAATTGTATATTTCATGTTATCAATATTAATTCATATTGAATTGCTTTATGCAATTTTACATTTTTCAAATTTTGTACCCGGAATAACCGGATAAGTTTATCATTTTTTTCGTTTATCGTAGTTATCATTTATTTTATCTATTCAAATTTAATGTGAATATGGTGGCTAATATTTATTTATCTGTTTATTTAAAAAATTCCTATACACTTTCCAATTATAAATATTTGAAAATGTTACAATATTAGTACAATACAAATACAATACAAATGGTCGTAAATTTAATAGAAATGTCAGAAAAATATAGAAATTTCTTGAATAAGTTAGAAGAATTCATTGTACAATTGCTAATTTTGTAATTTATTGACCTGTTTTATAATTAAATTAAAAAAATACGCTCTAAAATAAACGCGAACCGCCCTATCAGATAAGTTCCCGGAATAACCAGATAAGTCCATACTTTTTTAATTCTTACTCGTTTTGAAATATGTGTAAATATGTGTTTTGAATGTGTCCATTCACTAGTCAAGTATCGCGACTCATCTCGTTTCTCCCGATCTTACATATAAGTGTAAATATTAAAACCCGTTTTTCACGGAAATTCGAAAAGTGGACTTATTCGATTATTCCGGGAAGCTACAGAATTATACTTTCTCATTTATTTTGCAACTTATCAATAATTATATTCTGGAGAAGCAGAATTTAGGCGAAAAAAGTTGCGATTGCTCGATGACAGGCTGACGTGTGCTTAAACATCGTGAGCAGTCGTGGGAATTCCATGTGCAAAATTATTATTTTTAACTTCGTCATTGTGAAAAAATATTCAGTCAAGTAATAATAATAAAATTATAAATATGAAATTCTATTTTATTAAAAACTGTACGATCATTTATAATTGAATAACAGTAATGGAAAAACGTTATTATAATTTAAACGAAGCTTGTGTAAATCAATAAATAATTATTTAATAATCTTAATGGTCTATATTTAAGTTAGATAATGGCAGTAATATTAATTATTTCACAAATGATTGGAATGATGCGTTGAATTATACAACGGTTCTACTGTTACTTAATTATGCATAAAATCAGATTTATCACGAATAATAAGTAATTTATTATCTTTCTTCAGTTGCTATTTCAATATGAAAAAATAACCTATGATTCTAAGTAATGAAAGAAATGTTATTTGTACTTAATTTCTCAGGTAGCTTATATTACATTGTTATTTTTTTAGTTTACTGACGTTTACTATTTTCACATGTTTCCCTATAGTTTTCAGCGGAACGTGTTGAACATTTCGGAAGGATCGGTCGTTGTGGCGGTGTTTCATTATTTGTGGAAATTTTTCTAACCGTATAATAAACAAGACATACTATTCAAATAAAATGAACGATTTTGTTCTTTAAAAAATTATCTATATATACATTCATTGATTGAAAGTAACGGAATTGAAGTATAATCTGATTGCCCTACAAAAAACCTATTGAATTTTCCATAAATCAACCGACATTCTTAAAAACCCTCTTCATAATTCATATATAATTTTTTGAAGACAACAATTCGTCTTAATTATTGATCAATATTCTTTCGCATGCTTCTGCAATAGAATTCCGCAATACACCCGCAATCTTCAAATTTCTCTCTTACCACTGATAAAAGATTAAACACAAGCCAGTAACGCAAATTCTCGATTATTAATTATACCTCAAAGACTTTCAATCCGGCATATGTGTGTGTGTGTGTGTGTGTGTATGTGTGTGTGTGTGTGTGTGTGTGTGTGTGTGTGTGTGTGTATATATATGCATAAATTACGAGCGGCGTTACGAGCTCGCGCAGATGAAAATAAAGTCCTTTATATCGCTACGTCGTGGCCGAAATCAACTTTCTACGTTCGTTGCCACGTGATATCAACTCCCAATACCTACTCACCCATCTACCCCCTATTTCCCCCCATTAAAAACAAAATCCACCATATCTCTTCACCACAATTCCCTATTCCCATAAACTATGTATACATTTGTATTTCGTCTCTTCTCTTCTGCATTGCTTCACACACCGCGCGACTGAACACACACAATTCTCGCACTATATACCCACACTCACTCTCTCTCTCTGTTTCACTCTCGCGTGGCCTCGTCCGCACTTGCACGGCGTGCACAACGTGACCGGCCACGTGAGTCGAGGCCCGCGCTGCGCCCACGGATTCCGCGCGGTCACGTTGCACACGGCGTGGCTCCCGCGCGCGCACTCGTGTTCGCATGTATATACTGCGTCGCCGCCTCCTCCTCCCTTCTCTCTCCTCTGCTCTCCTCCACCCTCTGCCATTCCGTCGCCACAGGCTCTCTCTCTCGAGTCGTCGCTGCTATACGCGAGAACGCTCCGCTCGCTCGTGCTAGTTGGACGTATTGTAAGAGCGCGCGTGCGTATACTGCAACTATGTGTGTATAAGAGAGAGAGAGATATATATATATATATATACACACACACATATATGTACGCGGAAGAGTGTTTAATAATAATATATTAACGTTGTGGATAAAAAGTATATATAGATAGTGCTGTTGTAGTATTATATATATATATATATATATATATATATATATATTGAATAGTGTCGTTTAGTGCGGAAGAAGAAGAAGAAGCTACGACGAAACTTTTTTTTTGTGAGATTTTTCGGTGATATATATATTTATAAGAATATACACGCACATATATGTGAGTGGAGTGAGTGAAGGGAAGACGAAGCAGGCGCAGAGCTTTCGGAGCAGAGGAAAGCTGTATTTGGTGGAGAAAGAAGCTGCGCAACAGAGAAAAGCGCGCGAACGTGGGATTTCAAGGTAGAGTTTTTCCGCTGTACACTTTGATGTTGTGCACGTATATATATAGCATTGTAGTGTATGTAACAAGGTATAACGGTGGCTACAAAAGTTGCATTGAAGGTGGAAAGTTTTTGAATGGTAATTCCCCCCTTCCTTCACTCCGATCTGCTTTGTTTCTCGCGCTTTACTGCCTTGTTGAGGCACGCACCAGATCCGCGAAGTGTTTTCAAGTTCGTCGTTTATTCAAGTTTGTTTATTGAAACATTCCAACTGACATAAGTATTGGGTTTTAAAAAGCACTGTATGCATTATTTTCGAATACGTTGCGCCTCGCAATACTGTTATGTCTTTATATATCGATAAACGTAAACTGTCGATAAACAAATTAACACTTTGTAGGAGGGTATATAACCTTAACGATTATCGTTCACTTACGTAAACCAATCAATTTTCGTTCCAAAAGAGAATTTTGCTATTTGCGAGAACTAAGTATATGATGCAGTGTATAGTCGCGCGCGCACAAACGTGTGTATACATGGATATACATACACTCCGGTCGAGAGCTGCGCATTATGCAACGCAATTCTCTCTCTCGTTCTCTCTTTCTCTCTCTTTCTCTGACGCGGGAATAATTCTACAATTACAACGCATTGCTGTTCAAATCGGTATACTTTTTTTACACCTACCGTGCGGATACCGATTTTCGCTTATAGCGCCGGAAGTAGCGCTGCGAGCGCATTGCTGCTGCAGAAAACGAAGAGAGAAGTGTAAAATACATATACGTGTTTATCTTTATAATCGTCCGTGATCTCGTAGGTATGATGTCACACATATTCTACGCAGGTTTTGAGATGCGAAGGAACGGTGTATATATGTATACAAGCTGTTCGTAAAATGTATGCAACTGAAGCCATATTCTTGTAGAGTTTGAAATTCCAAACAATAAGTTCCTTTATCGTTTTTTCCTAAGTTTAATATTTACAAAGTTATTGTTAATTAAAAATGAAATAAAACGTCGAATGAGTATCGTCTCCGAAAAAGTAGGCAGAGCTCTTGAAAGGAATCTAGTGTTTACAATTTTGAGTTTCCTAGAAAATATTTTGCTGGAGGGGAGCCATAGTGACAGGAGACGGAGTGTATGGCTTAGGAGAAGTATGGTTCCCGTCCAGCAAAATATTTTCCAGGAAACTCAAAATTGTAAACACTAGATTCCTTTCAAGAGCTCCGCCTACTTTTTCGGAGACGATGCTCATTCGACGTTTTATTTCATTTTTAATTAACAATAAATTTGTAAATATTGAACTTAGGAAAAAACGGTAAAGGAACTTTTGGTTTAGAATTTGAAGCTCTACAAGAATATGGCTTCAGTTGCATACAATTTACGAACAGGTTGTATATGGTTCATGATAATCAATGTTTTCTTAATTCTTATATAGTTCGATCTTATACATGCCGCTAAGATTTACGAGAATTTCCATCGATATATGTTTCCACTGAAGGTCAATAACATGCTTCACGATAATTATTATTATGAATCTAAATAAGAATGAATGACATTTATTTTGTCTAATTAATGCTGACAGTAGTGAAATGTGAATAATATACGGAAATTTCAAAAAGATTTTGACTTCTTACTTCTGTCGAATTCAAATGAACGACTTGAGGAAAATAACCGAAAAATAAATCATTAAAAATCTGTTATTTTGAAGAGTACTTAATTAAAATGAGAATATATACCCGTCCACGTCTGCTAGATAGATGCAGTACAATTGAGCACAAATGAAAGGAGACACTACCCGCGCTCTCGCCTGCCAGGTAGGTACCTGCGCCCGGCGCCTACGCCGGGCACCTTCGCTTGGGCGCTTACGGTCGACGTACCTGACCACTACTCAATGATCGCACGATGATGTTCGAACGAGGAACATTCCACTCGCGCGTCAAAAGTCGTAACGAGTACGGACGTGCTGGCGGACTATCATTGCCGCTTAGCGGTTTTCGTGTGGACATTTACACGCATAAAGGAACAAATAGGATCAGTTTTTACTGCCGGGTCGCGCGCGCGAGGAACTTTACACTCGCGCGCCGAGGCTCGTCGGCAGTCTTCAACACGTGTTGGCAGGTGACCCGTCCGGATTGCGGGCCCCTGAGTGCTTCATACCCGCTTTCGTCAAAGTGGGAAAAAGGTTTCTCTTTGTCCTGTTCTGGACTTTCTCCTCGTTACCAGTATAACCTTTTCTTGTGTGCTCTGTCCCTCCTTTATTACGGTTTGCAGGTCCCTGCAGCACCAGCGGGTTTTATTCTTTTACAACCTAGATTATTCGGGGATAATAACAAACACAGAGGAAGCCCAATTTTCATTTCACACTTTATAGTTTTATTTATGCCGCATTCAAATTTTACATACATTCGCTCATTTGTACGTACTGTTCGCATGGGGTACCTTACAGACTATGATAAAAATAAAAATACTCCAAAAATTTTAAGTCTTTTACTTGACACGTTCCAAAAATATCCAGCGATAATGACATCCAACCCATAAATCAGAAATTTTCAATTAAGAAGATGTACCAAAAGGCTAGATATATAGTAATAAAACGAATTATTAGTAAAAACCATTTTAAACTTTAGGATTTTAAACTTTCTAATGTGTAAGCTTAAAAAAATTGATTTTTTACATACTAGCTAGATTCAACGTGCTTCGCGCGTAAGTATTGGTTTTCATTATTTTATTTATTTATTTATTCTTTTTTTGGGGGGGGGGGGGCTATAAGCATACGATCAATTTAGTTTCAATTTAAAAGTTTCTGTCAATCAGTTTGTACGGGCTATAATCCGTAATGTTAACCTCCAACTTAATATTGGTTAAATATAGTTGTGGTTGTTATAGAAATTAAATAAAAATGATTTTTAATAAGTTTCTATATTATGCTTTATTATCTTAAAAACATCACTAGAGGCAGACATTCAGTCCTCTAGTTGACGGAGACT
>JAYJLV010000056.1:11794823-11816316 GCA_036873485.1 Torymus texanus
AGAGAGAGAGAAAGAGAGAGAGAGAGAGAGAGAGAGAGAGAGAGAGAGAGAGAGAGAGAGAGAGAGAGAGAGAGAGATGTTTGATTCGACTTTATCGATACCTTGGCAACGAGCCCCGCGACTAAGATAATGGATACGTGGGATGGTATAGAGAATGGAGGAGTTGAATTTACGGTCGTAAATGATGTTTAAGGGGGCAATAACGCCCGAGGTGTGCACGCCCAGCGTTTTATGCCAACTTTGTTGGTCAGTCGTATGTGGAACTGCCAGTTGGCTATATTTCCCCCTTCGCTGGCTGTAATTTACAGGAGACCAATTAATTTGGCTCGCAGTTCTCCTATTGTTGTCTTGGTCGTTGTAAAAATCATCCAAGTACGCACTAATCTTCAGTCTTTTTAAACTTAATACACCGAACCTATCAGCTATTTAAGCTTTTACTATTACTCTCAACCAATTTATCTCGATAATATAATCCAAACAAACTAAAAAGACGTAGAATCTCATTTTAAATATAAAACCTCTGAATAACAGATGTTATATAGAACTGAATCAAAGTTACCACAAAGAATAAGACTATAAATTTATAATAACTTCATTTATAATAAAAAAAAAGGAACAGACAAAAGCAACTCGAACCGTATTAGAAGTACGAGGGCAGCAGAAACCGCGATATTCTCTCGTAATAACATTAATACAGGGAAAAGTGGATTGGAGATATTGTAAAGTATATGTATATATATACACGTGGTGAGAAACAAAGACGCAGCGCGACAGAAAGGTCGCAGATCACGAGTATAACGTACTGAGGCGAGTTTGCGCACACCACTCACCCTACCCCCCTTCCAATCGAACAAATAAATTGCTTTTGTTCGGAATCGATGGCGAGGCTGAGGCGAGAGGAGGAGGAGAAGGGGGGGAGGTTATTCGCGCTTGCGAGCGCAGGGATAAAGATACTGAGAGGAAAAATAATAAAGAGGCGGAAACGTTTGAAAAGATTCGGAAAGGCAGAATGACGCGGGTGCGCGCGTTTGAAAAATCTGCTCCCTATCCGTGTGGAAGTATACGAGAGAACGACGTTGATACCGAAAATTAGCGCGTCTGACTGGCTAATTGTGGACTCGCGCATGCCTGTGCAAGTATATGTATAGTATGGTATACTCGATGTCTGAATAATTTGTGCTTTGTACATATAAAATGGTACTCGTAGTTTTTAGAAAAGTTTCGGTTTTTGTTACGATTCTTCATAGATAGGTTAAATTGTTGAATTCTGATATTTTTAATCATAAAATATACGTTTTTAACTCTAATAATAATAATAATAATTTGTTTAAATTTAAAGAACGTAGAAAAAACCAACAGTTGTACAAACTGACTAATTAAGAAACTATATAGGTATGAGTAAATTTTGCATCAAAATTGGCAGAAATCTAGAACCGCTATTTTCTCAATTAAAGAACCCCGAGGATTCCGACCTTCGACTAACGATTGATGTGCATGGAAAAGTTTCAATTCGACATCGAGACGAGTGGCGTATAAACACGCGAGCTGTACATGCAACGCGCTTATCGCACCACATGCCAATACGTCAGTCGCGAGGGTATAGTAATTTAATTACCAGCGTTCAAATGCCAATGCCGCGATGACGAATTTTTTCCTGCATAATATCTCATCCGTTTCAAGTGTCTATAGGTGAATCGCACCGGAATCCGATATTTACAAGCGCTTCGACGTTCAAGATATCATGAGAGTAGAGATAGGTACAGCCAATTTGTCGTTAATTATATGTCTTTCATCGAATGCGTTTTTTTGTAAATAAGTTATTCTTCGAATTTATAATAATTCAAAAACAATTTTCGAAGAATCGTCGATTAACACAAGTATAACTTCAAATAATGCCGGTGAGCAAAAAGCTTTTCCGAAAGAGTATCGCCTGTTACAATGAAAAAAACTGTGCAAAACGAAAAAACCCCTGGCTTTATTTACAGATTTCATTGTTTATGTTCACGAGCATACAGCGAACGAGCTGCAACAAATTTGTGCTGCCGGAATAAACAAGGTACAAAAACATGTCTGAAAAATCTTTTGATTCGTAATAAACCAAATAAACAGGAATTAACTAAAAAAGCCTCTCATATATAACCAACATAATGTTCTTTTGGCGCGCTGCTTGAAAACAGGGCAACGGACTTGGCGGGGAAAGAAGAGGGGAGTGGAGGGAGAGGAAGAAAACATAAAAAATAAAAGTACGCGGACCGCCTCTGCCTCGCTCCATCGAAACGCGTAGGCCGCAATTATTTTTTCGTCGAGCGGTCTCATTAACGCTGAAAGTTTAATACTGCGCTAACGCGGGGGCAGGAAAAATAAGTGGCGACGTTGGAGAGACAGACGAGGAAGGAACTTAAATTGTTGAAAAAAAAAATCAAGTTTGACTGCAAAATAGAAGTGGATTTTAGACTTGTAATGTTTGTTTGCTACATCTGTGATAATTATCACATAATTTATATAGTTTTATTAGAAATGAAGGAATGACTCGGTAAAGTTTTTGATGCTAATGTTTATGGAAAGAAGTTTTAAGTTTAGTCAAAGTACCATTGGAATTTTCTATCTATATAAATATTTAACGACAAGTTGCCAAGGGGAATAATGATTTTGTTTTCTTATTTGAAAGGTAAAGTTCAGCATTTATTTTCGAAATAACATTGGTCTCTAGAAACTGAATTCATAACAGTGTTATATTATGTTATTTAAAAAAGCCTTCTAATTTAAGAATTGTAAGTCTAACTTTTGAAAAGATGTAATTTTTTTCTGGAAAGTTCTTCATTCCACTAACATTCAATAAAATCTTCTCAAAAAAGATAACATTTAATTCAAGAAAAAACATATATTTCAAGAAACATAATCATCATCCTGATAAAAAAAAATCATATCCTTGGCACTTGTCCTCGACGTTCAAAAGCTAAGCTATAAGAGTGATAAAATAATATTTCTAATAAAACCACGTCCTCTCAGAGAATCAGTAACAAATAATTAAAAAAAGCACTCGTCGTAAGGTACAAAAACTCTAACAATGCATGTATATACACACAAATGTACGTATAGAAATACAGACACACATGTAACCAGGAATTCAGCTTCCTCACTTCGACTCGCTAGGACTCGCAGCATCCGTGCAACACGAGTCTCGCGCTCCAATTATTTCCATCTCGTCAAGCGCGCGGGCGCCGCCTGCTAGAGATATTCCGGAAGATATTGCGACAGGTGCGAGACAAGCCTTTTGGAATTGCATCCGTGCACGCGCGTTATCTATAAGGTGGTCCGGGGTAGAAAGCGATTCTGAACCTGGGATCAGCCGCGTGGTTCCGTTACACACACACATATATATATATATATATATATATATATATATATGCATGTGTAATATATGTATATGTATGCGGATGGATGAAAATTGTAAATGGTGGTTAATATTTTCGAGAAAGAAATCAAATGATGGAATGAGGCTATGATGGAAATGTATATGTAGTATATGGAAATGTGATGGACAAATGAATGTGTAGCTGTGGCGAGTGACTTGGAATATAGGATTTAATCAAGGGTATAAATGCATTTTGAAGTAGTAATGGTATTGCTTTTGTTAGTAAAATATGGACATGAAAGTCAAAGAGATTGTTGAATGTTAAAATTACCTTTTGGCAGGGAATAATCTACTTACTTTAAAATAACATTTTCAAAATGGAAATTATATAGAAAGAAGATATTCCACAAAATAATTCTTCTTCCTCGTTTATGATTTTTCTATGGATATTGTGAAACACTTCTTTTCACGAGATAATTTATTTTTGGAAAAGTGTAAATTTTATTAATAGACATAATACACCTTGCAATTATAATTTATTATACGTAAGAAACTGCACGTCTTCTAATTTAACACGTAATGGAAGCTGCTAATGAGATAAGCGATTCATCTTAGCCAATTATCAAAGGATTGGACAACAAAGTCACGGTATGCGGGTCCTTTGTACCCAGCAATGAAGCTTAGCTCTGATTGACACTTTGACAAGATTAATTTAAAGTAGTCTAATCCTTTCCTGCGCGCGGTAAATCAAACAATTAAAATTGTAAAATTACTTTTACTCACATACCTTATACCATATATGTTACATATTAAAAATAAAAGCTATAAAAACAGTTGTAAAACTATGCGCGAACACATAATGTAGTTTATGTATCTTACAGTGAGGATATTCAATTCAAAGCCTGGAAAGAGTACAGCAAGAATAATGATCTTTGCACCCATCTCGAACATTATATTCTACTGAACGTATTTCAAAAATCGCGGACGTAGCTTTGTAACCTTGCCAATTTCACTGTTTACTCGGTATATACGTATATTTTAGATACACAGAATATATACACGCGCGCCATCGGAAAAAAGGGATGTGGCGAGTTTGCTCCTTTAGCGGCGAATTTCGGCTCACGGACTTTTGATGGATCGATTTGTTATTGGGAGAAAGGTATGCGCGCGTGTCGACGAAACAATGACCTGACAGGAAATGAAAGATATACCGTTTTTTTCCCCAATGATACTAAGACTTGTTGTAGCATTGAAACTATTCGCACGATCCTTAAAACTAAAATTAAATGAATGCGGAAAAGTTTCCGTTAAAATTTGAGTATATAAAAATCTTGAAAATGTATTGCTTATTACTATTATCTCGATTTTTGCAGTATCGTGTTCGCGTCAACTCCACTCGTCTTTAAAATAAACCCTATAAGAACGACTATAATTCAACTAGAAACAATTGATTATCCGATTATTTATCAACCCAAACAACAATGTCCACTTTCGCTCGACAATCACGGATCTCAAATCGGCACCATACCAACGAACCCCAACCGTCTAATTTCAGCTATTGCGCATCTTCTACACCCTCCCAGAGTATGCAGGAGCTCTCTTATATATATACACACACACACGTGGGCGTCTAGCGCGCAAGCGAAGAACATCGCTCCCGGGGCATCGACCGCTGCTGCTGCTGCTGCAACGCTGAGCGAAGATTCTCGACGCCGCGCACGATATGCCCCCTTCCCTCTCGCCTTGCATCCGCCGTGAAGGAAAGAGAGAGAGAGAGAGAGAGAGAGAGAGAGAGAGAGAGAGAGAGAGAGAGAGAGAGAGAGAGAGAGATGGAGGCGGAAAACTTTAACGAGAGAACGAGTATACACTATACGCGGGGATTCGGGGGAGGTGGAAGAGAGAGTGAGAGAGAGAGAGAGAGAGAGAGAGAGAGAGAAAGAGAAGGATGGATATAAGTAGAAGAAAGTGCATGTCTACGTCTGGTGTGCGCAACGATCGAGTTCAATTTGGCTCTCGTTATGGCGGTTTGTGATGAAATGGGGCTGTTTTTGCACGCGCAGACTCCTCTAATTTTCAAGCTGGAACTTTTTCGTTGAAGTGAGCTCGGAAAATTTGTTTTCTCGTGTACAATTTGGATCGTTATTGTGTATTCGTTTTAATATATAGAATTCTTCGCGCATTGAAAGTCTTTGTTTATAATTGTTCAAGCTAATGAGATTTTTCGGAAATTTATAAAGTATTATAATAAAATATTATCACTGGTCATCATCATCATACACTCCATCGAAGAGAATCAACATTATACCGAAACGCATCAATATACTTTCATCGTACAATAACTTTCGAACAAAGCTCCCGTAGAATTTCCGCGAATCGAATAAAACCATCTTGTTCATTCTATCCACCCAGCATCACACACACACACCCACACACACACACACACACACACATACAGGATTTTCGTTTGACCCCTGTTTTACATATTAATCGCGCGACACTGCACGTTAAACACTCGCGGACTCTTGCGCCTGACACGCGGAAATTCTGTCGTCCCGGTGCAGCTACGCGTCTCGTATATACATATATATACACGCTCTCCTTCATTTGTACATCAAGGGCGTTCGGCAGAGAGACAGAGTTTCGAGATAGTTTGTGTTCGAGACCCCCCGGGGGTTTAAAACATTAGCCATGGGGAAAGAGGGGGAGGGACAAGTGTGCGAGGCGATCGAGACGCAATTATTTGTTGAAGTTGATCTTATTTAGGGAGACGCGACAAGAGAGAGAGCGAGAATTTATTTATCTACCCGATGCACGCTATACGTGCTCACGAGACGTCGTTGTTTTACTTTGTCAGGTGTGTTTTGTGTTTCGCGTGAGGGAAATTAAATTTCTGATCTAATTTGTTAAGTTTCAGTGGAATTTTTTGAGCGCATAAATACTTTGGGGAGGTTTTTTAAGTCCAGGTTAAAGATTCTTGGATTAGGGTTATACACGTACAGCCATGATTAGTTTATTATACATAATACAATATGTTCATACATATAATACACACACGCATTTACACACTCATATACACGCGCACATACTTCATGGAAGTTGCACGTATATCGTCCGAAAAATTAAAAAAAAAAAATCATTTAAATCGTAAATAATAGTAGTATCTATATTTTTATTGAAAACGAATCACTGGGGTAATGATTTTAAACGCTTTTACTTATGCTACTACTCTGTCAAGGCTTTGGCATTCAAATTTTCTAACGAACTTGCTTTTTATCATATTTAAGCCTCAACTAATGATGTCTTAGAAGCTTGAAGTAAAGAGGTAAGCTAGGCCAAAATTGTATGCTAACTAGTAAAATCTATTTGCATATTCTTTTAAAGTATCATAATTAGCATAAAAAGAAGAAGCTTTATGATGGTTAAAAATATTTAAAGAGAATTGCCGAAAAATAAACTTGTTTTTAAAAAAATTGTGTTACTTTTAAATCTAAATAAAGGTTAATGATTGGATTTGGGAAAAGCTATAATGGATCAATAAAATTGAAGAAAATTATTTTAGATTGTTCTAAATATTTAATGACACGTTTATGGAAAACTTTCGTGGAAATTTATTTTGATAATAAAATATTACAATACATGAATAATTTATGAGCCTGATGATCAATAATTTATTATTATTTACTTTATACAGAGATTGTTATGATTATCAAAAACTCTAAATGAAAAAAAAAAAAAATTCTCAGTAAATGTAGAAAACTGTAAGAAATACAAAACTATTAATTTTCAAAACTTTTCGAACGAAAAGTATATATAAAACCGTAAAAACAATGGTTTTATACATTTTCTGTTACTTTCATAAAATTTTTCACATTTAATTACATTTATTATTTCCGTACAAGATTGTATGGATGCATTTCATTTCAAAGTACTTATCCTTACGTACATGTTCATAATAAAACCCTTATATACCCTTTTATTTTCCTTAACTACCTTCTATTACTACGTACTACCTATTAATAAATACCTTCTACTATAGACCAGTTTATCATTCACCCAATAACCCTACAGCTATGATTCCTCACAGATCACGTATTCCTTTTCCGTACACTTAATCACGAAATACTCTCTCTGAAATTTCAAAACCTTGTGCACTACCTCAGCCCATTCGGTCCGATCAATCGACTACACAGCTTCGTAAGTCTTTCTTCTTCCCAGTATCGCAAAATCCGTATATATAAAACGTCGCGTCCTCATCGTGCATAATAATTCTCGCATTGCGATTCTCTCGACGACGCGCGCGGGCTGCGTATAAATAACGAGCGCATCGACTTCTCTCCTTCTTCTGCTCCCGGTTCTCACAATGCGTGCCAGGAGAGGGTCGGCCTAGACGCGAACGAGAGAATTCCTTTGAGTCGAGCGTTCCGAGACCCGCAGCAACGTCGGCATAGACGTCAGGGGAATAAAAAATTTGTACCCACTTTGCGTCACGACAGCGGCTTCTTTTCTTCGGTGTCCCGTTCGCTATGTACATTTTACATACGCGGTATTTGTATGTAAATGCACAAGTATGCGTTCGCCGTCGATTCGTCAGTGGTTGAGGTTCGGGATGATATCAGTTGGATTGTGCACGATTATTCATTATTCAGAGAGTTTGTATGGGACACATTGTATGAGATATCGTATAGTAAGAAGGCCTTGTCATTTTCCATTTATGTTTAATGATGTGCTGTATCTATGAACACGAAATTATACTCAGTAATGGTATTCTATTGAACCTGGTAAAATCTAAAATACAACGTTTTTCTTATATGAATTTTTTGAATGACTAATATACCGTAGATTTTATATTGCGCCAATTAACTTACGATTTCTCATACAACCTCCGAAGAAGCCTAGATCGAAAAACTGGAACACATTAGTCGCATACGATATACACAACGCATTTGAAACTCAAAAGATTTCTATTTACCCTGGTAGAAATGTTAATTAACTATTTTCGAGTTAACTTTATGATTAAAAACGGATATTACTTGTTATTTTATAATTGTATTTTAAGGGGATGTGGAATTCGCTTGCTGTGCGAAATGTAATTATCAATCACTCTGGAAATTTCGACTCAAAACGTTATATAATAGAGGTCGGTATTCCACACCCCTTTAACTAACAACAAAATTTTTAGATGAAATATAATACTCTTCTATGTTTATTTTAGCTAATAAATAAAAAATGATTAATTTCCTATTACCAAGCTAACTAACGACCACTTATTCACCTATAAAAATATCCCAGCTCCTTATAAAACCCCAAGAATATCTACGATACCCCGGGCGACTTGACTTTCTCTCATTTACACTGCGTCGCGTTATGCTTATATCTCTAGTAAACGCACTGGAGTTGTTATACTCTTGCGCATTGTCGAGTCCAATCAAAACTAGCAATGCCCGGGAAATTCCATATTATATATTCATCCTTCTACCTCGAGCGCGAAAGTATCGAATGTAGCGCGTCGACGAGAAAATTATAATGCCAGCCAGAGATATATACGTATATAAATACATATTGGTAGCAGAAAAACGAAATTGCACGACAATGCTGCAGAAACGAATATATATATATATATATATATATGCATTGTGGTTATTAACATGCCGCGGGCAAGTACTACGTCGCGTGGATCATTTTCTCGCATTCTTTTACGGACACAGGATACCCGAGAGTGCCAAGTTTGCCGGGGAATCGTGATGCGCGAAGAGTTTGTTGATTTATCAGTGTGTTAAGATTTGCTGTAAAGTTAGTGGACTCCTTGTCAATTATTACGTTCAGAAAGAAGATCCTTTGCGTCTCAAAGTAATTTTCCTTCTGAAAAAAATAATCCTAAAAAACAGGAATTACTCCTATGGGTCGGAAGCATAGTTTTAATACAGGAACTATGATCTCTTTCAACAAGACTCAAATTATATCTACTATAGGAGTATTTTATAAAAATTTGATTTTTACATTAATTATTTATTAATTTATTTCTTAATAAGTATTTAATATACGAAAGGAATTCCTTTTATTACGGTGTAATATCATATATCGACTAAATATTCCTTCTTTCATTGCAAAAAATTCTCCTGTACCTTTATTTGGAGAATATCCTCTGAATATATGGAGATGCGTTATTTGTAACTACCATTTTAAAAGAACCTTGAATTTACGAAAAATATAAATGACAACACTTTTACTGTCTTACTCCGATAATAAAAAAATAATATGCGTATTTTGCTTGCAGACCCTTTCTACAAAACCATATAAAACATTGTATCGAGTAGTTACAATCGTTTATAGTCAGACGCATTCCATTTTCACCTATCGATTCCCTGCACTGTCCAGAAAAAAAGACACATTCGTTTTGCCGTCATGTAAAATCATTGCAAACATTAAGAGACTCGTCCAAACCTGTCAAAGATAAACTTGTCTCGCTCTATACTCGCACAAAATTGACACATCATTTGGAAATATAAACGCGAATAACCTGTCTAACTCGCTCAAGACCGTAATTTAGTTTCGTACAGAGATGTATATATTCGCCATTGCACTCTCACTTCTATAAACATATACACAGAGGAAAAGAGAGACAGAGAGAGAGAGAGAGAGAGAGAGAGAGAGAGAGAGAGAGAGAGAAAAGTACTATCGCGGCAACGGTAGTAGACAGTAGCGACTTTTGGATAGACCGTCATTTCTCGGCGCATTATCCAGCGAGAACGGATTTAATTCGAGAAAGTTTGCTCGAAGTTGTATGACTTTCCTCGCACATTAGCATTTCGCATCTCCGTAAAACTCTTACCACGGCAGAGAGACAGAGAGGAAGGGGAGGAAGTACAGGTACCACGCGATCCGTGTATATATATATATATATATACACACACCCACACACCGCTACACGCGTGAGTATACCGTGTATATATATGAGACGAGCGATCGAGAAATTTTAAAATCAAAATGCAAAGGGAGAAGTTTCAACTGGCGGAAGCTATTTTCCCGCGATAAACACATTCGACGCGGGCAAACTAATAAATCGTGTATCGATTGCCCGATCCTTATGGTAATGGCAAGCGTATAGTATGGAGGTGAGGAACGGTGAACTGAGAATGCGTGTGGCTTAACTTTTCGTAAGTGCGTTTGAAAGTTACTATATAGCCGAGAGGCGTGATGCGAAAATTTGATCTCTCAGTGCGGCTTTACAAAATGCAGTGTCAATAAGCTTTTTGTTGTACTGACTTTTCACCGTTATGGTGAGAATATGTAACTTTTTTACGTACTTTATTTATCTTACCATAAATATTAACCAATGTTTTAGGTTGCGTTCCCTTTTTCTTTTCAGGCCGTGAACTATTCGACTGTATATTTTAATCGAACCCACTAATATTTCTTTCATTTCAATTATATCTGGCACTAAATATTTCAATACTTTGTAATGAACTCTTTGTAATATATATATATATATATATATATAGGACCTATTAAAAAATTGCATTTTTATAAATATTATTTTTGCTTATGAAAACAAAAGTGCTAATAATAGATGGCTTCAGTTCGACGTAAGTGAAAATCGATAAAAATGTACGTGATGTATTCCTTGTACTTATAGATAGCATTATTTCTAACCGTCTCGAAAGAGGTCAAAATTCACGAAAATATCGAAAAATGAAAATTCACAGCAATCGACTGAAAAAACTGCACTCTCTCTCTTTCTCCACTCTATCGTCCAAACAGCCTCGATCTTCGGAAACGAGAGCAAAAGCAATAGACCCGGGCGCAAGCCGCAGCACCGATAGCAAATTCAAAATCTCCGCTAAGCAGAAGCCTTTAGCTGTGTGCACGGCTCAAAGCAAAGCAGCCGCCTCGCGGCTGGAAACTTCGCCGACACGTTTTCGCACTCTTGGCACACACCGGAAGGTAGAAAGAGAGGGGGAGAGAGAGAGAGAGAGAGAGAGAGAGACGTTTAATTAGGCGAGGGAGCGAGCGATGCGCCATTGTCGCCGATTGTCTCGGTACGATCTCGCTGACTCACACGCGCGCGTGAGCGCTCTACTCGCCAAGCTTCACGACACTTGAGCACGTACGGCCGAGCTCCGGCATTTTTTTCGCCTCGGGCAGCGGCACCCTTGCCGCGACCGACAAAAATTTCTGCCAGAGCACCAACGACGACTACGACGACGACGACGACGACTACAACGAAGAAGGGAAGAACAAGAAGGTAGAGGAGGGGAGAGGAAGGCGAACGGGAACGACGAGAGAGAAGCGATCGAGTGGAGCGATTGCCGGGGGGCAAAGGCGCATCACCCGCGGAGACAAGGAGGGAGGAGAGAAAGAGTGTGACGCTGCTGCGAGGTGCGGGAAACGGGTCGCGAGGGCTTGAACGACGACGAGGTATATAGAGGTGCGCGCGCGGTAGTCGCTCGACCGGCGATTCGTAGGCGAAAATTGAATATTATTAAAGGAGGGCCTGTACGATCGAAAGTCAAGGGTAAATATGTTACCTTTTTTTAGCTCTCTCGTGGTCGCTATTAACTACGAGTAGTCGACAAATTACACAGAGATTATGTCCCATCAGTTGTAAACGTGTCGATTGGAATATGAGAAAGTGGATCGTGTATATATTTATGCTAATTAAAGTAATTCGGTATACCGTCGAAAATAATATTACAATTTACGAGCTTGTTTGATAATAACAGCTTTCAGAGTGCACAGAAGTATGTCAACAATGCTGAAACATATTTTAAATGTCTGGAAAATGTAAATCTAGATGGCCACATGATTCGATATATATATATATATATATATATATGTGTGTATGTGTGAAGCAGACGAATTCCACATAGCAAAATAGATATGTGAGAAATTATTTAATTTCGCATTCAAGAGTATTCCTTTTTTTTCGAGCGAATTTTCGCGCTCTTTTTTTCTCTATCCAACTCATCACGAAATTTCTTCCTACCTAAATCATATATATTTTTATAACAGAGAAGAACCTGTTAATAAAGTAAAACACTTTCGTCTGAAATCCTACACGGTGGTAAAGCAGTAGCAGCGACAGCACAACCAGTATAAATTCCGCGCACGAGAGCGTAAAAAATTATATGAGTTTTTATACGGATATTACTGTCTTAACTTGTAAAAAAAAGAGGGAGAGAGAGAGAGAGAGAGGTTGGGGAAATCTATAGCGGATCTATTTCAGAGGCTGTATAAAACACGGCCCGGCACGGCGCGGCGTATATAAAAGGAAAAGTATATGCACCTGACTATATAATTTTTCCCTTACGCGGTTCGGCTCCACATTGATTTTTATATGACACGCGCGCGCACGTTCGTGTATCCCCTAATTTCTGTTACCCTTGTAGAACACCATGTACAGTTATAATCCATCGAATTTCTGACTAACCGCGTAACTAATTATTATATTTTTCCTTCTCGTAATCTAACCAACGCGCAAATACAAATTGCTCAGTCGTCAAAACGAACGAATCATTTAATTCTCGACTCCCGCGCGTTTCAATTCGTATAATTCCTTTATACATGCAACGGCCTTCGTTATTGAAAGACTGGATTTTCACTCGAAGTAATTCAAAGCAGGGGAGGGAATAGCAATGACGTAGATTTCGTCGCCGAAAAATTTCCCTCTCTCTCTCTCTCTCTCTCTCTCTCTCTCGTCGGGCAGAAAACTCGAGCGTGCAAAAAAGGACGTGGCGGCGGCGGCGGCAGCGCGGCTGGCGCGCCATAAATACGCGAAGTGGGCAAGAAAAATGGTGTCGCGAGGCGAGCGCGCGAATATGGGTCAGGCCTCTGCTTTGGACGCGCTCGCGGAGACGCGAGAGAGCGGAGCGCCCGCGTGTTGGAGTAAGTGAGAGAGAGAGAGAGAGAGGCGGGGGAGAGAAATTGCTTGCGAACCCAAGTGCTTTTGGCTCTTTAATTACGAATTATTTTCGCGATGTATACGCGCTATTTCGAATCTCTCTCTCGCTCGCTCTCTCTCTCTCTCTCTCTCTCTCTCTCTCGCTCTCTCTCTATTTCGCTCCCTCTCTTTCTCACTCTTGTGCGCTCGTGACTACGCTTTCCCTTAACCTTTTCTCTCCATCCTCGTTTTCCTCCTTTTTTTTCTTCTCTGATTTAAATTTCTCATGGAATGTATGGAAATTTGAATTTTATGGTTTTCGAAAATATAAAATCAGCTGAATTTCGAGAATTTAAATTGTAATGACGTGTCAAAACAAAACGGACTTGACAATTTTCATTATTACCTTTGACATATTTTTGTTTTCCAAAGTACTGAACTTAATTGTAATTTGAAATTCACTTTCCACTAAAATATTTTACAGCGATGAAAAATACTTACACTAAACGACATTCCACTATAAGCCCTTACGTTAATTTTCCATTTCGATAATTCTTTAATGTCTAAATTGCTCTATGCCATATAAAACCTTGATGCATCAAATGTAATTAAGACTCGGCGCCACAGAGGCTGCTACTTTTTCTAAGATAAACTGTCGAGGTCAAGGGAGTCATTACCTACTTATCAATAACGAAAATAAATTAACTCCTGACTTCAAAGAACATTTATTTATCGCCATTTAAAAAACCTTCTATCCTCAAACAACATTTTTCCCCATCTTAATACCCACAGAGCCTATCGAATCATAATATTAACATCCTCGTAACACCATTGACAAATTTCTCGTTTTCATCGCTCTAATTTACCATTCTACAACTCTTGTATAAAAAAAAAATCTCAAGCGAAAACAACTTGAACTTAAAAACATCTCGGCATCGATTTCTCCGAACCGCGGAAAAAGCTCGTTATTATCAATTTGTTAAGCCGATCGTCGCTGGCGAGAATAATAGGCGCACTCTCTCGGAGAAGCGGAACAAACTGCGTCGCAGCTGTATGCGATCGATTGCCAACGGGCCTCTTCTTCGTCGGCGCCAAAGCCAAAGCCGCAGCGGCGATCCTAGCTCCGATTTGCCTAGAGCCCTAGGCACTATAACGGGGTAGGGCTAAACCGTCGGCTGTTTAGCTGAATCGCCCGCTTCTTCACAAGCAAAACGTTTTCTTCTCGTTGCCCACACGCCAGACAATAGCAACAATGAAGTTTCAGCTGGCTAGGCTTGGAGAGAGAGAGAGAGAGGAAGGGGGAACACTCACCGACCTCGCGCCATTGTCTCATCTTGAGGCGGGAGGGACGAGGCGTACAGAAAGAAAAAAAACCACTCTCCCGGCGAAGTGAATTCAGCATAAACAAAGACACCTGGAAAACTGCGAGACCAAGTACCCTCTACTACTACAGCCCCAATCCTTACCCTCTTCCTGAGCAAGGAACGAGTTAGGGTAGAGATGCAGATTTACGGAGATTCACGCGTGCGGCAGAGTATGCACGAAATAACTCCTAAGGTCTTCTGGCAAAGTTTATGTTTATAGCTTCTATTTATTCCTTTGGCTTGTTTTTCTTGGTTTAATATTCAGTTTCAGAACATTTTATTAACTATTCTATATGTATTTTCTTACCTTTAATTTAGTAAAACTTCGTTTGGAAGTTATTTAATCTTAAAACGCGAATAACTTTATTAACGTGATTTTCAATTGAACCAATCCTAAAGTTAATTTTATCATATCTGAAATTCGAAATTGAATCTTTCTTATTCTCAATTTAATGCTCCACTGACTTCTCGCCGTTCAAGTAAAATGAATATTCATTTATAGAGTAATAGAATGTTAAGAAGGAGTTCTGGATGAATCCTATTCTTACGAAATTTAATTTTTTTTTTTATCATTTCTCGATAGCCTTAAACTTAACGTCAATACATAAATATTCAATTATATTAATAATTGTGTAAATCTTGTATCGCTACCATTTAAATAGGCATCAGATAAGACTATTGCATTTAAGCTCTGCAAATTCTAAAATCAACTGTACCACGTAATACATGTGAACGTACAAGTTGCTATATATTTATAAGTAAATACTTTATACCTGCAGATTTAGTAAGCTTCACAGTTTCCAGAATAATAATGCTGCTGTGTAGTACAATTTACCATCTACTTCACTAACATCCAAAACCCTTATACTAACACCTTATTTGGAAACTCAAGAATTTTCTCTGACGCTAGCAGGTAGGAGAGCCGATATATCGTCTCGCTCCATGATGGAAACTATCTACTACTTGGTAAACCCATTATGGAGAGCACTAGTTTCGGTCATTTTCAAAGGAAGTTCTATGATCTTAAACTTCCACCCTTCTACCCCTCAATTTTGAAACTAAATCAGAGTGTTAGTACGTATGTGTAATGATAAACACATATTATACAAACTTATAAATTGGACATCATTATCGTCTTTACTAATTCTAAACCTTACGATGATTTGTATGCTGTACTGACAGTCACTATTGTATAGTACACCCGAAAGAATGGTAAAATGCTAATTAATAAATTCTGTTACAATGACTCATAAAGTAAGAGATCAATAATCATAAGTTATATAACTCATAATAGACATCAGTTGTCTGGAGCAATAAAGGATAACAATCAGATTATACACGCGTAATTAACATCGTAGATATATCAATACCGTTTATCCAGCAAGGAATGATATCTCAAGGATAACCATCGTCGATTCTTACAGCTAACAGAATAAACGCAATCATAAGACATGTAAATGTGATGGTAGAATAAAAAAGGGGCAACAATAATGGCTACTGACCTTGCAGTGGGTGCAGTTGTGGACGATCGAGTAGGATTGGGTGCAGTCGTACCGGCCCAGCACCTCCTCGAACTCGCAGTGCAGTCTGGCCGCGAGCGCGTCGACGAGCAGCAGCTTGTCCAGGGCCCTAATGCAGCCCTCGCCACCGTTGAGGACAGCCTCGAGGGGCCCGTCCTTGCCCGGCGCCAGGGCATTCACCGCCGCGTGCTCGCAGCAGTGCCTCAGCCGCAGCCCAGCCACGAACCAGTATCGATTCTCCCGCGGACTCGAGAAGCTCCGGATACCAGACCGGCCAAAGTCCTCCCGGCAGACGTCCCTCTTGTGCGACTCCTCAAGGTAAAAAAGGCACTGTTCCGGAGCCGCCGCCGCCGCCGCCGCCGTCTTTTTCGTGTCGCGCCTCCCGCGGCCAGCGGCCATTGCTGTGTCCTTCCTCGTCGCGGTGACGGCAGTGCCGCCGCCGCTGCTGCTGCTGCTGCTGCTACTCTCCGCCGAACGCTTTGGCCGCGGGATCTCGTTACCGGTCGCCTTGCCGATGCGCTCCAGCATCGCGATGACGTCGTCGAAGTGGCCCGGGCCGTCCTTATTGCGCCCGCGCAGCTCCATGCAGGGACCCGGACAATTCTTCGGCACCTCTGGTGGGCCGCAGCTGCCCTGGAGGTCGGCGGGCGCCGGTCCCGCCAGGTCGCACGCCGACAGCCACGGGTTTATCTGGTTCAGCTCCCAGATGTATTCGTTGTAAGGATGCCGCATCGTCGCCACCCCGCGGTTGTTGTTGTTCTGGTTGTTATTCTGATTGTTATTCTGGTTGTTGTTCTGGTTGTTGTCGTTATTATTGTTGTCGTCGGTTGAGCTAGCGGAGCCGGTCGCCTCGGCGGCCGCCAGCGCCAGGTGCGTGCCACCGGGCGTCCGCAGCAGCAGCGCTATCAGGTAGAGGACGAACAGGATCGGCCGAGGGCAGCGCGGCTTGAGTCGCCGGCTGTACCTCGACCTCCTCCCCGACGGACTCCTCTCGAAGGCAGTGCTGTGAGCAGCAGGCGTCCTCTCGCCGCCACGGGGCGAGCCTCCGTCCAAGGCAGTGACTGAGCGTCTGAGGGTCGCGTCCTCCCGATCCCGGCTTGTCGTCGTCTTCGTGGTCGTGCTGGCTGCCGATTGCGTCGAAGATGATGGTGATGGAGATGATGATGATGCTGACGATGAAGATGGCGGTGCTGGTGCTGATGGGAATGGCGATGGTCCCGTGGCTCGGCTGGCTGCGGGACTCGCGTCGGGTCGCATGGGCGCCGACGCGGGGACTCTAGGCAAGTCCCGCTGTGCTTGCTGCTTGCGGGTAGCAGGCCAACCCAAGGCCACCGCATCGCTGACAGAGGGCCTGCTGTGGTTCCTCGCCGACGCCTCCTCGGGGGCGGTGCCGCCGCTGCTGCTGCTGTTCGCTGTGGCTTCGGTGCCGCGCCTGGGTGTCGTTCGTCGGCGTCCCCTGGTGCCAATGGGCCTCAGAGTCCGCCGGCGCCGACCTGACGCCGTGAGGCATGCGCTTCGGTAACGCACGGGTCGTCGCTTGCTGCAGGCCACCGAGTGCCGGTGGGGGGGACGCCGATGATGCCGATGCTGCCGATGAAGGTGATAGCGGTGGTAGTGGTGGTGGTGGTGGTGACGATGCTGGCGATGATGTACTGTGACTTCGCTCGATCGAGTCAGCCCCGCTTGTCGTGGGTGTCCCGGGCCTCCGGAGCAGGTACCCGTCTGGGGCGGGGCCCGGACCAGCGGGGCTCTTAGAAGTTCCCCTGGAGCGCCCAAGCCCAGCGAGGCTCGTCCAGTAACGTCGAGGCAGCTGGCGGCTCTCGGACACCAACGATCCGCACCTGCAACTCATTACACCACATTGTCTTTCAAGCTGTCAACACGGTTTCACCTATTGATACACTTTTTAGTGCTTTTCATTGGCCATTGAAATTTCATGCATTTGGTTGCTTTAATTTCTACTGACTAAGCCATAATTACTTATAGGCATCGATTGTAAGCTTTTCTATCATTAATGAGGAAAAAATTGGTCTGTTGATAGTTCGAGAACAATAGACACAATATCATTGAGAACCTAAGATTGGTGGTCTATGTCATTGGAGAAAAGCCTACTGCCTAATAGAAAAATATGTTACCTCGCGAATCTGCAGAAGCATTTTCTAGACTTAAACAAACTTTTTATTGTGAAAACGACAATTCAAGAATGCGGTTTGTTCTAATAGACTATTGTGTCTTGTTAAAGTATTTACCCGCAGATTGGAAAACAATTTTTTATCCTAGTGCTCGTCCAGTCTAATGCAAAAACATGTTTAGACATATTTATACAGATTTTATCAAAGTCAAAAGGCTTGAATCAAAGTTTGAACTTGTTGAAACATTTATTTGGTTATTTCATGATACTAGCTATCCGGGTAGAAATGTTAAGCATAAGTTAGCTATTTATACGTATCGATTGGAAATAAGTTTTAGTATTTACACTTCACAAAATGGGTGTTTTAAGTAACAGATAATTTTTGCTAAATATATTTCCATGTAATTAACACGGCATCTATAAAACACACCTAATTTTCTACCAGGATAATTAAATACTTATTCATTGTTAGAATTGACAAAATACATTTTTACGTGTCTCAATATGTGCTTTTTTTCGTTACAAATGGACTCATAGATTTTTCACCATTGTAAATAGATTCAAGTGAGGGGTAACGTAAAGCTCTGGATAATTTACCACATTTATACTTATATTCTTTTGAAACCAACTTAAATCAACTGTCATGGGGACCGAATATTTTGAATTTTAGTGTTGATAACTCCAATAACACAAAATTCAATGCAACAATGACATGCCCAATATGATGTAAATAATGTCTCTGAAAATGACTACATTTACGCATTTCAGAAAAGTAATCCCCCCTTTCTCATAAAGACCGAAAAATAAAGGATTTGCAATAAATTTTATATTTTTCTAACTTTTTAATAAAGTAATTATGGTTTAATTACAATTATTTAATTCAACGTTTTCAAATACTCGTATGTCGAAAACTGAAGACTTTTTGAAACAGTTATGGTACGTGGTTTAAATGTTTTCAAAACCCTTACTTTTAAGAATTCGTTAGATTTAGTAAAATTAGCTTTTCGTAAAATTTATTACATTACTTATGTTTTACAGTAGGACTCTGCGGTGAAAATATTGCATTTAAAATATATTATAAACTGAATTAGATCTATATCATTCACTAATATTTTTTTAAATTTCTCACTTTTTATGTAATATTTAAACTTTACAACAGTATAAAGTAAACTTTTCAGTGATATAACAGACTTTTGAATTTTTTTTATTTTTCCGGTCATATTAGGATAAGTATTTTGATGTCGGCGATGAGTAACAAAGATTCCATAAATCGTATTTCTTTTTGAAGAATATTGTATTGAAAATTTCATATAATCTCATTTCTTTTCACATCAACATATGTAATGTAATTTTTTGTATCCTAGGTTGAAGTATCAAGAGAGGGAATATATGAAATTAAAGATTATAAAACAAATCATAGCATAATATAGATAGGGTATTATAAATTGCTTACTCTTTATGAAATTATTATGAAAATTTTCAAATAGTTGTCCAAATTAGTTTTAATAAAGTACAGCTTTACACCGAATATGAGATAAATTCAATTTTTAATATGAAGTATTAAAAAATTCATTTGAAAAAGATAGATCACCCACTCTACTCTAAAAGTTATTAAAAATCATAAAAATGCAGTTATTCTATTAAAACGCATTTCTATCCTTCTCGACTTTTTTTACATGAAAGGTCAAAGTGCGGTGACCCATTATCATCGATTACAAAAAAAAATCTTTTTTACTAAGCTAAACAATTATAAAATTAAGCAATCTTATAACTTATATATGAATGTAGTGAAAATATACATCTTCGTTGAAGTAATCTTTATCACAAAATTTATTAAGCCAATTTCGTTAGCCTCCCAACAACAAGAACTATTTCCATCTTCCAAATAAGGAGAGGAAATACGGTTATTTTCTTATTAAATCATTAGGACAGCTCAAGTCTTGTGCTATAAATATAGATACAAAGTGCACTAGAGAATAAATTCACGAAATATTGTAGCATTCAAAGTTTTTGAAATTCTATATGCACGGTAGTTGGTTGAAATGTTTCACTGAATTCTAGAAAATTACCTCAAAATACATAAAGAAGCGAAGTACTGTCACTATCTTAATGACCACGAAAAACATTTTTTTTAAGCTTTTACCTTTTTAAATAGACTAAAACAAAATAGTACTAAAAAAATTTTCCACGATACCGTGTATGCTAACCTAACAATAGATAAACTTTTCAAAAACCATTGACCTCTTTCTCGTAATGGACGTTTCCCGACCAATTCAGCTTATTTAACAAATAAAAGCCACGCGCACTATTACGTAATTAATTGTGTTATTAGAGTTGAATAAAACTAGAAAGTTGCAATATACGCGCGCGCGTATTACTGGAAATTCCATTGGTATTTACCGAGCGGTCGATAGTATACGTAGCTACTAGCGATGACGGGATGAAATTCTTAAACCTGACTTTCTGAAATTAAATGTTTCTATCACTTTAGTTATTTGTTTACTTAAGCCAACACTTGTATGCTTTAAACTGTTTCAATTTAAAAGAAAAAAAAAAATTTGAAAAAAATTTAAAAATAGCTATTTGGATATTATATTACTACTTGTTTGGCTAGGTAAGTGATCTGACCAACGATAGGTTAAAAGTTGCAGTTAGCTTGATTACATATTTAACACAATTAATTACTGTATATCCCGTGATTACTATTTCACTTGAACGACTCGCGTTGCTATATTAATTCGTCCGACCGAGTTTTAAAGACATAGTACATTCTGAACATTCGTATTCATGAATGGTTTCACAGGCAGTCTATCCGTTTCAAATATTTATTTTACACAATTTCTATGTAACCGAGTGTAAAAGGAAATTCACCATCCAAAGCACACAAATACACTGAGAAGTCCGAAAAGTCAGCCCAGTTTAGCATTTACATCTCCAATTTTCTTTAAACCCCCTGAAATTTCGGACCCTCGTTCCGTAATGATATACGGTAAATTTCAAGAGCTATACGTGGTACCAAACTATTAAACTTCACTCTTTGAAGCCGTTTGGGTCTTCAGCTCAAAAAGCCTGGGTAAACCATTTCTCGTCGACCTTTAATTCAACCACGTCACAATTCCTTATTCACGCTATATACACAATACCACGAAACCACAGCACACGGCACTCGCGTCGAAGAAGAAAAAAAGGTCTCGGAGTAATGGACCACCCAGTCCATCCGTAACTGCACTCGCGTATACATATATA
>JAYJLV010000056.1:11825410-11836746 GCA_036873485.1 Torymus texanus
GTGTGTGTGTGTGTGTGTGTGTGTGTGTGTGTGTGTGTGTGTGTGTGTGTGTGTGTGTGTGTGTATATATATATACGTGATGAATGGCGCAATTGTAAAAAAAAAGGTAGAGAGAGCCCACTGTGCGTGGAAAAGTTCAAACAGCTAAGCGTAATGAGAGCTCTATACGCGCGGTGATGAAAAACATTTTACTCGTTACTTTCATGATTCAAGGTAAACAGAAGCATTGCGAAATATACTTATACGAACTTTCATGAAAGTCAATTTTAATTTTTTCAACGCTGCATTATTTGTAAATAGCTAGCAGCAGCGCGCATGCGCGTATGCGTATAGCCAATGTAATCACATGATTTGCAGCGACTTTGATAGATTTCCAACCTGCAACTGTGTTAATGTTGATGAGCAAACAATACAGAGAGTTTGGTTAAAAATGTAGAGAAAATTTATGAACATTAACGGTTGTTATATACATGTGGCCTACTTTCGACAGATTAAAGAATTTTTTTTTGTTGCTTTAATCGTTCATTGAATTTAAGTGTGTACCTCGTAGATTAATGTCTTATATATCGTATACTAGCGGATTTTGTGCACGCGAAGCGCACGTTATAATCTTCAAGCTATCCGCATAAATTTATAAATTAACTAATAATATAAACGAAGCTGAATTATTTTTCTTTTTTTTTTTAGAAAATTTACCAATCAGAGCGCGAATGCATGCGTTACATCCGATTCGAGAAAATGAACGATGAACTCCTATATTTTTCACAAAACAGCGAATTTAAACTATAAAAACATGAAAAATGTTCGAAACCCTCTCAACGCGCAATTATTTAGGTACCTCCCTAAACAGATCCAACGCCGTACCGAACCCTCTACATAGAATCCTATATGTACACGCGAGCACCGCAGCCATGCGGTTCCTCTCCCGTTCACCTCATTGGAATCACAAATGCACTTACACATAGCGTGCAAATGTACATATATACATACAACTTCAATAATCCTCGGCACCGCACGCGCGCATGAAGGTGTATACCGTACAGTACCCGTAATTTCACGCGTTGTGCAGTGCAGCCACGCGTTTGGCTTACACACATACTTTTGCATCGAAGATCCCGTGGCTGTGCATTAAAGCGATAATAATATACATACGCGCTGTGTAGAGATGTTTTTTCGCGACGTGTGTGTGTGTGTGTATATGTGTGTGTATATATACACACACACACACACACACACGAGTGGGTCGTTATAATTTTTTCACTTGTTTTTTTCGGCGTTGCTATAGATTTATCGATGCGGCGTGTAGGTGTGGAACGATATTTTATAATTACGAGAGAGAGAGAGAGAGAGAGCGAGAGAGAGAGAGAGAGAGCGAGAGAGAGAGAGAGAGAGAGAGAGCGAGAGAGAGAGCGAGAGAGAGAGAGAGAATACGTGAAGCTGGGTGTATTAGCAAGTGATTCGATGGCATCGCAATGCTTGTAAGTACAGTAGATTTAAAAACGAATGTTTAATTCTTTGAATATAAATATCTATTCAGGCTTACATATTTAAAGAAGACTGACGATATCAAAGTAAAATCATCTTTTAGAATACAGAGATAATAAATGAATTAAAAATGTGAAATTCAAAAAGTAAAAATAATAGAGTAAGTAGTTTAAAAACATAAAAAAGACTACGGCACGTGTATGATACAAAGAGTATAAAAGAAATTAACGAAAATCTATTTCCTAAAGGCACATCGGAACAGATAAAAAAAGAGTATAAAAAGAGTCGTTGGAAAAGTCCCCATTGTCTCGAGTCTCTTTTTTTCTTCGTTTATATACGTGTGTCCGTTCACTCAGCTTCTGTTTCTCAATTTCAGCCACAGCCTGGTACCCGAGATTTTACCAAATGATTTATCTTTCCACAGCAACTTGAACGTCTTCGTTCACCTCGAAACTTTCATTCTTCTTTATTTCTTCTTTTTATCGGTGATCATGTAAATTATAAAATATTTAGTACTTAAATTTTTATTAAAGGCAACGTAAGCGATGTATTTAAAAATGATGTTGCGTGAATCCATTGCTAATAAAGGAATGACATAATTCTAGTGATAAAAATACGAGAAATATTTTATTTAATATTTAACAATAAAGAAGAACTCTATTAATCCACTGTGAATACACTTTAAAAATTAATTTTTTTTTAAACCACAATCATAAGTAAAACTTCAAAAACTTTAATTTACTTTTTTTATACAATACCTAAATCTTCTACACTTTGTGTTAATTTGAAGTCAAAACATTAATTTGTTTTTTTAATTCTTATCTTTTTAATTTTTTAATTTTTGGAGATGTTACTGATGCAAAATAAAAATTCTATTCAAAACTTATGCAAGAATAAATTAAGATTGTAATTCACACTTTAAAGACTGATAAAATTTCATAAATCATAGAGGGGTACAGTCTTGATTTTGTATACCTTGAAGTATTTCTTATTGTATGTAATCCCGAAACTTAAACATTTATAGAGACAGTATTACTTGGAAAATAGATAAATATTCATGAATTATTACATTTAATAATCATTTTATTTTCAAAAAAATTATAATTGTATTATTTATATTAAGACTCTTAGCTAATTTAGATAAATTGTTAGGAAAGCGTAAGGGTATATAAAATTTTTTAAAATTGCTATCTTACAATTCAGCATAATTTTGAATAATTAAAAACACTTTGTAATGTGTATTAATAAAAGTAATAAATAATTGACGATTCGTCTTCATTTATATAAAATTATTGTATCTAAGATTTATCTAAATGAAAGGAAATTGTTTTTAAATAAGCTTATAAGATATATTATTTTTAAAATATTTACAAATAACTACTATCTACCATTTCCAAAATTTACAAATATTCATAATATAATAAAAAAACATTTGAATATTTAGAAAATAAATTGATAAAAACGAATCTCAATTTCAATCTCAGCTATATGGAAATAGTTAAACTATTCTTTTGTCAAAAAAATCACTAATTAAAAAAAACTCAAAATAAAAACTAAAACCAAAAAACGATGTACCAATACTTTTAAATGTTTTTCTGTTTTGTTTACAACCTTGTCAATTCAAGTGAAGTATAATTTTGATGAAACATTTAAGTAGGAACATATAATTTTCAATTTATGTAAACACATAAAAATACGTTGGATATTTCGGGAAATAGTTGAGGGCACAATTGTTAACTAAATAAAAGAAATAATAAATTCAAAACATGTTGAGTCAATAGAATAAAAAATATAAATACACTTTATTTTATTTTTTATAATGAATAATAATAGCAATAATAATAACATAATTATAATAAAATTAATAACTTTAAAGCGTTATAATCATAGCAAGAGCCGGATAAGTTAGCTATTTATTTATTGTATTTTATAAAATCCATAGCGCTGCCATCCATCGTGTAAAACGTCCGTATTTAGCTTATCATTTTTACCGAATCGTAGTTATATAAACCATGCTAAACACTATGTCATTTTATTAACGAAATTTCCCACACTTAAACTATTTACATGGCTTTATACAAAACTAACTAACCTGACTGCCGTATAGAGGGAAATGTGGGCGTTCCATTCGAATCAAAATAATGTATTACGTATTCAAAATGAATTTAAATTACCTCGTGATAAAAAAATATCATGATAATTTGGAATTAATTGATTAAACACGTATTTTTAAATATGCAAGGTAAAATGTAATGAAATGGTATTCTATAAAAGTATTTTAATAGAAAACTAAACAACTTTGTTTTACATTACTGCATAATACCCCTATTGCATTAGTGAACATAGATATAGATATTGTGACAAATAAACTAATATATTATAAGAGAAAGTAGATATTAATGGTTTATTACCAGTTGTAAAAAAATATTCTAGTTAATTTTGCTGTAATTGATTTTGAGCTTGCTTTAAAATTCTCTCATAATCTGAATCCATCCAATGAGTACAGTATACTCTAATTATGTAATAATTATTACAAAAATTTATATTGTTTCAAGTATATCTCTGTATTTCAATAAGATAATATTTAATTTATAATTTTGAATTTTGATTTCTTTACACGTAAGAAGTAAAAAAGATACAGTAACGACCTATTGATTACGAATTGAACGCGCAACTCTGTATATTCGATATATTGTTTTCTAACTTCCGTCGCCTGGAAAATAGTAAGAGTGTCCAAGGCCTAGATTAATGTTTTTCATTTTTAAGAAATATTTAAAGAATAAAAGCTTGCCATCAAGAACTTACATTCTTTTACTTTATTCATAAAGATCCAATGATTTTTATGCCGTATTTTTATTTTGTCTAAAGTTTATCACGATTACAAAATGTTTTTATCGCCCTTATTAAATAACTTTATATACATTTAAGAAGTATTACTATCTATAACATATTGTTATGAGATTTATTTATTTATTTTTTTTGTTTATGAAGAAAGACTCGAGCCCAAAGAAGTCTCCTTTAACTACGAAAAACATAAAACTTCTTATACGTATAATTATGTAGATAAATCCGTGTCTAAAACTGTAATAAGATAAAAATTTAATCCGATTCCTACACAAAGAAGGAATTTTCAATGTTTGATCTGAATATTTGCCACATCAACAAAATAATATTTACACCCCTGTATCACAGGCTATTTACCAAAAAAGTCAATTGGAATTTATATTTTTTCTACATATATATATAGAATAATAAAAACCGTAACATCGTATTATTAATTCTTTTAGAATCGTTTTGTTCATAATATAAATCAGATCAACTTGTACTGTAAAGCAGGCTTATATCACTTTTGATCAAAATGAGGAGAACCAAATCAACTTATTACAAACTTTTTGCTCGACCAATGGCTTACAACCCACATTTTTCCATTCGTTTTACCTTAATAATAATAAAAATGTATCGTCATATTGATAATTACACAAAACATGCAGTCTCCATTTCAGTAGGTTGAAATCTAAGATGCTTTGAATGTCTTTGGGTGCAGGACATCTCTGATCTTTGAATATTAGATGATTTTATCATTGAATCCAATTGATCCAATTGATTAATTTATTCTTCGAGCAGCTTAAAGGAATAGTTAACGCTTCCTGTAATATAATAATATTAATTTTAAAATTTATTGTATGAAACACTATAATAAATACCTTTTTTATGAATTCGAAAACTTAAAAATTTCTTAATAAAATAAGAATTTCGGTTTTTAATTATTTAAATTCACTAAATGTTAATAAACATATGAAATATTCAGAATGAATGATTAATATTGAAATTTCAGTATATATCAATAATTAATAAATGATTTTGATATTATAGAAATAATTGATAACAGAAGAAAAAAAAATTTAAAATAATATTCATATTTTGTATTACAACTTGTTTGTTTTAAAAAAGGTATTTTGTAACAGGTTTGTAGAAACTTGTATACGTTAAAGCGTACCATAAAGGAAGATTTTGAACGAAACTATATTATTACATCATTGTCATCAGACAACACTCGGGGAACAACTGAAGTTGGCAATTGATTAATAGCACCAGCTCTAGGAGCATTTCTTGCTTGTCTTGCGACAGCGTGATTACTAACTTCTTGAGTAGAATTATCATCTCCATCTGTCGATAGGTTCACTGTATGAGGTTTGGTGCTGCTGACCGACCTTTCTAGATCCGGTGCTTCACCTGCACAGGAAATATCTATGGCTTACTAAAAAATTTGTGCAACGGTACGTACTGGTGTGGTACGCATTTTATTATTTGATAGTACAAAGAAAACATACATACGTATGAAAGACATTTGAAAACTAATGTGCAACGTTAGGCTATACAATGTTGACTTTCGTAAAATATAACAACCAAAAATTGTTTTCCGACACACTAATCAATTTTCAAAATCTTACTTTTGACATTGAAATAATAAATTTATTAAGAAATAACAAAAATAAGTATTTTTAAATAACATAAATCTTCTAAAGCAGTGCAAATTTTTTTAGATACTTCAGTACCCTTTTTATTTAACAAAATGTTTTTATTTTTTAAATATGTTGTTTGTCGGTTGTGTTAATAAAAATATATATTTATTTTTATATGAAGAAATGCATGTTATATTCGTTGGTATGCATACCTTAATTATTAACAAATTCAGAGTTGATGAGTAAAAAAAACAATTACTTAATCAGAGATTACGAAAATAATCTTAGAAACATTAACATTGTTTAGTTACGTAAAACTAAGTAAAAAATGTAAATTTATGAGATCGATTGACATATACATGTGTGTATCACAGAATACTGAATTTGTTAAAATATTTCTTAATAACTAAATTCATACATTCAAACTATATATAAAAATATAAATTATAAATAGCTAATTTTGCAACTGCAACAGGTACATTTTAATCTGTATTTCGGACTCTGAAGTGTTCTAAAGTAAATACTTTCTTATAGTATTGACTATTTAACAACAGCAATATATAGATTTCGATCTTGTAATAATTCATTCAAAATTAATATAATCACATAAACAAAATATTTTCGAGGACTTCATCAAAACTCGTGATCATTAACTTAATTTGAACATAAAAATAACAAAAATTCCTACAATTTCCTTCAACAATACACACTAACATAAAAATTTGTTTTAAATCTATTCGTATAAAACTTTATCCTCATCAGTCATGAAAAACAGCACTGAAACGAGAAAAAAAATAAAAGTTCCTGCTTTCAGTAAATCATCTGACCCACCATTTATACTGTGGCTGTCCGAGACCATGAACACCGTGTTCCTTGGGGCAGGCTCACCGGCGCCGCCTCTATTGCCACTATTGATCTCGACATCGGCTCTGCGAGATGTGTGGTGGTGCTGATCACCGTCGTTTTCATTCGTGCCACCTTCAGCGCCGCGACTGCTGGCACTGCCGCTATCTGCGGACTCGTAGCTCGAATCCGAGCAAAGAGAGTCGCGACGTGGTCGCTGATGCCGTGTGCGCGCGAGTTGTCGCCAGTATGGATTTTCGGTTTGGGTGGTAAAAGTGCCACCCTGGGTGCCGTTTCCACGGCCTGCGGCCTGATCATGTCTGATCAACGGCGTTGTGTCGTCAGCTTCCGAATCACTTTCCGAGTCTTCCTCAACACGCTCGTCCGCAGCGAAAACCTTGCGCTTGCACACAGGGCAGACGCGCCGGTTTTTCGTAAGCCATGGATCGATGCACTTCGTGTGATAGGCTGCCAAAAGAAATGCATATGTAGACGTTGATAAGAAGAATGATGATGTTAGCTTGCACGATATTAACACTAGTCGAATGGTAAAACCTTAATTTCGCTATTGTTTTGCGATACATTTAATATGTTCAATGTTGAAGAATGTTTTGAAAATCGCAAATTATTATATAAGTCATTTTATAAATTTAATACTAACAAAAAGATCTAGAAATATAAGGATATTATCCTGTAGAAAAAATGAATAAATTTTGATCTGCAACAATTATCGCATGTAGCAGTGATAATGAGATAACTATCAATACTCAATTTCATAATTTTGACCTTAATAGATAACTGTAAAATATATATTTTTTATTGACTTCTAATGATGGCAATTCCCTGACGTAAGAAGAAGGGCAATTTCGTAAACGTGTCATGTCAGCGGTTCTGAAGATAAGATGTATAAGTATTTTTGTAATGTACTTAGAAATTATCTTACTTATATGTGATGTACATAATATCTAATCATTTTATATTCAATTTATGATATCAATCAGTTAATTGTTTAATTAACTTTTGAACTAAATTAATTATAAATCTTTTTATACATACCAAAAAAAATCGTAACTTAAAATAGGATTGAAAAATAATTAGAATTTAAATTTAACAAAGCAGTTTAGAATGAGA
Source organism: Torymus texanus (assembly GCA_036873485.1). Taxonomy (NCBI): domain Eukaryota; kingdom Metazoa; phylum Arthropoda; class Insecta; order Hymenoptera; family Torymidae; genus Torymus; species Torymus texanus. Next base: position 11,833,333 of record JAYJLV010000056.1, read on the forward strand.
AAATACTTCAATCTTATTTAATACAATTAAACTTACCATGCGCACAAGGTAAAACTCTTAATTTTTCATTTTCAACGTAATCTTCTAGACAAATAGCGCACGTTTCGTACGGATCACCTTTTGTATATTTGTGTGTTGGAATTTTCTTTAAGCTGGAATTTGGTAATCGATGCCTCCGTTGCCGACGCCTATCTTTAATACATCGAACAACCTGGAAAATTAATAAAATAATTTTCAATAGGATATTGGATATATAATATAAAAATTAAATTAAAAAATTATAAAACTTTAATCGTAAATATTTTTTTAAAGTGGGAACAGTTAAAATAAAAAAAAATTATCAACATTATGTATGAGTTATTTTCCATGAAATATATGTGCTTTTATCGAGAAATATACACACGTTATGGAATTGCATTATAAAACAGGTCAAGATATCGCGAATCACCACAATAAAGTTAATTAGAGTAAAATGATGAATTTTCAATAAATGTTGAGGTAATTAATGTTAAATCAACTTGATAAAAATAAGAGTATTTAAATTATGTGTAATAGGACACTTGAAAATAACTTATGTCTCTTATAAGTAATTGAGATAATTTTCTTTTTCAGAAACAAAATTACTATCTCACCATGAAAATCACCATGACTAGAAAACAAATGACCACAACAATAGCAAACGGCAACAGCAGATGAGTTGAGTTGAGTGGTAAATCATTGATGAGAACAAAGTAGCCCTCATCATATGAATAGACATCTTTGAGAAATGAACCGGTAAATTCACTGACAAAAACTGATGGAATGGTTACATTTGTAGAATCCTTTGCTGACATTGGCTCTACAATAAATTTAAAAAAATATTATTAAATGTTTTTACAAAATATTTGGGATAAAACAAGTTTTCACAATAAGTATAAAATTGAATTATGATACTGTTATATTTTGATTTATTATATTTATAATATCATGTATTCTAGAGAAATGTTATTCATTGAATCTCTTTATATTAAAAATAAAGTATTATTGACATAACTTTCATCAATTGAACCATTATTTCACATTCCCTCTTTCTGATCAGATACAAGCATAAAAACAAGTTAATATAACTTATCTTACCCAATTCATTACTGTTGACATTATGCACAATTGCAGCACTGTAACCAGCTTTTTGAGCATTTCTAACTTTGACTTCAAAAGTACAGTTTAATCTGGCAATCAATACTATCCAATTATTTCCTTCATATTCTGAACCATTTGGTGGGCCTCTAATATCTTCACATGCAGTTGGTGGATTAGCATAAATTACCAAACCCTACAAATAAAAAAGTTATTAAAACACTACTTTTACTTCGTTTAATTACACGTATCACTAACTCTAAAAGTTTTGAGAAATCTTCATAGGAAAATCAACTATTACTCTGTGATATTATAGAGTACCAGTTATTAACTAGAAAATCGACTTTAAGTCATTAAAATACAATGACTCGATATTTTGATTTGATATTTGTGAAACAAGTAAAATTTTATTCAGATAATTCCAAATGGATTATATAGTAAATGATTATACTCTATAATACAATTGATCAAATGATTAAAACAAAAAGATTTTGACCTTGGTATAAAGGTCTCAAATTCTCAAAATTTTTAGAGTTAGGGATAGGTCAAGTGCTAAAACTGAGATCATTTTCAGCTTCAATGGATAACGAAAAAAACTTTTTTTCTGTTTTGTGGTTATTAAAAATTACTTATAAAAACATTTGATAAAAGAATGGTATATAATGTACTACAATTTTTATTCTACTAATTTTCATATTTCTAAAATTTTATTACTAGTGAAATATTTATATTTTGCTTATCTGCTTTTGTTACCTTTATTCCTTCGGCTGGTATCATACCACCGAACCTTGCAGGCAGATCCCGAAATCCTTGCTCAACCTTATGACTGTCTGTTGCAGAAAATACTAAAATATCAGCCTTTACATAGCCAACGCAAATGGTTAATATTGCAAACCATAATTGCGTTGGCTGATTTAAACAACATTTGAGCATTTTTCAAATTGTTAGTAAACGCCTTTGATATTTTTAGACGTCTGATGGTCTATGGTCTCATTTGGATTTGCCCCCCTTTGCGCCTTACATATTACAGCCTCCAGTTTGTTGAAAAATTTGAGACAGCATCTGTTGATGTTATCCTGAAATTAAATGAATAAAAATTTAAAAATACTAATAATAATAATAGTAATTGTGTTAAATTGGGAAAACAAATAAAAATAAAATACTACTAATAATAATCATTGTGTTAAATTGGGAAAATAAATTATTTTTTAAATGAATGAGAAATTTCAGTAGTTTTTCTGGACATTATTCCATACCAAGAAAATATAAAGTTCTTCTTATAATAAAAATAGAGTTTATGATTCCAGAGTTTATGAAAAAGAATATACGTAAATAGTACTAATATGAATTTCTTAATAATTTTCTTAAGAAAAGTTATCATGGTATTAAATAGAAACAAAATATTTTTAATGAAATAAATAACTTGTTAATAAACATATTATTATTAAAAACATTGAAATTATCATAACTTTGTTTGATCAAGTTAATAATATTATGATTATCAGCTATGAGTATGTTATAAATAAATAAACATATAGTATTCACTAATTATAAGTATATATAAAATAAGACATTGAAATTATAGATAATAAAAATAAAAAACTGACTTCTTATAAATCACAGGTTATTTGCACAATGCTCTTAACTCACTAACTACCAATTATGTTGTTTAACGCCAATTTTTAACAGTATTTTTATAGTTAATGAAATATGCTCTTTGAATTAATTTACATATATCACTGTATAATCTTGCACTTATTTTACAAGCAATAGTGTCAATAGAAGTACTTAATAAATAGAAACATCATTTATTTAAAGAATTCAACTAAAGAAACAGAAGTTTATTAAGATTTACTCATACATCTATATTGACCTTGTAACACAGATATCATTATCAATTTATATAAATTCATAACTGCAGTACATTTGGTAATATCAAGTTTGAAAAATATATAATGTCTGAAAAATCAATTGTAATGAGTGTCCAGAATCACAATAACTCTTTCTTTCAGAATTGATCACTATTATAAAATGATTTTAAATAAAGAATGTCAGTTACCAATATAAACATGCAAAACCACAAACACAGCTGTCTCATAGATAATCTAGCATCAACAAGTACCTATATAAGTACTATTAATAAGATGAGCCACAAAAGCCACAGAACGTGTAATCGTAGAAGGAAACCTTTGTCCGGTGCACACTAGTGCATTTTATTACGCTATCTCTTTCTCTCTCTCTCTCTCTCTCTCTCTCTCTCTCTCTCTCTCTCTCTCTCTCTCTCTCTCTCTCTCTCTC
>JAYJLV010000056.1:11836846-11857600 GCA_036873485.1 Torymus texanus
TCTCTCTCTCTCTCTCTCTCTTTCTCTCTATCTCTCTCTCTCTCTCTCTCTCTCTCTCTCTCTCTCTCTCTCTCTCTTTCTCTCTTTCTCTTGTATACATAGTGGAGAAGACATTGCAGAGTTTGCACCAAAGTGCAACTTCCTCCTCCTCCCATTTTCCCTCACTTTCGCACGACGGCGTACTGACGAGTAGAGACTTTAGCTCGCCATTGTGCGACGCACAACTGCCTTGAATTCGATCTTACTCGCTTCTCTTTCAACGATCATCGCTCGCAAACTTACGCGCGCGTGAGGGCTATATAGAGATACCATATTTGAGTGATGATCAGAAACGCGCAGAGAGACGAAACTCACGAAACTCGAAGCGATTGACAAGGAAAGAACATTCATGAAGCTTGCGCGTGATTACACTCGTGCAGTCTTTCGCTAGTAACCGTGTAATCTGGAAGTGACGTGAGCCGCTTTATGTACAAAAGTATACCCGGGAACGCGAGAGCACGTTCACCACAGAAACATTTCAGCGATCTCGGAAAAGATCTGTTTTTGTCAAAGCTTTTTATGTTTTGTTTTGATAAACTTGATTTACCTAGAATTATAAACAGTCATGCAATCACCATAAATGTTAAATTTTTGTAAAAAGAGAGGTCAATTTTTTTCATATCAATATTTCAATAGGCATATTAAAAATAAAAGTGTAGATACAATAAAAAACCAATAGGTTGTACAAAATTTTAAATTAAACATGATATTATTTAAATTTAAAATTGTGTATTCCTATATTGCTGGAAGTTTATGTAATAGTAGTAGAGCACTGTGCATTAAAATACTCTAAGATTTTCAAAGAACTTTTGTGTGGATTCTACTGATTTTTTATGGTTTCAGTTGCTATTGATTTGGAAATTGTGAAAATTTGTGAAAGTTATATAAAGCTTTTAGTTTTCATGCAAATTAAACAGTAATAAAACAAAGGAGATGATATTGTAATCTTGTCTTAAAAATTTGTTCGTTTTGGACAGTTATATGAGCATGACTGAAACTTTAAATATTGTATGAAACTTTTACTCAATTTAATCTTCTGACATTTGATGCTTTCGAACAAACAATTAAAGAATGGCTTGATAAGGAAGGAGCATCAGCCTTTCATTAAAAGAACTTGTAGCACAGATTCGATGATATATATTTCAATATAGATAGTCATAAAAATTTTTTACTTTCTTTCACTAATCTCACATTAGTCACCTCTTCATTATACATATATGTTTAACAGTAAAGTTTTGATAATTATACTTGATAATTTGAGCCTGACTTCATCACTGGAATGGTTATCTCAGTGGAAATTTTATTTTTAAAAAGAACAGAATTTCACATTGATTTTTTTTTATGTATTTCTATAATATTTTCAGTTATTTCTTGATTATTAGTACATAATTTAAATTTTTAAGAAAATACTAATGGTTGTTAAGTAATGCGCAATCAAACATCTAAGCTGATATGAGCAATAAAAGTTTCTATTGTTCTATATCCATTATGACTACTTCTGGCTGACTCAACATGCAGTTTTATCTCAATAATCATTTTTCTCCAAATACACTGTACTTATAACATTATTAGACATCAGGTATAGACACAAAAGCTCCAAATAAAAAAAAAATTATGGGAGTTCCACGAGACAAATGTCACGTCGTCTCCTCTGCTTCTAATAACGTAAAATGATAGTTGTGTGTGTTTACATATAGCTTATGTGCGGGACGACCTTACTGGATAAGCGATGTGGATTTCGGAGTCGCGTGACGCAATTTATGACAGTTCGACTATATATGTTTGTTACGGAGCCAAAAAGAGAGATTGTGAACACGTTTTAATGCCTATAGGGCCAATATGTAATATCAGCCACTTGGGAAACTTGGAAAACTGCACATATTTGAGGTTAATTCTCAAAGTGCTACGCACACGCGCAAAACGAGTGTGGATAGATAAATACCTATATGTACGCTGTGAAGCCAAGTGTTCGTCTCTCTTTATCTCGGCTCTTTTCATGCTCCGTGCGATTGTTTACGAGCACCCACACAGTCGTACGCTCGCACAACGATTACCGATCATCGCGAGCGAGCTAAGCGAAAAAAACACAACTGCGACTCATGCCCGAGAGCTATTAACCTTACGTGGGTACTAGACCCTCACCTCTCCGATTGCACATATATACATGCACATCGGTACCCCAACTTTAAACCCGACCACTCACGTATTAGATATTTATGCTCATCGCACCGCGGAAAAACCTTACCCGCGACTTTCCTCCGCCTACACTGTGCACACATATACGCATACACTGCGCCGTAGAATATAATAGTGCGCTGCAGCGCGCGTATGTGTACTTATCACACACACATCACCGATGTTTTGGCCGACCTTTTGTCAGCGCGAGCAACATACACACATACACACACATACACACACATACACACACGTATACATGCACTAGTTTGCGCGCATATAGGCGACGATGATGCTTACATCGTAATATCCCGGACTGCGGACGGCTCCTCGTCGTCGTCGGCACTGTCGCGGCTCATGTGGGGCTTGGCCCTATCCTAGCAGCCGGGTAGAGACAAACGTGACGCACCGTGCACGCACACACACACAGGCACTTTTCGCGAAAGCGGGCGGAAAACTGCAGGATTCCACGGAGCGAGACAGCGACGAATGACGAGTCGCTCAATGTTTTTACCATGGACTATCGCGGCTCTGCGCAAATCGCTGCGGCGACGACTCTGGCAGCAGTAGAGCGCGACTGCGCGAGCGCCCGATAAAACCGGATGCGGATGCCGGGCGGGTGCGCGCGGAGATGGCGACGTCTGCTAGAAGCGCGAATTTTTGACAAATTTAAGCTCATCGCTGTTATCAGTGTATTTTTGGCTTTCCCGGCGCAAACATTTTGAGCGCATGAGATTATTTCGAGGATGAATTAGACAAGTTTTTAATTATATTTGATAAATAGCAAAAAACTTGTATATACCTTATTAATTTTCTTAATTTGGTGATATTTATTACTTAAAGTGATTGTTTTTTTCTCTTTTTATAGTCTTATTTCCTAACTATATTTTAAGGGGGTGCCATAGCTTGAGTATGGTACCCCGTTAACATGCGTTATCAATCGAAACTATTTATAAAAATCGGATGGACATATTTATAAAAGGTAAATTTCTATTTAGCATATGTTAAGAGCTGTATATATTTAATATTTTAACAATTACTTAATAAAATTAGCATAAACTTTATAACATCTATATGTTTCGAAATATATACGTTATTCGACGTAATCATTTCCTGAATAGTATCTACGAGTAATAACTGAGAAATTTTGATAACCGTAAATAACGTATTTTTACAATATTTTATAATTTGCTATAATAGTATAGTATCATCCGCGAGTCATCATACACGCGCATAAATCGGTGATGAGAGCAGCGGCGTGAAATTGTCAATTCACTTCGACCAATTATGTAACAAAAATTCGAGATAATAGGCACTTGAAATAGAATGTCTATATATTTTGCCATTTTTAAGGAATATCGCCAGCTCTGCTCTCGTTTTGCATAAACACCGAAAATCGCTGTGTGAGCGCACGTGCGTATCAAATGCGCTCTTATATTTTGTGTGCATACATTATATACGCTGGCGGAGTCGCATACTTATTATCTACTTATCGGAAAAATCCGGCCGCCTACTATCAATTTTTTATCTGCCGCAGGTAATGCACTATATATACACATACATCACAACTACACTGACTTCCTGTCTTCCTGAAAGACATCCAACTGTCGAATAATTATTTATAGATAGCTACGATTTCGAAGTATAAGTACCTATAATATAACTTCGAGCATTCAAGCCTGAAAACGGCGGTACACCTCTATACATCCTATATAACCATATAGACGAATAAAACGTATACATCATGATTATTCGTCATCATCTATATATCTTTTTCTTTCTCTTCTAATTGACACTTGCTTATATGCTATATACACGCATCGAAGCTTAGAGCAACGTCGTTTCCGCATACGTAGCAGTAGTTCAGCCACCGCCGCTACCGCTGCGTCCCCCATATCTTGGGCGCGCGCGCGTGGACTGCGCAAATGGGTGATGCGTATGACCTGTCATCCAGCTCATACCGTGCGCGAGTTTGCGCAGAGGCAGTGGAGTGGAGTGTAAGAGAAGATACGAGACCGAGCCCCGCTGACGTAGTGAGGTTATAAAGGCGGGCGGTTGTAGACACACCTTTAGGGTTAAAGTTTACAATGGGCAAAATTGTTAAGAAGAGAAAGAAATTGTCGTAGTTTGAGTGAGGCTTTTACACGTCGTGTTTATGCGTACGTTCATGAGACACGTAGTCGAGCTTTTGCACAGCCCTCTCCTCGCGCGCCCGCCTGTACAGTTCGATCCGTGACTTGAAGTCATCGTCTAGGTGGTTTCTCTCTCCTATACGCGCTACACCTCTCCGATGATTTAACTAAGTTGTTTGCAATAAAGTGTAATATATGAATTATTATTTTATAACGCGCCTCGATCACTGTTCCGTAGATTCGCAGAGTTTTATGAAGGTAGAGCGATCGCTCTTGACTTTGTCGTGCTGGCTACAGCAGCCTTGGAAAAAAAGAGGATTTAATTGTGTATATGTATTACTGCTGTTTCAGGATCGACCGAGTTAACCTCTCGAGTGCTCACGGAGGAAGCTGTTTTCAACTATTCGAATCTGACGTCGTTCTGCGCATTATCGTCGTTCAATGAGTCGGAAGGATAATTCGCTGCCCAATGAGTCCAATTACGTCGGAGTGGATACGTATCATGGCGAAAATCGTGCAATGTACAGTCAAAACGTTATGACAAACAGACAATTGACAAGTGGTGGGCCCGTGATGAGCACCGGAGGACCACCACTAATCACTGGACCATCAGTGAACAGTACTCCACCCGTAAGCAGAGCTCCACCAATGCCCAGTAACTCACAGTTGAATGCTGCCCCACAGCTGAATCGTAGCTCTCCAATGAGTAGTGCACAACCTGTAGGTGGTGGACCACCCTTGAACAGTGGACCAATCATGCATGGTGGTCCTCCCTTGACCAGTGGTCCACCTCATAGCTCAACATTAACTACAATGTCTCCTGTGAGTAGTGGACAACCTCTGCATAGTGGAGCACCTCGCAGCTCACCATTGAATACAATGTCTCCTGTGAGTACTGGACAGCCTTTGCATAGTGGACCACCTCGCAGTTCACCATTGAATACAATGTCTCCTGTAAGTACTGGACAGCCTTTGCATAGTGGACCACCTCGCAGCTCACCATTGAATACAATGGCTCCTGTAAGTAGTGGGCAGCTTCTACATAGTGGACCATCGCACAGCACACCATTGAATCTTAATCCAGCTATAAGTACTGTGCCGCCTCGAACCTCACCATTAAATACCAATCCAACTATGAGTATAGCACCACCTCGTATGTCACCAATAAATGCTAATCCTTCAGTGAGTAGTGGACAATCTCTACATAGTGCTCCACTGTTGAGCAGTGGGCCTTCTTTAGGTAGTGGACCACAGATAACCAATAGGCCTCTTATAAACAGTGGACCACCATCTATGAATAGTGGGCCTCCTTTAAACAGTGGACCTTCTATAAATAGTGGACCTTCAGTATCTGGTGGTCCTCTGTTAAATAGTGGGCCTTCTTTTAACAGTGGACCGGTGAAACCCAGTGGTCCTACTTTTAACAGTGGACATGTTAAACCTGGTGGTCCTTCAACATCTAGTGGCCCCCTATTAAACAGTGGATCTTCTATACCTAGTGGCTCTGTGTTAAATAGTGGACCTCCTACATCTAGTGGCCCTTTGCTAAATAGTGGAGTTCCTCTATCTAGTGCCCCTATACTAAACAGTGGACCTCCTGTATCCAGTGGCCCTCTTTTAAATAGTGGACCACTTGTGTCTAGTGGTCCACCTTTGAATAATAGACCTCCAATGGCAGGTGGTCCACCTTTATCAACAGGGCCAACTTTAAATAGAACTGATGCATCACAAGGACTGTCTCAACAGTTCCAAAATATTAACTTGTCAGGTGGAGTACCATCCCACCCAGCGTATAAATCTGAACCTCAATTACAACCAAGTGCAATGTCACCATTACCTCCACAGCCTTATTCAGCAACAAATCGACCACTAGATATGAGGTCACCAAATGCAAATTATTCAAATTACAGTCCATACAATAATCAAATGAATAATCAGAATTTGAATGTAACAAAGGCTGGTTTTAATAAAATATGGGGTACAGAATCTGTTGATCTTCTGCAATGTAGAAATATCTTACCAACAGAAAAAGTTGCACCTCCAAGGATAAAACTCCATCAAGACTTGCTGGATCGAGTTAATTGCAGCCCTGAAATTTTTAGATGTACATTAACCAAAATACCAGATTGCAATTCATTACTGCAAAAGTCACGTCTACCATTAGGCATTCTTATACATCCCTTCAAAGATTTAAATCACTTACCTGTAATACAGTGTAGTACAATTGTTCGATGTAGATCATGCAGAACTTATATAAATCCATTTGTCTACTTTGTAGATTCTAAACGATGGAAGTGTAATTTATGTTACAAAGTTAATGAACTTCCTGAAGAATTTCAATTTGATCCAGCAACCAAGTCCTATGGAGATCCATCTAGAAGACCTGAAATAAGAACTAGTACCATTGAATTTATAGCACCAAGTGAATATATGCTACGGCCACCTCAACCAGCGGTATACCTTTTCATATTTGACGTATCAAGACTAGCTGTGGAGAGCGGTTATTTAAATATAGTATGTAACATAGTTGCCGAAGAAATGTCCAGGCTCCCTGGTGACGGCAGAACTCAAGTTGGATTCTTAGCAGTTAATTCAGCATTACACTTTTTTAGTATGCAAGAAAATGTATCCCAGCCTCACCAAATGATTATGCTGGATGTAGATGACGTTTTCCTGCCTTGTCCGGAAAATTTAATAGTCAACTTAAAGGAACGAGAGGAGCTTATCAAGGACTTGTTAAATCAGCTGCCATATATGTTTAAAGATAGTTATGATACTAATTGTGCTTTAGGAGCGGCACTTCAAGCTGCGTTTAAGCTTATGTCTCCAACGGGTGGACGGGTTACTGTATTTCAATTATGTTTACCAAATCTAGGTCCAGGTGGGCTTCAGTCTCGAGAGGACCCCAACACCAGATCGTCCAAAGACGTTCCTTATTTGAATCCCGCCACGGACTTCTACAAGCGGCTAGCGCTCGACTGTAGCGGTCAGCAAGTGGCCGTCGATCTATTTCTCCTGAACTGCCAGTATAGCGATCTGGCCACGCTATCGGGCATTTGTAAATTTTCCGGAGGCTGTATTTATTACCTACCGCTGTTCCAAGCGTCGAAGCTGCAGCACGTCGAGGCACTGGACAAGATGCTGCGGCGCTACCTCACGCGCAAGATCGGCTTCGAGGCGGTGATGCGCATCCGATGTACGCGCGGCCTCAGTATCCACACGTTCCACGGCAACTTCTTCGTACGCTCGACGGATCTCCTCAGTCTGCCCAACATCAACCCGGACGCAGGTTTCGGCATGCAGGTGACAATCGAAGAGAACCTCTCGGAAATGCAGACCGTCTGCTTCCAGGCGGCACTCCTCTACACGTCGAGCAAGGGCGAGCGCAGGATCCGCGTTCACACTCTCTGCCTGCCCATCACGTCCAGCCTATCGGACGTCATTTACTCAGCAGATCAGCAGTGCATAATCGGTCTCCTCGCAAAGATGGCCGTGGACCGCTCGCTACAGTCTTCACTGTCGGACGCGCGCGAGGCCCTCATCAACGCAGCCGTCGACGCGCTCTCCTCGTACAAGCTTCTGCAGGGATTCCCAAGCAGCGGACTCTTGGCCCCGCACAACCTCAAGCTCTTACCCATGTACATAATAGCCCTGCTGAAGTGCAAAGCCTTCAGGTTCGGCGTGAACACGCGCCTCGACGACCGAGTCTTCGCTATGTGCCAGCTGAAGTCGCTCCCGCTGTGTCACATCATCCAGATGGTCTATCCGGATATGTACGCTGTGCATGACTTGGCAGTTTTGACCGTCAGCGAGGTTGACGGCCAACTCAGCCCGCAGCCCGAACGATTGCACCTGTCAGCGGAGAAGCTCGACTCACGAGGCGTCTTCTTGCTCGATGCAGGGGATCAGATACTTCTCTACGTCGGCAAGAACGTGCACCCGTCGTTCTGTTACAACATTCTCGGTGTCTCGAGTTTTGCCGCTATTCCCGAGGAGTTGTACGGGCTGCCCGAGCTTTCGACACCGGAATCCGAGAGGCTGAGGACGTTTATCGCTACACTGCAGGACGAGAAGCCGTTTTACGCGATCACGCAAGTCATTAGGGACGACGGTCACTTTAGGACCGTGTTCACGGAGCGCCTCATCGAGGACAGATTCGAGAACGCGCTGAGTTACTACGAATTCCTTCAGCATATAAAAACTCAGATAAAATAAGGGAATATTTGTAATCATATTTTTCATGTATGGGTGATTCGCAAGAAATGAATTTGTTATATTATTATAAATAAAAAAAAAATTAATAAATTGTAAAAAAACATTAATGTACTTTTTTGTTAATTTTTTCTTTATGTTGATTTATAAGCAATGTTGTATAGGTAATGATTTATTCTTAATTTAAAGTCAAATTAAACAAAAAGTTTAAATATAATGATAGTATATACATGTTGTATACAAATTTAATAAAATAAATAATGTTTTTGAAAATAAGATTGAAGAGTTTTCTACAATGAGCAATCCAAAATAGTTTATTTTGCTTTATCCACTGATCGTTATTTTATCATTAAGAAATACAAGATCTTTGTCTAAAAGGAGTTTATTTTATATAACAACCAATTATCAACATGATATTTAGTTTCACTTTAGCATTATAACCACACATACATACCATTCAATTTATGTCAATAATGTTTCAAGGTCATCAAGAAGCGTTCCAGATTCAGACTTTGCTTTGTAGGCTTCAACATGGCCATTTCTCATGACAGATTTACAAAAAATAATACTATAACTAATAGTTTCTCAAAAACAAGCACTTCTTGATTTACACATCGGCGCAGATATTACAAAAGAGATTTATACACATTCGTCCATGATGATATGGCGATTCATGAAAATATAAAATATAATAAATCCTAGAATCTATATAATTTTAATTTTTGAATTCTATAGGTAAACTATTTGCAAATAAACAAAGATTCCAGAATTGCATTAAAGAATATAAACTATTCATTAACGGTTTAATGAAAAAGTGTAAAATTCATCTATTTCGATACTTTTTAAACATAAGCAAGCGTCCAATTTATATTACAGCTAATAAATAATGTACAACAATTGTTAATCATCAGTATTTTCCCACAGAAAATCTATCGTTGAGGCGGCTGGCTTTTTCAAAAATCTTCTGTTTCTTAGCGTTGTCCAGACGATTTATTTGCAAATCAACTTCACGATCAAAAGGCCGTCGAGTCGGTAGCCCCGATTCTTTTGCTTCCTTTTCCGCTTTCTGAAAATAATTACAATCATAAGCATATCATTTACATTTAATTATTTTTACTCCCAATGACGTTTATATTATTGATTGACTTGTTTACCTTCTTTTGCTTCTTCAAATTTTTTAAATGCATATCCAACAATGACTCTTCCTTTTCCTCGACAAACTCTTCTGGTTCTGTGTTTTTGTCTTTATCTTTCGAATTTTTGGACTTTTTCGATTCTTGAGATGGAACAAACCGATTCTCTTCCTGTCGTGATAAAATTTTCAAATTACAGTCATTATCGTAAAAAGTTTTGGTTCCACTTATTATTAGTGATCATTATTATTATTATTATTATAACGCATAATCAATTTGAGAATTAGGTTCGCAACAATTTTAAAAAGATGACCTTTTCTTTCTCTTTGCGGAGTCTGTCTGCCGGGGTATCCGTCCACATCGATCTGTCGGACATGTCTGGACCTTCGCTAGTTTTAAATTTACGATTTATCGAACCCAATCCTAAGGCAACAGCATGCGCTGGTGGTAATTCCACCATCCATTCTTCGCGCTTATTTTTCTCTGGACTAGTCTGAAAAAATATTACGCAACGTTAATTAATCAAAATTATATTTTTTTTTTCTTTTAATCATAAAACATTCTTACTTTATCCTGGAATCTCTCTTTGACCTTGCGCGCTCTGTACTCGAGCTGCATTTGAACATAGTTGTCCCGAGCTGCAGGATGGTTGGGAGGCAACGGACCTATACCTATGTCGTCATCATTGTCATCGTTGTCTTTATCTCCGGCCTCGGACTTTAAGTCTTGCACTGCGTCGGGCACATCAGTAGGAACAGTAAAGTTTGCGGGCAACATCGGACCGATTACTTTCTTTTGCATGTGTGGAGGTAAAGCGGGACCAAAGGCATCGTCTTCATCTTCGTCTTCCTCGTCTGTACTCTTCTTTTTCTCTTCCGTCTCTTTCTCCTTTATGCTTTCTACAACTTTTTCCGTTTCGTCAGCAGCGCTATTGCTATCGTCTTCCCTCGGCGGCGGCTGGAGATGCGGGGGCAGAACGGGGCCGACACTCTCGGCTTCCGTCGTTTCCCCTGCGGGCACTTTTACCATATCTACATCTTTCGTCGTGCTCTCGGCCTCTCCGAGCTCTTGTGCATTGAGCATCTTTTGCTCGAGTTTCGGCGGCAACGCCGGCCCGTACAGCGAGTCGCTCTCAGCCTCGCGGCTCCGTTTGTTGACGACGCGATCGAAGAACGACTTTGGCTTTTTCTTGGCTGACGGGGCGGTATCTAGCTGGGCCGTCGTGACGGCGGGCCGGCTCAGCACGATATCTGAAACGGCTACTACGATATTACTACTACTGCTCGGTTCGGCTTTCGGCTCGACACGCTCCGTGCTAATAGGATCATTTACCTTCTCGCTCTCCTCTGCTCGTCGCTTCTTCAGCAACGGCTTTTGCTTGTCCTCCGTTTCGGTAGAGACAGGCGGTGGCGTCTCGGTATCCAGTCTCAGCTTCTCGTCCTTTTTTGGAGCTTCTTCCTGGCTGCTACGCTCGCGACTCCTATCCTTAGAGCGCTGCTTGTGCTTCTCACGCGACTTGCTCTTGTGCTTACCGTCACTGTGATCTTTGCCGTCCCTCGAGTCTCTGGAATCGTAGCCTCTGGAGTCTTTCGTGCGATGGGTGCGAGAATCCTTCTCGTGCCTCCTCGAGCTCGAGTCTTTGCTGCTGCTTTTGGTGTCCTTCGTGGACTCTTTGGAACTTCGGTCCTTTGTGGAGTGCCGATTGTTCGTGTCCCTGTCGTTGGGCGATCGGTTTCTCCGGGATGAATCTTCCCTTGAGTGCCTCAACCGATCGTCCCTTCTGTCCCTACTTTTGTCTCTGCTTCTATCTCTGCTCCGATCTCTACTCCTGCCTCTGGAACGCGATCGACGCTCGGTGCGCCTGTTTCGCAGTGGTGAAAGTCTTCTTTTGGAATCTGGGAGAGAGGCAGCATCCTTTCGTGTCGTTTCAAAGCGAAATCGTCGTCCTTCGTCACTATCCTGACTCTCCGAATCCGAATCCATTTTTAGATTGTCTCTGGTGATATCTAGAAGTAGAAATATAATTAGAATGATACTTGAGTATACTTTATGTAAGAATAAGTTCGTACATCACACTGTAAATTACACACATCAATTATTTTTGTAATAAGTACTTCATTTATTGATCAACTTTATGTAGTAACAAATTCCCAACTATTTCCTTTAAGAATAATTTTATTAATTTAAAAATAAAAATTATAATCTCCAAACATTAAATTGATATGAGCCAAAATAAAATTTTGTGTATAAATCATCCAAATTCAAATTTATTTTGCAAAACATTTAAGTATTACAACTGAAAATCTTAATATCTATAACGAATAAAATATTTCTAAAAGAATTCAATATTTCATAAAATATGTTTTATTAAACTATGTAAATCAAAACAATTTTAATAATTTAACTGCACAGTGTGCTTTATTACAAAATAATCAACACAAAGACAGCTTTGTAACAAGTTCAAAATGCAATTTCTTGTTACTAGTCGGCTCGCTTTTCTGAATTCTTGGTTTCACTCTTTGGTTTCACAGTAGGTTTTGTCACTGAATCACTTTTCTTGAATTCTTGTTTTAACTCGGGTGGCGATAGTTTTTTCTTGTTCTCAGCAGATTTCATCATTTTCATAACTTTAGCACTACTATATTGTATAGCTTTTAGGGGTCCAGCTGTAATTAGTCCTTTTAAACTTTGTGATATACTAGATTTCCACACAATGTCTTTCAGGCACTGGTCTAATATTTCACTAGAATCTGGATCATATGCAATAGCCCTTAAACAATCTTCAGTATCTTTGGATCTTGGTCCCTGTGACCAAGCTCTGACTAGTCTTACTTGAGGTGTTCTTGGCAAGTGATTCAAATGATGAATCCTTGTTTCTGGGCTTAGATCCTGTCTACATGTATCATTTGGATCTCCACTTTTTGGTAAGTCTAAGTATTGATCAAAATTTTTTAATATTGGAGCATACAGCTCAGAAAATTTACTAATTTGAGATTCGACAATGTTATTAATCTTATTTTTATCTTCACCAAATTTCATGCGAAAGTCACCATTGTAAGATAGTCCAGCAATAACTTTGTAGAATTCTACTTCAGTGAAGTGTTCTGGTAACAATATTAAAGCAGCATGTACAGCAGAATGCAAATTTTGGACCAAAGCAGTCCTTAGCTGAGAATTTTCATCAGGCTCTACAATGATTTCCACTGGCTTGTGAAGTCTTCCAGCTAAGTACAACATGTTCCAGTCCAATAAATCTTCCACCAAAGAAATCTCTGAAATCACTCCATACTTGAGATCTCTTCCTTCTGCTGTCTTGATAAGCGTGTTGTAGTATATTTTGGCACCCCAAGTTTCCTGAACTTTGGCAATAGCTTTGTGACCAAATAATTTTAAAGGCTGGGCATAATGGTCTGGATTCATGTTCATGTTGTCAGCATGCCATTGGTATGGATTGCGTACTACAAATATGAGGTCAAGCATATTCTTTGATGGATCGCTCTTTTGCTGCTTGAAGACTCCTGAGCCATAGGCGAAGCAGAACTTTAGGTTTTTAGGAAACTCCTGCAGGATTTTCTTGAATTGAGTCACGTGAGCCACCTTTTCAATCATCTTCTTTGGATCTTTGTTATCAGCAGGGGTCACACAGAAAAAACACACATAACCTCCCAGTTTCGAGCTCCGTCGTTAAAAACCGGTCGTCCAAGATTTCAGAAAAGCAAGTCTCGCATTGTAAAGATCATCGGCAAAGCTCGAAAAACCTTCCTCTCTCCCTCTTTCTCTCTCGGCAAGCGATATTTCCTACCCTTGGTCAACCTCGATCCCGGCGCTCACTCGTTACGTTACGCACTTTCTTCTCCTTTCCCCGAGACGTGTGCGTGCGTGCGCTAGGACAGAGAGGAAGGACTAACCTATAAAATGTCGTTGTTTTTTCTCTCGCGTCTCGGCCTGAATTTTGACGGGCAATGCGACTGGATATATGATGTGTGCGTAACCATAGGGACTCTTCCGCAAACTCACCTGCCAAAAACTCTTCCTCATTGACTCGCGCACAGCCGCATATCTCCCGCGGTGATGAAACGCATTATGCGCGTATAGTATATACCTACTTTTATCTTTTTGCTCTGCCCGATTCCCGAAGCAGTTAATATATTGTTTTTTTCAAGTGAGAGCGCCGCAGACGTTGCTGCGCGGCAGCGCGGTGAGCAGCGCGCCGCTCTTGTTCCGAAATATTGCTTTCGGGGATTCAGAGCGAGAATTATCAAAGCGAACAGGGGGGTGATTCTTAACCGATAAAACGTATCTCGTGTCACTGTCTTACACATTAATTTCGTATCTTCTATCTCTCTTGTTTTGGTTTATCTATCGGTTTAGAATACGGGCCCAGACGGCCCCGACAGGCATGCGCGCGCGACGTTCGCGCGCTTTCGTCGTTTCTCGCGCTTCTTTTCAGATAATGCCGATATGGCCGCTTCTTTGTTGGTGCATACCATTATACCAAGAATAATAGAGTGACGATGAAGATGATACACCGCTGACCGCGCACACACCAGCGCTGCTGCGACGTAAGCCTTTTAGTGTTGCAAACAACGCTGGATAACAGATTAAATTATGTTAAATGAGATAAATTAGAAAGCATGTGTATGTTAATTTCAACATATACGTGACATGACTGATTTTGACAAAGATATTAAAAAGTTCAAAGTTATATATACAATTTAATGTCTCGATCAGTACGATCAAATTTAATTTTCAAATAACACTTGAGTGGTACATTGGCGGGAATTTTGAATTTAAGAACTTAATGTCCATTTAATCGATAATTATAAACTCTTTAAAGTACTTAATTAATTGATAGATATTTGGTAATATAATTATGTATATTTTAACCATATTTGTATCTACAATCATTATTATTATTATTATTATTATTGTTATTATTATTAGAATAGAATAAACCTTTATTCGTAACTATTTACAAAATTTAGAAGGTACACTACTATGATGAATCTTACATTCGTATACAATCGATTTTTAGCATCTATACCTATTTCATTTGATGTTATATACTTATATGACGAAAGCTACAAAAGTTATGTAGAGCTGCAGAAGTCATTGATTTTAGTAGTCTAAAGCTATTGATGATATTAAACTTGTATAATAAGTAGCTATATGTTACTACGCAAGTAAGTATACTTTATATTCTGCAAAATCTTTTCATTAGAATGGCAAACTATAATTTTTAAGAATATATTTATCGAGTACCCGCATGAAAATGTTGTAAAAAATCTCATATGAAAAATTTATAATATAAAAAAAAATCCAATACCTAAGTCGAAAATATTGGTTCCTGTTCAAACAAAATTTTCTTGAGTACGATAAATTTTATATACATACCTTTGCTACAGTTCGTCACAATTAATATAATAGTAGTACTCAAGTGAATAATAACATGAAAAGTTATTAAATTTTATTAGATCCAAGAAAACTATTAAACCTTAGTTTTAAGAAAACACAAGTAGTTTAGTGTGTACTAAACTAAAAAGCATAAATGCTGGTGTTAAAAACTAATATTATTCACAGTATACTTTATGAAACCTTTCAGTGTCTGGAGGCATTACAAAGTGCAGATGAAACTTGAGTATCCAAGACGAACGTACGTATTTCATAGCCGTTATATTTACAAAAACATATAAGTATGAAAACTATAATTGCATTTGTGATTATTTTTAATACAAAAGTTATAACCTTGCCAAGTTATCCAAAGATTATTGTAAGAAGAGAAAATTATTTTACTTCCTTTATGAATACGACGGTAGGTTCGTTATATTAAAAATTTAAATAGCATTGTACTTATTTTACAACAAATTTTTAACAATTGCCTTTGTATGCGTATGATTTTGTTTTCTATAACAAGACGAAAATTATCCAACAATGTTTGAATGATAAAAAGGGACCAATAATTTTGATTGGAAATTCGAGCGACATCAACATAAATTTTAACGGTGACGCTTTCACGACCGTCGCACTTGTCGGGATTTCAGATTCGAGAAAAGCCAACTATTATGCGAGAAATAGAGGCGTGTTCAAGCTAGAATTGATCGAAGTAGTATCAAAACCGCATCCAGCAAATTTTTTTCTTTTTTATGATATCCATTCGTCCTCGTTTCCTTCTTTATTCAAAGAACTTCGAAAGTCGACGTGGTGGAACGGAATGGGTATTTTCTTCTTATCAAGTGCTGATGGAACTTGCGATGACGCGCGTTATATTTTAGAAGTTGCTTTCGACTTTAATGTCATCAACGCTGTATTCTTTTGCAAGACAACTAATAATGGAAGTGCATTGTACACTATTAATCCATACAACCAGGATGCGCCGGATGAATGGGAGTTTGCTAATATTCGCGAACACGGTAGAAAGTTCATGTCAACATTATTCAAGCGGTTGTATTACCAGGAGAAATCAAATAAATTGACAGGTATATATATGTTTTGATTATTAAAAACAAAAATATATTTCTGTGGCTTCCCGGAATAACCGAATAAGTTCACTTTTCGAGTTTCCGAGAAAAACGGGTTTTAATGTTCAAACTTATATGTAAGATCGGGAGAAACGAGATGAGACGCGATACTTGACTAGTCAATTGACACATTAACAACACATATTTACACGCTACTTTCAACAGATTATACATTGTCTGATGCGTTCAAAATGAGTAAGAACTCAAAAAATTATGGATTTATCTGGTTATTCCGGGAACTCTGAATTTATCTGATAGTTCGGTTCGCATTTATTTTGGAGCGTATTCTTTAGTTAGTTATGAAACAGGTCAATAAATTACAAAATTAGCAATTGCCCAATGAATTATTCTAACTTATTCAAGAAATTTCTATTTACTGACATTTCTATTAAATTTACGATCATTTGTATTGTATTTGTATTGTACTAATATTGTAAAATTTAAAAAATGGATTTATCTGGTTACGTTTCGGCTGAATTGTAGCTTCACGGCAATATTTTTGCTACTACTGAAAGTAATAAATGAAAAAGGTCTATTTGAAGATACAAAATCCAGGGTTATCTCGATTTTTAAGAAAAGTGGACTTATTCGGTTATTCCGGGAAGCCACCGAATTAATTCTTCATAATTTAGAATCATGGTTCTTTCATATATTCATATTACTGCATTCTTTAATTAGTGTGCAACTAATTAATTATATTATGCAACTATATATACTAAAAAAATATCACGCTCTGATAGTTTGCGAGAATCTCATCTTTGACAAAACAAAGAAGCTGAAGACATATCCTCTGACCTTATGTGCAACGCCGATTCCCATCCTCATGCCTGTGGATCTAACGAGTCCATACAAAATTCGCGGTATCAGCGTTAAAGTTTTGCACATGATACTGCAAAAGCTCGAAGCGCCGTTTCACGTCAAATTAAATGAATCGAGAGGAATCATCGATCACAACGGGATACCCAGTGACTTGATTGCTGACATTCTATACGGCAGGTCTGTTTCCACCTGAATGTTTCACTTTCATATTATATGAGGGGAACCATTTAATTGAAAAAAAAAAAAAAATGAAATCATGGGAGTTCAGGTGCGACATGGGGATAAACATCGAGTACCGTCGTAACCTCTGGCGTACCGAGATCAACACCTTCGAAACCTCGGGTCTGTGCATTGTCAGTCTAAAGGAAGAAATCTCAATCGTCGAGCAGGTAGGTCGCATCCTCACACCCAAGTTTTTCCAACTACTCGGTCTCATCATCGCCAGCTCCATAATATCTCTTAAGCTGTTCTTCCGGCAACCCTGGCACTCCGTCACCCTCGACGTTCTGCGTATGATGACGAGTGTCTCGGCCATGTACCGGCCACGACGAAGGTCCGAAAGATTGCTATTCGCCTGGTACGTCGTCCTCTTTATGGGCTTCAGTTCGTATGTGCAGAGCCAACTAAACGCCCTGCTGGCGGTGCCGAGTTACCGGTCGACTGTTGACACGAAGGAGGATCTGGCCAATTCCAAGCATGAGATTCACAGCGACAGGTATTTCAATCAGTTCTTGGATGATCCCAGAATGGTTCCAAGGCTCAGGGATCGGAGCAGCCTTATGAAGTGCATCGAGAGACTCGGTGTAAGATGGTTCAGTTTTCCTATCGTTATATGGTGCATTCTTGTTTGATGTATTCTTTATGAAGTTTTTATTGTTAATTTAGAGCAAAAAGTTAGAGGGAAAGAATAGTCCCCCAGTTCTTTTGTTCATAATGTCTCTTTGATGCTGTAGATGAAAATTAAAGATTTAAATGAAATTGATAATTAACAATAATCGATTGTTATTGATTAAATGGAACGGTCATTCTGGGTAATAATCAATATCTTGCATATCGAGCGGGAAAAGATATATATATATATATATAGCTTATTTTATTTATGGTTGTCCTAAACCGCAAAGAATTTTTATGAGCTAAACGATACATATTTTTTTCTTCAAGGTTTAAAAAACAGGTCATTATCTTTGAAAATATATTAACTTTTAAATTATGTAGTAAAAATAACTTCATGTGATGGTAGGTTCTTGAGGAACAGACTCATATTCCTATAAATTTTTTTTATAGATTCTAGAATTTTCATGAAAATATCAGTCCGTCTCTCATTTACAATGAAATGTAATTTTTACAACAACATTATTCCCTGTTTTACATTGTGATTGTTGCAGTCATTGTTCATTTTTACGTAACATATGATTTTTAAAATGGTATTTTACAACTGACCCTATAGTTATGCGAGAAATGGTTTGTCATCACTACCATTTCTATTGTTAGTAGGTGTTAGCCGCTCCTAAGACAGTTGAACATTCCCTTATTTTATTTTCTTTTTTTAAATATTTATTATAGGTATGTCTTTTTATAAAAAATTTAACTAATGTGTAAAATAATATAAAAAAAGTAAAATCATTCAATAAATAGAAAGCTTACTTGAAATTTGCAAGCTATTTTAAAGAAATTATATATATATATATCTGAATTATATCTGCAATATTCATTGGACTAATTAATTATTATTTTTTTCTTTTCCTCAAATCATAACGCATCAACGGGAATGGAATAAAAGAAAATAAAGACTCTTAAATTTAAAAAAAGATTCAATTTTAAATAATCTTGCGAGATTAATTTCACCTTGCTTTATAATAATCACGAAACGATGTTTATTCAAGAGAGCGGAAAACGTGGCCTGCCTCGAGGATTGCATGGTGATCAAGTTCGGCATCACCCTGAGCGACGTGATGCACATGTCGCGTTCGAGTATGTTCGACAACTACCTTACAATCCTCACGCACGAGGATTGGCCATTGTACGACAGGATGGACCTCATGTACCGGCGCCTCCGAGAGGCCGGAGCTATTCAGATCTTTAGCAAACAGATTGAAGATATCAATTCGCGTAGGAACCAGGGCGACAACCGGCAGAGCGCTAGGATATTCACTCTCGAGCAGCTCACCTACAGTTTCTGTCTTCTGGCCATCAGTCATATCATCGCGATTTTGGTATTTTTGGGGGAGCTGGTTGTTGGCTTTTATAAAAATCGATAATACTAAAATATTATGATATACACCTGTTTATAAAATTAAAATATCAAATTTTGACGAAGTACTAATTTTATTTATTTCTTATTCTGGGGTCTTAGTTTGAAATGTTTTGTCAATAAGCAATAGTATTGTATTAGGTATGATAATAATTGTTCTTAAAAATCATAAATTTCGCAGTATGTATATTGTAGAACTTTGTATATAAAGTAATAAACAAAATAATTGCTCCAAAATATTTTGTTGTCATCTATAAATATTCGATAATTAAGGATTGTTTACTATAATAATGTATAATTTTTAAGTGGATTCCAATTTTTTTTTAAAAGAATAATTATTGACTTACATTGTGCGACAATAAGCTAAATTAACTTTAAATCAATAATATATTATGTACAGAGATGACATTCAAGTAAATTGTGCACATTAAAGTTTGAATAATAAAATATATTTGTAAAAATTGTTTTGTGTCGTATAAAAATAATCTGAATAATTATAAAAGCTGATTTTGTAAATCTTTAAAGTTATTTAATTTTTTTGCTGACCAATCATCGAACTGTTTTATTAGTTCTTTTGACATTGTATCTTCCCATTGTCGGATTGCTCCTTTTCGAACGAATTCTCCCTCTATTACAAAATCTTTACCAAACAATCGTTTTGCCTTTAAATCGTCGATAACTCCTTTCATATTGAGTGAGGGATTAACTTTCATTTTATTAAAACTCACGTGCTCTTGTAAATCTTGTATTTGTTGATCCGTCAAAGATTTACCAAGAAAATTAGCAATTTTTCTTATTTCAGATGGTAGATCCTGGATATAAATTAAATATGGAAAACATGAGGAATTAAATTAAAATTTCCATAGGAAACAAATATAAACTTACAGCTTTTAAATCTTCGTATGTTAAAAATAGCATATTTCCATCGTCTTTTCTTTCCCAATATCCAATAATATGTTTCCAAAAAGGTCCATAGTAGACTTTATTTAAAATAATTTATATATTGATATGGAAAATAACAATTATATTATACGTAGAATAATCGTAGTGCTTATAATGATAAAATGTAATGAGAAAATGCAATTACCTCTATCTCCTAAGAATAATTTACAAAAATCTTCAAAACTTCCCTGATAAGCTTCCAGCAATTTGTAATGATGATAATAAGAAATGCACGTGTCTTTTGGGTTTCTTGCGACATATATAATTTTGCATTTTTTCTCACCTTCTCTTAATTGTCGTGGCAATAAGTGAAACGGCAAGTGAGTTTTTAAATATCTAGGACTAGGTAATTTCGTGCTATACTCCACGCTCTTAGCTATTTTGTCGGGAAATTTCTTAGTGGGATCTTGATTTAAAATCCATCCAGTCGTTGTTGTTCCCGTGAATCTATAAACAGATATTTCAGTGTCTACTGCTTTACATTTTATATATATATATATATATATATATATATATATATCTTACTTTTCATA
>JAYJLV010000056.1:11857700-11873348 GCA_036873485.1 Torymus texanus
CCGAATTTGAGGTTGAAAACTATGCACAATAATACTACGCATTGCTACGAACATGGTGGTGCACTTCGTTTGCGGATCGGATTTTTGGCATAAAACCAGTACTTTTGAATCTCTATTGACTGGCCTATCCGGTGGTAACTAAGTCCTGCGAGAACTTTTCTCCAAGAGCGGAGAGCATTACGGAACGCTTTAGGGAGATTGTACATAAAGATGATGCGATGTGCTGCGATGGTGCGAAGCAGCGCGGCGCTACGCTGTCACTTTGAATACTTGTAGACCTCATTGTTGATTGGCTAATATTTAAATATTAGTCAATCAGCGATGAGTTCCAGAAGTAATCAAGGCGACAGCGTAGAGCCGCGCCGCTTCGCACCATCACACCACATCGCATCACCTTTATGTACAATCTCCCTAAATAATGCTAAACATTTCGGAAAGTTCCGTAACTCTTGTTTTTCGGAATACGCCCACGATACCGTGTACGGATTTGCTTATTTCTATTAGACTGCGTTGCCCATTGGTTAGTTTTTTACTACTGATCAATCAGCGAGCCAGTCTACCAGTACAGCTAACACATGGTATCGCATCGCGCAGAGTGACACGACACTTATGTGTACAGTTCCCCTCAGTGTCTGCCCCCACTCTCACGTGTTTATACTTGCTTTGCGTTGAAGACAGCAGGACAGCGCTGGAATTGCGAATTTGCGACTAAAATTCGCGTGTACATACTTTGTATGGCATATACTGTCCGTCTCGCTCATTGTACACACGATATATACATACGTAGACAGATTTTGTCCTCGACACTCGTACAAGTATAGACGCGCAGCAGTGAAAATCGGCTTTGTATATACCTGCAGTTACGCAGCGCGAAGACGCCGAAATCAAAACAACGGAAGCAGTCCAGCTTGAAAACAACTCAGTCTCTCTCTGCGCGCACTCATCCGGTGCGCCGAGGAGATCTCGACGTTACAGCGTTGTCGGTGAGTAAATTGTTATTCTCACCAAGTCTCATTCTAACCTGCAAAATATTGCTTCCTCGTATACACATACTACACTTCTCTGTCTGGAGAAACATTTGATTGACGTCTAAGTATTGTTTCTTTTTACCGCTCCCGATAGGCAAAACGAAATGAGCGACGAGAAGCAGCAGCCGAGCGAGATGGAGGTGGACGAGGCGAACACCGGGGTCCCGGCCTCGAGCGCCGGTACCTCCGAGGCTCAGGAAGCCTCGATGGATGTCGCCCAAGTAGAGACCGAGACAGCCAGTGCGTCAGCAGCGAGCGGCGCAGTGGCTGCCAGCGGGGGACGCGTCATGGCATCCTCGGGTACTGTTGGCTCCGTCTCTATCAGTCTGCACCCACTGGTCATTATGAATGTCAGCGAGCACTGGACCAGGCTCAGAGCTCAAGAAGGCAGCGATCAGCTTGGTAAGTTGATTGGTAGTAGATTGTGGTGATGCATAGGTAACGGAACAGTCAGAGTGCTTCTTTCTCACCAACAGTTTGTTGGTAATTTAAAATTTTACTGCATAAATATTGTAATAGTACAGAGTTTTATGTTGATTAGAATACCTGTAGTAGCTAACAATTTTTTAATATTAAAACTGTTTTGTTTATAAAGAATTTTATTATAATAGTACTATTACTACAGACATTATTTTTACTTTTAAATTATCATTATTTAATAAAAATCTGAAGTAGTAAATGAAAATTAGTATTGTTTATAGAATATTACAGAAGTTCATCAAAAGCATTAATATATCAATATTTTGTTTTAGTATATGGAGCACTGATTGGAAAACAGAAAGGACGTAACATTGAGATTATGAATTCTTTTGAATTACTTTTTACATGTATAGGAGATGATGTTATAATCGATAGAGATTATTATAATACAAAAGAAGAACAATTTAAACAAGTCTTCAGTGAAATGGATTTTCTTGGCTGGTACACTGCAGGTAGTGTGCCTAATGAAAGGGATATCAAAGTCCATAAACAGATATGTGAAATTAATGAAAGTCCAGTAGTGCTGAAACTTGATCCACGGCCTAAGAGTGCAGATGTAAGAATAATAAGAAAGATTTTTAACAACCCTTTTCTGTGAAACAAATTTGATTCTTTGTAACTTACTATTGACAAAATTTACTGTTTTAGCAATTGCCAGTATCTATATATGAATCCGTTATTGATTTAGTAAATGGAGAGGCTACAATGTTATTTGTTCCATTAACCTACACATTAGCTACAGAGGAAGCAGAAAGGATTGGTGTTGATCATGTAGCTCGAATGTGCACTAATGATCAAGCTGAAAGTTCTTTAGGTAAATAATTTATTTTTTAATTAAAAGCTATGTATATAAAATAAAGAATTTTAATAACCTAATTATTGACTGTTTGTGTGATAAATAGTTGCAGAACATTTGGTTGCTCAGCACAGTGCAATCAAAATGTTGCACTCTAGGGTGAAATTAGTTTTGAGGTATGTTGAAGCAGTACAAAATGGAGAATTACAAGGCAATCACGAAGTTTTAAGAGCTGCTTGTTCACTGAGTCATCGCTTACCTGTATTAAACAATCCAAAGTTCAAAGCAGACTTCTACAATGTGAGCATTAAAATATTTCACACTTTATTATTTACTCCTAAACTAAAAGTGTCCGTCGTTGAGTAATTTATTTACATACCTTTTTTTCAGCAATGCAACGACTTTGGCCTTATGACATACCTCGGAATTATAACTAAAGGCTGCAACGATACGAATCAATTTGTACACAAATTTAATATTCTGTATGATAAACAAAATGCTGCCCGCCGAGTGCGGAGTCTCTTTTTCTGATAGCTCAATATAGTTTTTAGTTTTATGTTTTTCAAAAGTTTTGTTTTTTATTATACTACATGCTAATTGCCATCAACTCAGGACTAAAATAAGTTCGTTTAACAGAATTAATTACGTAATTATTTATTTAATAAGGTTGACGTGAACTTCATAAACTGAAAGTCAGCCATAATTTTTCTACAAAAAATCTGATCGAGTTTATTGGATAAAAAACCACTTCGGAAATGTCATTCGTGTACGGTGGTTTTATATGGTTTTCAAAATACTAAAATAAGACTAAAAAAAAGAACAAAAAATCAGAAATAACTATTAACATGTGATATTAAATAAAAGCTGTGATTACTGTTCAAAGATTTTTTTTTTTCATTAGGTATAACAATTATTTTCGGATGAAAAGTACGCACTTTAAATGTCATAGAAATTTATTATCATCGCCTATTACATACTGTTTACACGCTATGCATTTCTCTCATCTTCGTATATATAATCAAGATAATTACATTTCCAGCTTCCTAGCCATTATTTACACGTTCAGTGGAAACTGACTTCATAATCGACTGTCAAATATTTTTTTTGCACCAGCTACCTCTTATGGAAGACCTCATTTTAATTGGCACGTTCTTACCAATGATAAATCTCGATAGGCCACAACATCGATTCTTCTACCTTGTCTACATTCTCTTATATCTTTGATCTACAAAAGCGTATAAATTACTTTTATAATTTTTTTTTCGCTTTTCTTTTTATAGAAAAAGCTTCTTGTCGACGCCTTTATTGTTACATACTGCATGTATAACAAGCATCTGTTATTTTATGTTCAGTTACTCATTTATATTTTTTATTTGATAAAAAATGCTCATCGCTAAAAACTTTTGTCTAAAAATCTAATTACTTTAATGTACAACTTAATTCGATATCGCTGTACAAAATATAGCGTACGTAATTGTGCTTCTTTAGTTATTGCATATACCGAGGATAGAACATTGTTTCTTTATATATATATATATATATATATATATATATATATATATAATTCTTGAGTTTAAAATTTCGCAATTTCTACTTTTTATTAAGTAAATTCGTTAGTATTTTTGATTGAAGTTATCATTTCAAATTCCTCTAAATTCGTTTTCATTACTTTTAAGAGATGTGATAAAATTCATCTAGAATTATAGTATTTTCTATTGTACTCTAGTGTATCTTGGTTATTTTGCGTCCTCGTAACATTAAAACTTTGTGTTGATATTTGCGCGATTTCGATATTGTGCTGATATGTCGAAACACCAATAAATTCTGATTCTGATGGTTACTTTACCTAAACACTATTACTTTGGGGTTTGACTAGATATATATGTGTGTGTGTGTGTATATATATGTTAAAATCTTTGTTTTTTTTTCATTTAAAAATAATACAGCTATAGCTACGTTCATCTCGAATAAATACATCTTAACAAAAAATATGTTCTCAACATATCCAACTACTTAAATGTCACTTCTTTTCAACTTGAGTTTCGATTTTTTAAAATGTGTGTACATATCTTGTGTACAGAAATGCATCGAAAAAGGGTTCAGTGCACTTCCACCTTGGAATCACTTCTCGCATAAATATATCACATCCAATGATTTCAAGCATTTAGGCTCGAGAAATTAGGCATATGAAATCCTCTCAGCTACTTTTCCTAGACACGTTTGTAAGTACTTCGTTCTACACATGGACTTAAATTTTTAAATAGAGACTTTTAGTAAAACTAAATATATCTTAAATTATAGCTCAATCATAAAACAATAAATATTTTATCTACATAAATCAATTTCGAAGAAAAGCAAATAGTTCAGAAGTAAAACGTTAATTTTAAATAGAGTTCTTTTTAAAAGTGTTTCATCGAAACATGAGTATCGTAATAATATACTTTTTAGGATAAAGTATCTCACTGCAATTAATTGACTTGAAAACAATTGGTAATTGATCGGTAATTTCCCATACATTTATAAAATATATTATTTTCTGGTGAAAATATTTCAATGTGAAAATCGCTCAAGTGTTTAAATAATTATAAAATACAAAGTTATAAGTACAAAAACAAAGTTAATATATAAAAACGAAATCGAGAAACATTATAAACTTTACATATTTGACGACGTCTTCATTCTACAGATGCGATTGATTGTACATCTTAATTTATCAGGGATATTGTACAAAGTACCACATATAGATTCCGCTAAAATTTGCCCTCATTTATGTAACCGGGAAAATTTGTAACAACGACAAAGAAAGAGGAAAACTCTTCGCGCACGCTTTCACAATCTTGACATATGAGCATACTTTCACCAAACATTGACTGTCGCATGTACACATGTAAGTTCGCGTTCCCTCGGAAGGAGAGAAAAAAAAAAAGAAAATGGTAAAACACGCAGCGTTGAATCGGGAGCTTTGTCAGAGGCGGACCGAGATGCCGTCCTCAATCATGGTGGCAAGCAGATCGACAATTACGCAGAGCATCTCGTCGGGTTAAGGGCTAGGCTTGTCCATGCCGATGAGCTCCTCGAAGAGGCTGTTGCGGCCCTCCAGTCGCTCCTCGATCGTCTGCACCGAGAAGCGCAGCGTTGCAGCGGCAAGGTCGCCTACCGACCACTGACGGTCAGTTAGCACTCGAGTCACCGTATCCAGCTGAAAATGGATGAAAGTTTTCCTTTGATTTTTTAACACTTTAACAAGATATAGGTAGAGATTTTCACCATTCACTTTTTATCCAAGTTTTGTCCGCTAAGTTTTTTAATTGTTTTAGCTTTTTAATGCTTGTCAGGTAATGCATAAAATATTAACCGTACAAGTATATATTGATTGTTTGCACTACTGAAGTAAGTATGGATGCGAGCTATCTAAATTATAGATCATGTCTGATCTGTTTTGACTTTTATTTTTATGTCTCTTTATTGCCATTTTATTAAATTTAGCAAATACGTCTTTTATACATTCATATCAGACAAACCTTGGTCAGCATTGAGTGGCCGGCGGTATAATATATCAGCCGGGGCACGCCGGCAATGGAGGCCGCGAGCCACTGTATTACGAGCTTCAACTGTGGATCGCCTCTAAGCCGCGAGCCGCAACCCCAGTTGCCCGTCGCCACTGGTAGTAGACCGTCTTGCGGGCTGCTCTCCCTCGAGACCTGCGTCCAAACAAATCATTGATTTTACAGTGTTATATGGTTGTAGATGGATCATTTGGAGAATCGCATTATTGTTTGAATAAATTTTTTACATAAATGATACGACAGTTTCCGAGATGATAATCGGGTATAAGAGGAGAGGGTACACTATAGAATATCATTCAGGTATTTTATTGTCGGTTAGAGATTGTGTAGAAACATCCATGGAGGAGGGTCGGAGTTATAAGCCTTTACTTGGAAAGAGGTGAACATTGTTGTTCTCATTATAGAATGATATGTATAGAATATTTTGATAAGCTAATATATTATGAAACTCCGAAGAAATTAGATTGTTGAGAAATCGATTTCGCAGTATATTATTTACAAAGGTACACGTGGCATAATAGGTTCTACATATATATATATACACACTAAAGGGCGGAAATCATTTAAGTGGAGATGATCGAAAACCATAAAATCAATTTCCCAACAATCTATTTCTGGCAATTCAGCGAAGGCTATAATAATCCTTACAGTCGTATAATGAGAAAACTGATATGATAGAACGAGAGACAGACTTGTTTCCAATTAAATGACAACGATTGGGTGTATCGGTATATATATAATATTGTAATGTGTATTAGTTGCGCTATCTACAAGGCGGTTACACGCAATGGCAGTTATTATTATGTACATACCACATATAGAGGCTAAAACATCATCGTCATCATCGCGATAATCGCACACAGCGCTGGTTAATCGCATGGGTTAATAATCAATTCACAATCAGTATAAGCAATTCGGCTCTCTAGCAACGTGGACGTATATGAGCTATTCCCAAAATTATTTTTCTCTTACACCTCGAGTAGAGTAAAAACATTTTTTTGAAAGCACGCTCACCAGATAATTTTTTGTTTTTCGAAATTTCTGAAGGTAGAAAAAAAAATAGAAACACGATCGATTTGGTGGTATTCATTTTTGTAGATCATGATTCGATGTTTGAAAAATGATTAAAAATAGCTCTAATTTGGTCTAAAAATGATACAAAAGGTAGAAAATTATATCCGAATATTTACAGTATTTAGTGAATTTCAAGCTCAACTTCGAACTCACGTAACTTTTCAAGGAATTAATATTTTCTAATTCTGAAAAAACTGAACAGTTCTTGCTCTCTATTTTAATTTTCTTTTCAAAGTTCATATTGAGTTGTTTTTCGTGAAATGACTCAGGACCAAACTAAAATATCCAATTAAGTCAGTAAAATTGATACCACCAAATGAATCATGTTCCTAATTTATTCTACATCGAGAAAGCTCTAAAGAAGAAGAAAAAATTCAACGGTGTGCCTTCAAAAACATTTTTTTATTCTTTTCGAGGCATAAGAGGGAAATAATTTTAGGAATCGCTCATATACACGCAGAACCCTACACTTCGAAGACAATTAATAGCGTTTACGAAGTGTGTATATGCGCGTCCCGCGGGAGAAGCTTTTTTTGATTTTTTTTTAACTCGTGTATATATGGAGCACCTTCTTGTGCCTCGAAGGCAGCACTATAGTAGCCTCGTCCTCGGACAGAGTTTGAAAGAGCTCGGAGGTGAAGGTAATGGCCATGAGCTTGCGCCGCTGCGAATTCTTCGCGTCGCGGAAGAGGCGAGGGTCGCCCTGCAACGCGTCCTCGAACGCCTCGTCGTCCTCCGAATCATGATTGTGATGGTTGTTGTTGTTGATATTGTTGTTGCTGCTGTTTGTGCAGTCTGTAGCTGCAGGCTCTCCATCGCTGGTCTACAGGAGTGGATATATTCCGATTTGCACATTTATTGCAGTGCAAGCGCAAGTCGTGTTGTATATATTATATAGAGAGGAAAATACGATGAAAGACGCGTATATATAAAAAAGCTAGTTTATAATTTGTAAGGAGAGTGTATGGCACTCGAGGAATACTCGTTGTTCGAAGTCTTAGCGATTCTTTTTTTTCTGTTATACCTAAAAATTATGAAATAGCTGTGGCGTGTCTACTCTGTTAGAAAATGGTAGTCGTCTGTTTTACTACTTGGAAACTAATAACTTTTCGAAAACAAGAGCCGATTAGTAAGCTGAAAGAGATGCACAAACTAAACCGGATCAGATTTTATTTTTAGATCACAAGAATTAGTTTTTACATCTTCGTTAAAATGTTCGCTCTATACATATTCGTTTTTTCAAGTCCATGTACTCTCCTATTCTTATTTTAATAGCTATAATTATTTTAATTTAAATAACTATAACTATAAATTATTATTTTTTGTATATTCTCGTAAAATAATGTATTACAAAATTTTTCCTTTTTACTAAATATATATTTTTTTCAAATCTCAAACAAAAAGTGTATGCGAAAGTCGGTGATGATTTTCTTTCATTATGAAGAATTAATTACTATCAACTAATTGCAAAATAAATTAGAAACAAATCTTTTTATACATACCTAGTAAGCTAAATTTTAATTCAGCGCTAAAATGCAGCGTTACTATAATTACAATGTATTTTTATGTGACTTTTTCGTGTATTTCTGTGTACTTATTATTTTAAATCATTTAGTAGAAAAAGACGATGAGTTAAAGATTTAATAACGAATAGTATGCAACTAAAGTTAATAACTATTATAAACTATTAAAATCTGCAGTAAAATATTTCGAAGAAATGCTCCTCCTATTTACAAATGTTACCATATATTTTGATTAGAAGTGTTTTTATTATGATTTATGAATAATTAATCACATTTGACATTTAAAATGTAAGTTTTACGATTAACATTATTATGTTGAGTGTGGTGTGATGAGTAAATAGTAATTATCTTAATATATTTTTTTATTGCAAAAATAAAAAAAAATAAAAAAACATTTTATAAATCTTTTTATTTTTTAAATGTTAAATAAAAAATGCTTACGTAAAAAATAGTTGGAGT
The DNA here is from genome assembly GCA_036873485.1 of Torymus texanus. Classification (NCBI taxonomy): domain Eukaryota; kingdom Metazoa; phylum Arthropoda; class Insecta; order Hymenoptera; family Torymidae; genus Torymus; species Torymus texanus. The sequence goes on from JAYJLV010000056.1 coordinate 11,866,627, forward strand.
GAATATTTCTTAAAAATGATATTTTTCAAAACCTAATTGTTAGCATTTTTAAAGTTTTTATCACTCAATCAGAATCATTTGATAAATTCTTACCACTGTCTCTCATTCCGTCACTTCACTGGAAATCAGTTAAAAAAATGTGGTAAAAACTCCCAAAAATTATTGTTTTATACTAGAATTTTTCAAAATTATAATTTAAATCAAAAATTAATAAAACACGATTCTTATGTATTTTTATTTTTCCACTTTTATGATTATTTTTGAATACTCCCGTTAAAAAGAAATCGAAAAATTTTCTATAAAATATATCAACTTTATAGTACGATACTCTTCCAGCAAAAATTATAAACAAATTTACCAAAATTACCGTAGTGTCTCGTAAATCAGTAAATCTAAAACTCTAAACAATATGATATTTTACAGGAAATTTTACTGAAAATCTAGAAATATTCATAAAATTTTTTGTAAAATATCAACTTTACAATTTACGCTTTACATGACATTATACCCACCTTACAATTTTACCGAATCTATTATAAAGTTCCACCATACATATTCACAGTAATATAAAAGAAAACTTCTTTAAACTTTCTCTAATATTCCGTGTAAACTAAACCACACATTCGCACACCTCAGCCACTAATTACACAGTTCATTCTACTCACCGAAGGCTGTCTGCGGCTTTTTTGTCGGGCAAGCTCAAGGCTTAAGCTGCGCACAGCGAGCTGCAGCTTGTGCCGTTGATATGTGTCGTTAGCGTCAAAAAGTGGATGTGGCTCGCCTTCTTGTACCGGCACCCCAGCGAAAGATTCGCTCAACGCACGCTTTAACAGCGAGCTGGCGAACGTGACGACAGCGCGGTCGCGTGGGTCCTGCTCGCGCGGCGCGCCGTCTGCGCCGTCGCCACCACAGCCGATGATAGGATCATCCAGCCACTTGGATAACTGCTCGTACACCTCCTCCAGCTCCGAGCAGAATTCTGTAAATCAAGTAAGATGTAGATATTGTTACTCTGACTTTTGTTGGAAGCTTTTGGTAGTACAATAATATAATAATCCCATTATTATTTTTTTTTTTTCATTTTCAGTAATTATTCTGATTGACCCTGTTTTTCTTTTAATTATTTGATTAGCTTATTAAATAATTGTAATAACTTCAAAAATAAATTTAATGTAGGATTGTTCAATTAACACTGTGAAATTATTTTGAATGTACAATAAATAAAGATAAGAGAGTTAAAATGTTTCATGTTGTATCATATTGTATAGAAACAAATAAGTAATAACAATCCAGTAGAGGTTTGGACCAAAAACTTTATAAGAAGTAGTTAAGACCTACTTTCTCTAGTTAAAATATTAACAGCATAGTTTCAAGTAGAGACTAAACGTAATTGAGATATTATTTTCATACAAAAGCATAGAACTTTTTTCATATTTTTTAAACATAAATCCATTATATTATTGCTTACATTAGATTATATAATACACGGAATAGAAATAGTATTGGAAAAATTACTATACTGATTCGTAATCGTTAACAGGCTGGAAACCTAAAACATGACCAGAGTTCAAGAGAAAATTTACAAATAATAGTAAAAATCGCTAGAAAATCTAATAATATTTTAGATTTTCGCGAAGTAGTATAATAATGTTGTAAAATTTGTTGTAATTTCTACGAAAAAAATTTCTTCGTGTAACCAACGACAACTCACCGGAACTGTATTCCGTGCTAAAACTGTATCTACTGCTCGCGCCGGTTTCCTTGCGAAGTATGGCCGGTTGACTCTGTCGAAATCTGCCCAGCCACTTTTGCTCAGCCTCGAGGGACTCTTTTAGGAACTCTTCGTCCACAGTCTCGTCTCGAAGCACGAAGCCCCTCGAGCCGCCTCCTCTCTTTACTCTGTGATAAGTTTGAATTATTTATGACAAATTCATGGTTGTATATACGGTTGGAGAGAAATTAAAATTAAAAATCGATTAAACTAACTTTATGTTTTGATCTGCAACTTCACTACCGGCAACACTTATACCGACAGCGTAACTACTTTCGCTCGTAGATTCGTTTGTCGTAGATGTACCGGTGGCTGAATTTTCACGTTTCAGGGCGTCTTTTAATCTTTGCGCAAAAGTTCCTCTCCTCTCCGGAGTGTCAAGCTGCTCACTGTACCGCCTCGACTGTTTCTGATCATCTTCCTCATCGTTTTCATTTTCTAATTAACAAATCAATATAGTCATTGTGAGTTATTTATACTAAAAAGTGAAAAATTATAATTTATTACAATAGATTAAAGTATTTTGTCTGAAAATTTATCTAATGATGTTTCATATTGAAAATTTCCTTATTTAAATATCTAACAGTAATACCTTCAAAATGATACTATTAAACTGATATTTCAGAAAAGCACTTTAATACATATACAAGCACATGAACAAATGTTCGCATAAGACAACAAATAGGTAAATATAAATTTCGTGAAATAACTCACCTTCCTCTTCTATCGTATCTTTGGCGCTGTGGAAGCTATCGGTGCTCTGGCTGTTGCAGCTGTTATAAACGGATGTCTGGGCGATGGACATTCGGGTGACCGGTAGTGCCTCACCACTCGAGCCGAGGACGATGAAACGTTGCCGACGACCAGCGCTGCTCACCTTTAACACACGGCCCGGACTAACAGCGCGCGTTGACGAAGACGAACCGTTGCCGCGTGTTCGGCCTTGCTCGCTCGAGTGCTGCGTCACCGCTGACGCTGCAAACAAAATTCACATATCAGACAAATGAGTTTGAAAAAATTATATGACATTTGTAAAACACTTGTATAGTAAATCAATTTTTCTCTATAGCAAATAACCCAACACTACAAGATATACATAATCACCCCCTCTCCCTGCCTCAGCCCAACAAAGCTAACCAACATCGCAACATACCCTGACTTCCGGCGCTATTCACTTTTCCACGCCCCCGTCTGAGCGAATCCTCCATCTCAGGCGAAGCACTGCTGAAGCTTTCCCCAATGGGCGATAGTCGTCGGGTGCCGGGTCCGGTCTCACCCTCGCCATCCTGTCGGGCTAACTCACCCGGACTCTGAGGTGGCCTGCGTTGCCTAAAACCCAGTAGTGACTTATTCAGTTCACGCAGCACGTTATCCTCTTCATACTGAGCTAGGGGCAACCGAGAGTAGTCCTCAGCGTCGATGCAGCATAGCATTATCTATGCGAAGGAAAGAGAATTTGGTTAAAAAAGATCATTTTTTATGTAGTTTACTTTTTATTTTTACTGTTTCTTGGAATGCCGCGTGAAAAGCAAAATAAAAACGCAAAAAAGTTCATTTTAAAGTGAGAAAATTAAAATATTTCTTATGAATTCTATATATGTTTGAGCAAATGAACAATTATTTGAGAGAGCATATCTATTTACATTGTTTCACATAAATCTCACTTTTGCTAGGGTAATAAAAATATTTTCAGATAATTCTTTTACGTTTTGTGAACGGTTGGCTTTTAATAATAGAAAAACATCGAATTTTTACAGAATTTTTACGATGTATTCTAAAATTTTTGTATCGTAGACTAATATTATATGAACTCACAGTATTTGGTTCGGCGATCGGATCGAAATTAGCTCGACCCTTTGGATCTTGTATCCTGGATATATGCCTTAGGCCTTCAATGATGAGTGCTTCATTGTCTTCTAACGATTCCACGGACAATATAACAGCTAACAACTCAGGATGCGTCGCCATCTATAATCAAATTTGAATCAATGTATTTAACAGTATAACTGGTATATAAATATAAACCAAGTTTCCATTCATACTTATGATCATGAATATGCAGTAATGAAATGTCCCTAATTTATCATGCTTCTGTTACCAGTAAAGTATAGATATTCAAATGAATATTGATATTAAGTATAATTATAATGACGGTATGAAATAATTATTTTATTAAAACCAATATGCTATACCAAATGAAACACGACACTTTTAAAGTGGTTTTCGATGTATTTATTACTCAAAAGACTCTTTATTTATAATACTTTATCAATACGCAACAAATCGCGCGCGCCATTTTCGCGCCTGAACGAATCAACTAATTACTCAATCGATCCCTCTCGAAAGCAATAATACCAAGGCTCGAACGCGGTGACTATACGCGAAATCATCTCCAAGCTAAATATCCTGCGACGTGCCAAGACAATAGAGCGAGATAGAGAGATAACTACAAAGGCACCTCGCAAAGGAAGCTAGGAGAAAGAGAGAGAGAGAGAGAGAGAGAGAGAGAGAGCGAGAGAGAGTGGCGATGTGTACTTACTTACTTGAATAGACTCTTGGGTGGCGCCAGCCTCGAGGACGCCGTCGCCGAAGCACCTGCTAGCGAAGCATACGCGCATCGGTCCGCCCTGCTGCTTCGACTCGAGATCCGCTCGCTCGAGTCTACCCTCGTGGCGTATCGTGAGCGGGCAGAGAGCCTTTGGGCACTCGAGCCAGTCCTCGATCGTCAGCCACTGCCGCGAGAGCATCACTTGCCGAGAGATCAGCAGGTGGCCCTCGAGGGCGCGCTCACCCTCGGCGTCGAGGTACTCGAAGTAGCGGAACATACCGCGCAGCTTTGCCTTCTGGCTTTTTCTATAGGCAGAGAGAAACAATGTGACAGGTGATTTTTCTAAAGCAACTTGGATATTCTTTTTTTTTAGAATACTTGTTAATGATAATTTAATCGTAAAAGGTATACTTACAAGTGAAGATGCTTAAAAAAATTCGTAAAATTAAAGTCCTTTAACGTAGGATGAGTTTTTGGCGTTCGTTTCGGATAAGTGGAGAAGAAAGCATTGGCAATGAGGGATGCGATGAAGGCGTAGCTGTGCTCTATCGAATCACCCTGTTGCTGTAAACTGAAATGCAGGCCCTGCGGAGGCTTGTGCTTCTTCAGGTCCTTCGCCCAGTTGACGACGCTGGGTATCGTCTTGGAGAAGACGTGGTCACGCTCTTCAGCGCTGAGGTCCTCATCGAGGTACCTCGCTAGGCCGACGAATAGATCAGGGTCCTGCTTGTCCTCGTCTGGATCCAGGCTTATGCTGCGAAGTAAAGAAAAATTTGCATAAGTATATATGTACGAGATCGAATATGATTTAATTGAAAACTTTATTTTTCTTTTTTTTTTATACAATGTGAATTTTTCTTCAGACAGGTCTTTTAAGATATTTTTGTACGTTATTGTTTATCATGAGCTTTTTCTTGAAATAGGTTACTATTTTTAGCGATCCAAACACAGATGTATAATAATCTCTGGACATTGTGATCAAATTTAATTAACGATATTGTAAAATTTTCTTCATAAGTTTCAAAAATATTGGAATATTTTAATACAAACTACTGTCAATAACTATTATGAAATATTATATACAATTAGCTTGAATCATTTTCATTATATTCACTATTTAATTGAATTATAACAAACATAATGGCAAAAGAAACGAAGCCACTTTCTCAATGCATTAAATTCAAAGTAACATTAATTAAACAAAACAACAATATAGTACTGAAACGTTCTCGTCAGAACGAATAAAACTAAAGGCCGGTTATTGTAAAAGCCGTGCGGCGCTGTGTAGCTTTTGTAGACATCAAAGGAGAGATGGTGCATTTCGAGCAAGTCATATTTATTTTTGGAAAAAGAGCCAGAGCTAACGTTGCTCTGCAGCTTCATCCTTTGTGTACGCTCTTATATTCATCACATAACAAAATGCTTTGTCCTGGCAGCTGTTACTTACGTACATTGATGAACACTTAGCAAACCATTAATGCTACTATAATATGAACGCGCTTGTATCGAATAATTCGCCATTCATATTTTTAATAAAACAATACGTAACTTTTGCAAAATATATGCAACATAGAAAATGATATAACTAGCTCAAGAGATACCTCGCAACTTTATCTTATTATATAATGCATATAAGTATTTTATCAAAGTATTATGTCACACTCGAAAAAATGATAGTGTATTTACACTAACTAAAAATTACACTATAGCTTATATCGATTACAAGGTATAAGAAAAATGAGCTTCAAAGCCGGTACTAACATCATAATAATCATCCTGAAAAATATTTTCTCTTCTCCATTACAGAATAAGTCTCGTATCAGCTTTCCACCCTCGACCTACACCAAACCTACCCCGTAAGCTCTCTTCATTACCACTTCCCCTAACTTCGCCAAATCTCGCACTCTCACGACCCACCAACGGAAATAATCAAGAAAAATACTCTGCCCTCTCTTTCCACCATCCCGTTTTCCAGCAATCAATCGTCGCCGGTATCTCTCTCTCTCTCTCTCTTGAGAAAAAAATCCCCTTATCGCCGGTTAACAGGCCCCTGTATACTATGTCACATACACCCGGAAGCTACACAGCGAGTGCGACGAACCTCGAAGGTCGGCGTGTTTCTATACATACACCTATACTCTTTCTCCCTCTCTCTCTCTCTTTCTCACTTGTATGTATGGGTGTGTGCTTTTTCCAAAAATATGCACCGGCAGACGAAGGCGTGCGTGCGCGTGAGATCACGCGGCTGAATATAGCCACTCACTCGCTTGCTGTGTAGCCGGGCGCGAGTGGATCGATCCGTTGCCGCCGCCGCCTGTTGCTCTGCGTTCTCCTCTCTCTCTCTCTCTCTCTCTCTCTCTCTCTCTCTCTCTCTCTCTCTCTCTCTCTCTCTCTCTCTCTCTC
>JAYJLV010000056.1:11873448-11884184 GCA_036873485.1 Torymus texanus
TTAAGATTTAATTCAAAATATCGCGCCTTTTTAAAGGTCAACCAATTAGAACACGTTTTAGTCAGCTTCACTTTTCTGGGATCTCTTTTTTAAAAAGGGATGATTTAGTTTTATTTTCGTTATTTCAATGCAGTATAATATTTATATCTAAAAAGTATATCTAAAGTAATGAATTGTAAAATTAGAAGCAATTACACTAAAATAACTTAAACTAACCTTTTAAAAAACAAATGTGAGAAATCTCAAAAGAAAATGTTCTCGCTATCAATAATAATGATAGCACGGGGAGCATTAAAAATGTACTATTCCTCAGGATCATATTGTACAATAAAAAGTATAAACGGAAAAAGTGACGCTTATCGAACTTGTTTGCATTAGTGAAATCAATGGGTTTAGAAAAAGATTAAATTAGTACAAAAAAAAAAGTAAAATTAACTTTATTTAAATAAAGAATAACTTTATATTTAGAATCAGAATGCCGATTTCACATTCTGAAAATGAAGATTTAACTACTTTTTTCAATGTTATTTCTACCGATATCGTTAGAAGTAGCATTAAATTGTCATTTTCAAATTAAGTCGACTGTGTGAAAAGTAGAATCAACCATTAAATTTTTTTCCCCATGTACATAACGAGCGAATTTGTCCAGGCATGAAAATCAGTATTGACCCTGCGTCAATTTCCCCATTAAAGAAAAAAATTCTTATTTATCAAACTCAAGTAACGTTACTTTTCCTCTCTCTTTCTCTCTAACCGTCGTTGCTCTTAAAACTCTTACTCTTCGAAAGTCTCCTCGCAAGATCATCGAAGAATCAGCCCGCCCCTTCCTCAATCAAACATTCATTCGTATCTTCTCCTTCCCGACTCTACCAATTAAGCCACTAAAACCCAACGTGCGCACACGACCATTCACCGCAATCCCAAAAACTCTGTGATGCTCTCCCACACAATCGTGCACGCGTGTATATATATATAGTATGAGCCTCCGAGCATACAAGCGTCACGCATATATATATATATATACACACACACACACACACACACACACACACACACACACACACACACACACTCTTATGCTCTGCTGCATGCATCGTCGTCGATTGAATGAAGCTCTCTCATCTCGCTCTCTCTCTCTCTTGCACTCTCGCGGAGAGCGCCGTATACACCATGTCGCGATTGGAGGGGATAGAGAGCAGCGTGCGCGCGCGCAACCGGGGTACGTTCGAATGCCCCTTCGGCGCGGCTTGGCAGAGTGCTTGCAGACTCCGGCGCGGTCATACCACTGCCAGAGAAAGAGAGAGAGAGAGAGAGAACTCGCGAGCGCGCGTGTGTGAATAAAACAAAACAACAAGAACGAGAAAGTGCGGCATTTTTTTTCACTCAACAGTGCGATTGATTCCAGTAGTAAGAGTCGACGCGTCTGTCAGACACGCGACAAGGTTGTTGTAACCAAGGAGAAGTCGTTCCAACCAGTGTGATTTTTTTTTCCTTCGCATACATACAACTTCTTTGCGGCTGTCTCGCGCGTTTATACGTAACGAGGACGCGATCGGAGTGCGAGTGCGCGAAGCAACTGGTGTGTATATATATCTATACGTCGTGCGAGTGCCCGCGCGTGACCTCTCAACTCGGCCGCATCGCAATTGCCGGCCTCCCCCTCAGATCAATCGTATATACACAGATCGCGAAGCAGCATAATGACAACGACGACGACGACGATTACGAGGAGACGATTGTCATGCTGCTTTGGAAGCGCGCTTTTGGGTGCAATCCTCGTGGTTTTAGCGACGCGGCCGGCGGCTGCCGTGTCTGAGGATGCAATGCTGAACCAGTGTAGCGAGCTCAAGTCCCAAGCGCATCTGGACCTCAAAGAGGTAAAGTGTCTTGGCTCGTTAGACGTCTATATACTCGCCACTTGTTTTTTCTTTCGACTTGTTAACGCGCGCCGGAGGCTTTTGTCGTCGGGGCAATGTTTGCAGAGCCCGCGATGATGATGCCCTCAAGGTTGTCGCCGTTCTTTGATGATATACCGGGGGGTTAAGAGGAATGTTTAGACTATGGTTGTGTGGCAAATGCTTACGACGAGTTGCTGTGTAGTGGGATATTACGAGTCATTTTTATCTTTCTTGGTGTAATTTAGTAGGAGGATAGAGGTTATCTCGATATTTAGATTTAGATTTTTTTATATGTTTTACCCGTTTGGTGTAAAATGACGTGTTGTAAAGTTGGAAGAGTGTCGGAACGCAATTTTATATTGAAGTTGGTTCTCGGATATTCGAAAAAGCCTGAAAAATGTATACTTTTGTGCACAGCGTTACATAATATGACGAAAGATGCTCATTTTGAATGTTTAAGTTTTTTTCATAATTCTAGCATTTTGTTCTAGTTATATCGCACAGCATTGAATTTACAAATGCAACGGTGTAGTTGGTTTTAGCGAGCTCGGAGGCTTTCTAAAATACGCAGAGTACTTCTGCGAGACAGCCTGATGTTTCACACTTTGAATTATTTCATGGCCGAAAGTGTGAGGAATGATCGTTTATTATAACAAACAAAATTAAATTTCATATAGTAAACATATATTTATTATTCCTAAGATAAAAATCAAGTAAATGTTTTGAGCAAATTCATGAAAATGTAGAATTTGTGTCACACGACAGAGCATACTTTTTTATTTGATTGTTTTTTTTCTGATTACAAATGTCGATCTGATATATTTATATATTTATATGCAACGAGTACAGTTTTTAAAATAAAAAGACATATAAAAAATTTGTCCCCATATCGGCAAACTGTCTTCCCTAAAAATAATCTTTCTACTGCAAAACTCGAATTATACCTCTTAAATAATAAAAACTTTATCCGGCCAATAACACCTGTCGCAAATCGATGGGTTCCATCAAATACTTCGCGAAGTAATCATACTTTAATATTACTCACCTCCATCTATTTTTTTTTCAACCTGGATTCTCCTAACCAGCGTACGCTTCCCTCGGATACTTTTCTGCTACCAGTGGGCGGCCTCACGCGCGTAGTTAGAAAAGCGTAGGCGGCTGCTCGCACCGTCAAATCGTTCTGTTTTTCGATGGACCGCTGCGCGTGATGGCTCGCGGAATTAGGGTGACGCGGTAATTGCCCGGCGACGCGACGAAGTTGGCGCATTTGCGAGGTCAACAGTTTATCGATCACAGTATTCACTGTTGGTTTTCTTTTTATTTATCGAAGCCTATGATATATAATGCATTTGGTAGCATAGGAGGACAATTAAATTTATTGAGGATAAACCTGTGTATTAGTGATAGAAAAGAAATGTCATTTATAAATTGTTAATGAGTGACATCCGCATAGTGGATCAAATTTTCGATAATACTTTGTCTCTTTTCTGTTAGCGATCTGCAGTATTAAAAATTTTTTCTCATAATTTGATGCTACTATTCCAGTTACTGCATGCATGTTCCAGTTTTCTCACATTACTTGATTCCAATTGATTGACGTATGAGATCATAAAGAGTGTTATGACAATTTAGTTAGAGTTTATATATGTGAGTATTAAAATGAAGTTAGTTCCGCGATGTGACTGATTCCTCACTTTACGATTGCTATCAAGTTTCTGATGGGTATTAATTTCTGGAAACCTTCGGAATAAAAAAAAAATGAATCATTCGTCATTTTCACAATGATAAATACGCAAGAAATACAGAAATTTTAATGTATATTATTCCGTAATTGAATTCAATGTTTAATAATCTCAACGAGAAATATCTACGGAAAATTAATTCTTGCATTGTACCGCAGGAATCGGATTTATCTATCACTGATTTCACCATTGATTTAATGGTCCTTAGATTTACGATTATTACCGACCGTAATTCGGCTTTTAAAGATCATTAATTCGTGAGTCATTACCTCAACCGTAATGAACCTACAATAAAAAGATTTAAAATCAATTACTTGATCTATACGTTAGACGAATACGGAAAGGATTACGTAAAAATAGTTGTAACCCAATAAAGTTGATCGAAACTCGATCTATTCCAAGTGAATCTTCTCACTTTGATTTTTCAAAGTTCATCCTGGAAGTGTTTTCTAGAAGATGGAAACCGAGTAGTTACCTGCGAGAGCGGCTGGGTATATGACTTTGATGGAGGTCGACTCGTTTTTTCAACTTACTGCCTTGTTAGATTGATTCTGTTACGGGATCGCGCGGTGGATTTTTAAAACAGCTAAAACTTTTAATGCGACTTGCGAGTGGAGTTTGAATTTCCAAAGTTAACGGATCATTTAAATTAGATAGTATTAGAATAATAGTTCAGTTATTCGATTACGATAAAATAAGGAAAATATCATTTTTTATAATCACTTTTAGGTAGTTTTAGTGTTTTAAATCTCAATAAATTGAATAAAGATTTCAGCAAAATAAATACAGATTGATACATTTAATTATTTTTTTTAACGAATTCTTTTAGTCACAGTTGAAATCTGGCTTGATTCCAATTATACATAGTTGGAAGCCTCTAACTATGTATCGGCTTCTTCAATATCCTTTTAAATTGATAAACTAATAGAATAGTTTTGATTTTCGTTACTCTAACATTTATTAACTTTATTCAATAATTGCTTTTCTCAAATATAAAATTTAGCGGAAATCGACATTAGTATGTGTAGCTTTTATACTATAAATTAATACTTCAATAAATCAATATAATTATTTGACTTTTAATTTAATTTATTTTATTTCTATTCTACAATGTGTTTCCCTTTGTAAAATATGATTTTACAGAATTGGATATGCTTAATTTAATAATAACGAAATTATATTTCTAAACTGTATAAAGTTTCAAGAGAAACAGAACTTTAATTTTGCTTAATTTGAGTTGCATTTATTAAACGGTAATATTTAATATCAAATTACTAACAATTTATTTCTGCTTGATATAAGATCATTCAGAATTCTCATTAAAATTGCTTATGCTTTATGAAGCAAACATGATTCTCCAATAACAATAAACATTTGTTAATGTCATAATTTATTTTTAATCGACACAAATGTTCTTCCACAGTTAATAAATATCACTTTAAAAAATTCCAAGTTACTGTACACCGTAACATTTCGAAAACAATGTTATTTTCATAAAAACAAAGTTTTGGGCTACACACGTTCATTTAACCAAATACAATGAACCCTGCTATATACTGTTACTCGTTAAATTACCAAAACCAGCAACCACAGCAGAAAAATAATCCTTAGCGAAAGCAAAACCTTAGCAGTGTTACCAACAACCAACGTCAAAGCGAAAATTAAAACATTAGATAACGTGACACTCAACACTACTCGCGCATCGCACTAGAGAAAGACAGAGACGCGAAATGCAACTGTAACCGATACATGCTCGTGCAGAGTAGCACGTGTGTGTGTGTGTGTGTGTCTATATATATTATATAGACACACACACATATAGAGAGCGAGTGAGAGTGGAAAAAATGACGGAGCAAATGAAAAGGGAGACGGGGCCGTCGGCGGCTGTGGCGGCGGCGCAGACTGATTCTCGCATTACGCCGTGTGTGTCGATTTAGATTATTAAATGGTCGAGCCAAGGCCGAGTTCATTTGGGTGACATCAATTATTGGATGTATGTGTGTGTGTACACGCGTGCGTTCGCCCGCCCGGCGAGAGGTCGATGGAGTGCGTGTGCGGTTGTAGGGTATATTTTTAGAGAGGGGAAAGAGAGAGAGAGGACACAGTAGTTGCGGTTCCGCTCGACGTTGGCAACTGTCGAATTTCAGAAAATGAATGTGATCCTTACCGATTGGTGTTTCGAAAATTGACGATGATTAGGATGTACTTTTTCGGTGGCCGTTAACTCGTCATCGCGCGCACGATTGCATTTATCATCATCACCATAATCGTCGTAGCTGCGGTCGTTGTTATTAGTGCCGACTTTGTTATTCTCGTAATTTCTAATGCTCGTTGACGTGTAATAATCAATGGTGGCGAGAAAAAGTAGGCTTTATTCGTGTAAATGCGCGCGAAGCTCATTAATATGTCAATTAGAAACCATATTAATTAAAGCAGTTTGTTCGCATGAACATTATTACACTAATTATTGTTGTTGCGTTGGTGGACTATATACTTGGATTACGTTTTATTATTTTACGTTAATTAATCAACAATTTATCAATTGATAATGTGAATGCAAAATTTGTCACCAAATCAGAAATGAAACGATAAGTAATTCGTAAGAAGTGTTTAATAAAAAGGTATTTAAATTTTTCACTAAACCAAAAACATAATGAGGAGTAATTCAAAAGATATTTAATAAAAAGGTATTTAGATTTTTTACTAAACTAAAAATTAAACGAAAAGAAATTTTCAAGGTATTTAATTTTTATATATGTGCGGTAAATGCACGATAGCCATTTTAATATTTTCAAACTTATTAATAATGTATAAAAAACGAAAGTGCATGTACAAGCAGTAAGAAAATCGATAGAATATTTTATAAGGGTACAGTACACTCGATGAATTTTTAATGTACGTTCGAATGTAGAAGGGAACGAGTCGCCCTACTCTGATTTCCCCTCTTTTATTGTATTATACAATTTCCATGAACAATTTTGAAATATGTATTCGTCTTTAAATATTTATTAGAAAAATGAAAAGTTTTGTCGGGCGAAAAAATATTCTTTTTTTTAGATTTCAAAAGTATTTAAACCCTTTGACGAAATTCTCATAAACGTCAATGATTTGCTGAATTTCAATACTGCATGCAATACTATGATGCAAATAATATTAATCTTCCTTTTATTAGAAACCTCATTAAAACGTATATAGCTAAATTAAATACCTTCTCACGAGCCGATTAGTAATTTTTAATACCGTATTCATGATGCAGCTCTTTGTTCCATCTATTTATTTATTCAATTTCAATGAGACATCTCAAAGGCTTTATTGCTCGAATTAAAGAGAAAGTGTGTGCATAAATGTTTATTAAAATTTGAATGAACATCGGAAACTACATTAGAAGAACTTTTAATGAATCTCCACTGATGTGAAGGCACGTCAGCGAAGTGCAGTAAAAAAAAAAAGAAATCTTCCAACTTCTTAAATAAGTCTGAAGACAAGACCTTTTAATGTATAGGCAAACGGCAATTCTCCGTCGATCTACATTTTCCTCAGGGCCGAAGAGCTCGATTCTTAACTTAAGATTTTCCGTTGCTCGATTCACGAGAGATGAAGCGTTTCCCTCGATTAATTAATTTTTCCTTTCTGCGCCTGGACTCGAACTTTTTCCTCTTTTATCCACATTCATTGTCTACTTTTCTATCTTCTTGCTTTCCTTTTGTTTTTCAAAAGAATGATGTAATTAGTGATCTCGCAAACTGTATGATTAGCGCAATTTTTCCCTGAAAGTAGAGCAGCGGAAGGCGAAGCTTTGTTTTGTTTTCCGTTGTAAATTGGCTTTTAAAGTAAATTTTATTACAGGCACAAAAACAACATTTTTACTTTTAAGCCAAATAAAATTATTTTGATACCATCATGTTTCGAGCGATTTTATAAACTTGAAAAAATTCAGAAAATAAAGAATTCGAATGTAAATTGACGTTTGAACAAGTCACTTCTCTGTTATTCAGATTGTCAATTGAATTTTATTTTTTAGTGAATTTTACAAATAAAGTAAAAAAATTCTTTTTCCGTTTTTCCTCTCATGATTGCTTCGCTGTTATTATGTTTGAAAAACGTTTGTGGCTTGTTAAAAAATTCCATTACGACTGTAGTATTGTCAAAAACGCCAACAGGGAAACAATTTTGCGTGCCATTGGATTTAACGCGTAAAAATTTTACGTACAAAAAAAGGCTTAACTGATTCAATTTCGCAGAATGTTTATCGAGTAACTATACCAAACAGCCGCGCAACTCAATTTCCAAAAAATTTATCAAACGCCGACTACACGCTTCCTCAATTACAACTTTCTCCATTCTTCCATTCCCTCGGACTTTTCCGCCCTCTCATCCTTGTTCCGTGTGCGCGCTCTGCTTATTTGCTGGGCTCGGTCTTTATTATCGACGGTTACGGATTCAATCTTCTCTCTTTCACCCGGCCTCGGATTCCACCTGCACACACCGCGGCGTCGGTTCAATTTACGTCATCTGCGCCGCTAGTGGCGCGCTTAAATTGCTTATTCCAAATGTATTAGGATAAAATATTGGGGCCGTTGAGGAGTAATAAGATGAGCATGGCTTTGATGTAATCAATACTTCAATATGTTGGTGACGATGGGGTGGGATTAGGGTGGGTACAATATTCGCAGAAGTGTCGAAAACAGTAGGCGGTTAAAAATAATGGGAATTTCAATATTGGCTTGTGACCAACAATTTTTCGTATCATTATTTTACGTTATTACATCTATTTCATATTTACGAAAAATACCGACTAATTGTATTATACGGCTATCAGTAATACAATTATCGTATTTGATAACAAAAATAATGTCAATACTATCGAAACATTAATAGAAAAGCCTTTAAGATACTTGCGCAAACCTAACACAGTTGAAGTCAACGTACAATAAAAATACGCTTAAAGCAATTACGCCTTTCAAATAAACTGCTAAGGTCCTTCTCCGATATGTTCCTATTCCGGTAACCATTTTATTCTCCCATATTTCATCTTTTATATATACACTTGTACATATACACACACATCTAAGAAAAGAGAATACGATGTCGATTAAGATAAATCGTTACTCGAACCAAGAAAAGTTGGCCATCTCGTAGTTTCTTCTTTTTCTGTTCTACAACTCACAGCTCCGAGTATAGCCGATGTTCAAAGTATGAAGAGTAGATAAAATTGTGATAAAGAAGGTTACATAAGAGAGTTGAAAAGTTCGAGAAGCGTTCGAAATGCAATATTTTTATCTCGCATGTACTCCAGAAAATTGAAAGAGATGTACATGATAAAATTTGATCTTCGAGATAACTGTCTACTTAATATACAGCAATATTTAAAATCAAATACGTATACATTAAGAAATATATTTAATATTATTGTCATACACATAATAATAAGTATATAATAATTATTCAATAAAATAATAGCATTTGTATTTCTGATTTTTAAAGAGGAAGCTTTATATTATGGTAATATATAAATATACGTTTTAATGTGACTGCGCTTATTCCATGGCAAGCAATTAAATAATCGGTTAAAATTACGTAAAACAAAGATATTTAATTGAAAGCTTATTAATTTTACTCAATTAACTTACTGAGAGAGGCCACGAACTCCAGATCAGGGAAAATTGGAGAAAAGCACAGTAGCACTGTCAAACGCTTTCAAACCGTTAAAAAGCAGAAGCTATATATTTAAGAAGTTTATCAAATATAAAGGCAATAAAAATATATTCATAATTCGGCTATTTCAAAGCGTTAGACTGTGAGATTATGATATTCATAATTTTTGTTTAAAAAAAAAAATATCTCAAAGTTTGATCGGAATCCGTGGCCTTTTGCCGTTAGTCACACAAAGCCAGAGAAATATATCTACTAAAGAATAATAAACCTTTAAATTACAACCCATAACAACAGATTATTTCATGTTCTTAAATAATTCTCACACGTAACAAAGTGTTTCCAAACTTGGTGAAATTCACACGATAACAAGTTGTTTAACCGAACGAAAATAAAATTACTACAGGCAAAATGAATTCCGCGCACTTACGCGTCCCTGTACTTTTCCCTCGAACATCAATTTTGATTTCCGAAAAAGCTGTATTTGAAAGGCTTGCGCGCGAGAAACACAATCTCTCGCTCTCTCTCTTCGCACAGTGAAATACCGTTACCTAGAAACGATGTACATATGAATTTCAAACAAGCTCGCGTTGTATTTTCTTAGGCAGAAATTCACCAGCCTTGTATACGTATTGTATACGTATATGTATGGGTGTCCTCGTTTCTTGCCGAGTGCCGAAAAATCGTTCTCGCGGGGCGGCGCGACACAACCGCGCGTGTATATGTATGCACATATAATGGCGTCGTTACCCTCGTCGTTGGCTTCAAAGAGGGCGTAGGTACAATGCAGCGGAGTTTGCTCGCGGGATCCAGTGAAATGAAATTCAATTTTTGAAAGATTACCACCGAGGTGCGCTTACTTATTTGTTTGCAACGTACTTTGCTCTTGTCGTGTCTCGAGTAATGTATGTGTATATATATATGTGTGTATGTACTGGTTAATATGCGGCGAGGTATATAATTTTGTTTATGTTGGAATGATTGCTTCGCTGCAATGTATATTTTGATATGATACCCTCTGTCGGTGACGTCTGGAAGTATAAACTTTGAACTTGTTCGATTCAATGGTTATAAGTCTATTGTAAGCCTTCTCATATACTTATCCCACATAACACGGAAGCTTCTGGAAGAAAATTCCATGGAAGGTTCCAGCCGAAGGATTACGGAAGTTTCCAGAAAGCTTACTGAAACTTTTAGAAAGATTACGTTGAAAGTTTCTGAAGTAAGGTTCCACGAAGTTTCTTGGAAGATTACAGAGAAGGTTCCACATGCCTTGCTATGAAATATTACATGGAAGCTTTACGGCAGCATTTAGGATGCTTCCGTGTAAGCTTACAGAAAATGGTTATAGAAAGCATCCGCGGAAGGTTCCTGGAAGCTAACAGGAAGCTTCAAGAAAGATTAAATGTTATCTTCCATGTAAAACTTCCTGGAAGTTTTCAGA